>SJYV01047746.1:1729172-1775998 GCA_006410875.1 Neotragus pygmaeus | reverse complement strand
TATTGGTGTTTTTCTTTCTGGCTTACTTCAATCTGTATAATCGGCTCCAGCTTCATCCACCTCATTAGAACTGATTCAAAAGTATTCTTTTTAATGGCTGAGTAATACTTCATTGTGTATATGTACCACAGCTTTCTTATCCATTCGTCTGCTCATGGACATCTAGGTTGCTTCCATGTCCTGGCTATTATAAACAGTGCTGCAATGAACATTGGGGTACATGTGTCTCTTTCAATTCTGGTTTCCTCGGTGTGTATGCCCAGCAGTGGGATTGCTGGGTCATAAGGCAGATTATTTGCAATTTTTTAAGGAATCTCCACACTGTTCTCCATAGTGGTTGTACTAGTTTGCATTCCCACCAACAGTGTAAGAGGGTTCCCTTTTCTCCACACCCTCTCTAGCATTTATTGCTTGTAGACTTCTGTTTTGTGCTTTTCCTACAAAATTTTGGGCCAAACAGTAACTCCCTAAGGTAGTAATTTTTTTTTATCCTAATTGAAGTCCACAATTTTATTATATCTGCTATATTAGTGAATATTATTGAAATGCTCATATCATGGCTTATATAATGATCTTTAATAGAATGAAACACGTTTATCCTCCAGAACTTCTCCTTCTATCCACAGACCTGGTGTCTCCTCAGAAGGCAGCTCAGATACATAAAGAGCTCAGATTAACTTGAGTGGCTGTGACTGACTCTGCACTCCAATCCTACCTATGCCATCTAAGAGCTGTGAGACACTGGGCAAATCTCTTAGTTCTTCTGAGACTCAATTTCCTTTTGTATGAAACGGTGATAACAAACTCTAAATAAAATATATAGTAAAAAGGTCACCCTGCCAAATATGTTGTGCCTATGCTACTCATGAAAGTTCCACTGCCTCTTCTCCTGGTCATGCACAGGGAGCATCTCTGTGCTCCAGCAGACAATAGGTCAGCAGTTCATTAAATCACTCAAGTTTTAAAGTGTTGTTAGAGATCAAGATGTTTCTTGAGCTTGCTTTCTTGATGATTCTTTCTTGTTAGACAGACACTAACCCTTGAGCAGAATTTTTCAGCTAGTAACTGGCAACCTAGAGCTGGGAACCCAGGAGGGTTTTTTTTTTTTTTTTCATGCTCAAGTTCATTATTTCTATTATGTATTTCTATCTTTTTAGAAAACAAGAAAACTCACCTTCCATTATCTGAAAATGAACCTATCCCAAAATATTTGAATTCCAAAAGCTAAATCATTATGATTCATATAAATGGACAAACTTGAATGAATTTCACATTCCTGGGGATGTAGTCTTTTTTAAATAAAATTCTCTGTTTTAGTACATAAACAGTAAATAAATAAAAATTCTATGTTTGTGTATGTTATAACTCAATTTTATCTCAATTTTTTGGCTGATGTCTCTGTCAGTTTGGATGTTGGTAGAAACCTTTAAATGAACTGATTACATTGGCCAGTGAAGAGAGTTTTTCTGAGTAGAATGAACAGAGGGCATTAAAGAGGAAAATGTCAAAAAGCTGCTTAGTGAGAAAATGTTATCATTTTAATACTCATTGTATCCAAGGAGGGAAAATGTATGAACCTACACCTGAGTCAGACAAAAGAATGAGTTAATTATTGGCCTTCATATTTGTCTACTCTAATGATAGTTGATTTAAGAGACATCACATTTTAAAAATAGAACTTGGTTTTTTTTGTTTGTTTGTTTGTTTTTTGGAGGAGAAATTACTAGACCACAGGAAAGTATGTGCTAATTCTGCAATGCCTCCAAGTTTCTGAAGAGTAATAATATGAAAAATCTGTGTGTCTCAGAAATAAGGAAATGGTATGTAATGATACTCAGAAATATACATATAAAGGAGAATTATGATATGTGGGACTAAGGAGGATGGGAAATAGAAATGGGATCAAAGGAAGGGAATATGATGAAATGGAGCATGGTGATGACTTGAATTATGTATGTACAAGAAGCCGATAGAGGTCTGTTTTTTTCTTACCATGAGAAACTTACACAAATACAAACACAAAAAGAAAGGCTATAACTCATATAACTTTGATCTGCCTTGTTTCCTTCTTGAGTGCATTCAAAGAAACTCCACTCTGGCATCCAAAAATAAATAAAAATTAGATTACATCATTGTTACTATCTCTCAAGAAAATGTCAAAGGGAAATGATACTCAAAATATGCAGCAATACTCTAACTCAGTCCACATTCTCTCACTCTTTTTAAAAATATTTTATTTTTTTTTTACTTTACAATACTGTATTGGTTTTGCCATACATTGACATGAATCCACCACAGGTGTACATGAGTTCCCAACCCTGAACCCCTCTCCTACCACCCTCCCCATATCATCTCTGGGTCTTAACTGTTATATTTCAAGATCTCCAAATTACAATTTAAGACCTCCTCTACCTCAGCCTAAATCTTGTTTAATTTGCCTCTTTCTTCTAATTCCTGTTTGCATCTGTTTATAATTGTGAAATTACCATGTATGCAAAGAATGTACACAATGCATATGCATCTTGAATAGAGTTTAAAAAATAAATATCTGTGCCACCACTCAAGCTTATAGGCTTCTCTAAGATTTTCTTCCATGGCACTAAATTTTGTATTAATCAANGAGATCAGCCCTGGGATTTCTTTGGAAGGAATGATGCTAAAGCTGAAACTTCAGTGCTTTGGCCACCTCATGCAAAGAGTTGACTCATTGGAAAAGACTCTGATGCTGGGAGGGATTTGGGGGCAGGAGGAGAAGGGGACAACAGAGGATGAGATGGCTGGATGGCATCACGGACTCGATGGAAGTGAGTCTGAGTGAACTCTGGGAGTTGGTGACGGACAGGGAGGCCTGGCATGCTGCAATTCATGGGGTCGCGAAGAGTCGGACACGACTGAGCGACTGAACTGAACTGAACTAAACTGAACCGAAGGACAGATCAGCAGTGGTCTACACAAGAATTAACTGTTATATTGAATACCACCAATATGTGAATCACTGTTCAAAACTATACCCAGTATACTGTTTCAAAATCTGCTCCTCCTTTATATTATCTTTTTTGGTTAACTGTTTAATTACCAAATAAAATCTTAGTTCCTGTATTGATATTTGTTGGCTATATGTAGCTGTTGCTTAAACAACAAATTTCTGTCTTCCATAAGTTCTGTGCAAGTCAACTGAGGTCACTGTTCTGCTTTATCATTATCCTCACTCCAAGACTGAAGATAATAGAGTCACCACTATCTGGAATATTGCTGGTCACAATGACTAAGTAAAGTCATGCCTCTTAAAGTTTTTGCCCAGGAACAACACTTGTCTGCTAACATTTCATTGGTAAAAACAGATCGTATGGACACCCTAGTTTCAAATTGGAAGGGAATTTACTCTTCTGCTGTGGGCTGTGAAGGCGAGAATGCTAAATTATTTGGCAAAGTCATAGTAACATTTATAAACTTAATGATCGCCAAAGTCCTTTGTCTTTATTAAATTCTATCGTTATTTTAAAAAGAGCTCTTTACACATAATATATGAGATTTTTGAGATTAGCTTAATTTGGAAATATTTCTAATATGAAATAGATAGTAGAAATGACTATATCTTATCCTTCAAAGATCCATTATTAATCACAGTAAAAATTTCAAGAGATTAAAACCTGATATAAACTATCCAACCAGGATTTTAATGGTTCAAAGTGAAGAAAGGATTTTTTCGTTTTGGTGTTGAATGCTATTTAGATAACACAAAAACACATGACCTAAATTATTTTGGTGGTCATAGGAATTGTGCAGAATAAAAGAAAATAAACATGTTTAAAAACTTGCAAATGTTAGGAAAATTTTATAATCATTAAATAGCTAAGGTCTGATGCTAACAGAAAAACCCTGTATGATCTCCATTACCGTGTCCTCATTCTAAATGTACAAGCTCACATGTCAGCCATGGACTTGCCACGCCTAGTTAGATTTGTCTCCTTCAGTTACCACTCAGTTACTAACATAACCAGGCTCAGCCCCTCCTCCCCAGCATGGCTTGGCTGTCCCATGAAAAAGTGATCTGGTTTGTCTAAACAGAATATTTTCTTACTGTTCTCTGTTATTATATATCATAGTAGAGAGTTTTGAGTTAATAAACCAGCATTTCACCACTGCCCACATGTCAAAATAGGTCATAGAACCTTCAAGGGAACATCAAATCAAAAGATCAGTAATATCACCATAGCTTGTGCCATAGATTTTGGAGTATGACCACTTTGCCTTTTGGTTCATTGCCAATATATTCTGTCTTCCATTAGTCAACTATTCTTGGAATATTGATCTTTTCACTTGAACTTGATTAAAAACCTCTTTAGCCCAGAGACCAAGCTGTGTACTTGCTTTGCATCAACCACCATACCTAATGTAGTACTGAGCACATAGTCCCCTGGCTCTTCTTTTTCCTGGTGACATCTATTTAAAATGCAGGGAAGATAGAGGACTTATATTTCTTCACTACTTCACTCAAAAAAAATTTTTTTTGAACAGTTACCGCACAGCCTGGACTTAATAAAATTTGGGTAAACAACTGAAAACAAACTACAAACCTCATAGCAGTAGTTCTCAATCAGGGTCAATTTTGCCTCCTAGGGGATAGTTGGCAATGTCTGGATATTGTTTCGATTGTCACAATTGAGGCAGGCGTGTTGCTGACAATATAGAGGGCAGAGGTGAAGAATGCTGCTAAACATTTTATAATGCAAAGGACAGACCCCACAACAAAGAATTATCCAGCCCCAAATGGCAATTTGCCCAAGTTGAGATCCTGCCTTATAGTTTAAAGGGTAATGTATAATGTAATGCTTTTCAGAGAATGAAAAACAATTTTAATACAAACTTGCTAATGATTATGTCTTTTTTACCCCCACTATTCTCAAAGAGGATGATTTCAATATTTGCATCTCATTATGACAGAGGATGAGATGGATGGATGGCATCATTGACTCCATGGACATGAGTCTGAGTGAACTCCAGGAGTTGGTGATGGACATGGTGGCCTGGCGTGCTGCGATTCATGGAGTCGCAAAGAGTCGGACACAACTGAGTGATTGAACTGAACTGAACTGAACTGGAACAATGTAACATTGATAATGATGTTAGCTTTAGATGCTGGCACATGACAAAAACTGTATAAAGGAATTACTAAGATTTTTTATCAAGAAGACTTTAGTAGATGGAGATATAAACAGTTGTTTCCTTTATTTTCTTAGAGTAGAAGTAGCATTTTCCTCATTAATAGAAATAAAGAAGATAATAGTAGATAACGACTGAGCGACTTCACTTTCATGCATTGGAGAAGGAACTGGTAACCCACTCCGGTGTTCTTGCCTGGAGAATCCCAGGGATGGGGGAGCCTGGTGGGCTACTGTCTATGGGGTCACACAGAGTCTGACATGACTGAAGTGACTTAGCAGCAGCAGTAGATAAGGTTAAGTTTAGAAAAGCTATACTTAATGCTCCATATTTCTGAAACCCTGATAACTACAGGGCTACTCTACAGCTTGAGATCTAGCTAGTTAAGATTACCTAAGACTCAAATTCTTTTTATTCAAGGGTTTTGAGTAGAAAAATAATGTTCAATTATTTCTTATGTAATAATACATATGTAATACAATAATAAAATTTCAAGTAAATGAGAAATTTCCACTTAATATACAAGGATTTTTTAATCAGATAAAGATGAATCATAATAGTGCATAACCATTTGAATTTTGAAACCTAACTTTCTTGCTAGTACTCCAAAGGTCAATTTCAAAAAGCTGTGTTGAATCACTTAATGCAAATTTTCATTTGTTTAACAGTAAAAGCTTCACTATTAGAGGGATGGCCCAGAGTTGGGGAACCAACTGGGCATGACCTAATTGTATCTAACCCAACTGTGAAACTGCCAAAAAGCAATGCCCCTTCATTTCTATTATTTCAAAACTTCAATAAAGTGTTAACTCTCTATGCCCATCAGACCTTCAAAGAATTAGAATAGTAAAAAGTATTAAATACACTCGTCACATCCATTACCCACATGAAAGCTTCTAAGAAACCTACTGATCTTTGTATGTTAGTGTCCATTTCTGTCTGTCTCCGTCTTCTTTGTGTGTGTGTATGTGTCTGTGTGTGTGTGCTCATGTGTGCGTGTCTTGGAGATGCAAGGTATATTCTTCTACTTGTATCTTTTTCTTTTCTACCTTACCTACAATAAAATTAGAAAACCCCTCATCTCTGTCTCTATATTTGTTAATCTGTTATTGCATTTTACCATGAGTCTTTTTGTTGTTGTTGTATAGCTATGTCTCTTTCACTCAGTTGACCATTCTTCAAAATGAAAGAGATGTTTTCTTTCTTTTAGTAATTGAATTATTTTACATTTCATTTAAAATTTCCATGCATTCATCCACTTAATCATTTAACATAATTATTTAATACCTATTGTATTCCTGGTTTATTTTGGCATTGGGAATATGACAATTAACAAAAAAAAAATAGATTTTCCGTACCCTCACTATACTTTAGAGTCTTTGGAGACGATAGACGAGTAACCTGGCAATGGTATTTCATATGATAAATTCTTGGGAGCAGAAGTGGAGTTCTACCAGAACATAATAGAAGAGGCAAATAAGTCAGTCTTAAAGGGGTTGAGACTTGAGGAAAACATGCCAAAGGTTTTGAAATCTAGACTTAAATAAGAGGAATTGACATAAATTACCTTTCTGGGCAGTAAAAGAAGAATAGCTATTCCAAGTGGTAGAAACAGCAGCCAAACAGTGACATGATCAGATGTGTATTTTTAAAATATCACTCAGCTTTTCATATACTACTACAGTGGAAACAGGATTGTAAGCAAAGAGACCAGTCAGGAGATTGTTGCAAATGTCCCTTCAAGAGGTGAAGTTGGCTTGCAGTAGAAAAGAGACAGAAGAATTGAAAGATTACTGTCAGTTAAGAGATGAGGATAGGAGAGCTAGGGCTGATGCCATGGCTCTGACCTGGTCAGTTAGGAAACGATGATGCCATTCCTTGAGCTGGAGAGTAGAGCAGAAGAAGGTTTAGGGGCAGGACCTGGAAAAAAAATAGGATAAGTTCAATTTAAACCACATTCTATATAAGTTACCTAGCAGACATCCTCACGGAGGGACCAGGGGAGAACTTGGCCACATAGTCTGAACCATAACGAAGAATCAAGTGCAATAGTTAGACTTTGGAGGTGAGTTGTTTTTGTTTTTTCTTAATGAATGAATACATTGTACATATATTAAGTTAATTCCTTCCAAAATAGATGAAGAAGTAAAGAACCTCTCATCCATTCCTTGATATGTATCATCAAAGGCTTTGGACAATTTTGTCTTATCACTGAACACTTGTGTTCCTTATCAGTGTCTTTGTCAAAAGATCAAATTAAATTATCTTATTAATCTCTTAGATTTGTGTAGTCCTTCACAGTTTACTGGAGTTCTGTCCCATACAATTCTGGACAAAGTCTCAAGTCTATGAGCTGGCATTAGAGAAGCAGCCTAGGGCCAGGAAACCAGGATAGAACCACAGACCAGGAGTTCTAATGAGGTTGCTGCAAGTATTTATTCTGGGGTCACAGCCAGTGTTCAGAACCAGAAGTCACAGAGTTAACCAGGCCAAGGCCCAGTATCCAAGCCAAGAGTCAGCGCCAAGGCCACGGGCAGAGCCAAGAAGCAGTCACAGGATTAGCACATTCGAACAAGCCCCAGAACTGCTGTTGAACCCACAGTCCTCCCTTAGGCCCTGTGTCCTTTGGAGGCATTCTCTCTCCACACTGGCACTCTCAAAGGAAAGCAAGAGGTGGGAAAGGGCAACTGAGGGTCCCCTGCCTTTATGGGAACTTTGCTTTGGACAGCACACCCACTACTCGATAATATATACCTTAACCACATTCTGCACTTTCTTTTAAGACAGGTGAAGTTATTTTTAAAAAATCAACTTTGAGTATTATTTATGAATCTATTAATCCCCCTGAATGTAAACCTCCATTTTTTACATTAAATTTAAATCAATGAGAAAAAAAATGCAATGATTCCAAATTCAACTGAATTTTTATCAAAGAATCTTAAAAACAGAAAATTCCAATTTCTATTTTTAATTCTTTCTTATGACCTCCTGTGATAGATCCTCCTTCACTCATTCTCTCTTATGGAACTTAAGTCATAACCTCTAGATTATTTTCTTTTCTCCTTTTCGATTTTGATGGAGGCAAAACACCCTAATATCCACCCAGGTTAAGAGAAAAAAAATAACTAAACTTTTACTAAACCTGTATTCTTAGAAATGTAGAAAATATACTAGTCTTTTTAAATATAATTTTGAATTGATAATACAATCATATGAACCAATAATTTTAAAAGTGCATTTTAAGTACACAGTTTTAAATAAATAAATAAATAAAAGTATGCAGTGAAGCTTTCTTTCCCAGATCAGTCCCTCCTGTATTTCTGTTGCACACCACTGCCCACAAAGGTGATTGCTGTCATTAACTTTTTTGCTATCCCTTCAGAACTTTGTAGAAGTACAAACAGATATATGTTCCCATTTCTTTCTTTTCTAAGCAAAACATAGCACCATATTGCTCTGAACTTTGCTTTTTTTCATATAAGTATGTACAGATATTTCTCATTTCTCTTTTGAGTTGTAAAGCATTCTATTATAAGATGTCTTTTAGATTATTTAACCAGTCTTTTGTTCAAAATTGTTTACACAGACACTTAGGTCATTCCTTTACGATTACAATATAGTGATAAATAATCTATATGGACATGAGTTTGAGCAAACTCAGGGAGATAATGAAGGATGGGGAAACCTGAAGTGCTGCAGTTTATGAGATTGCAGAGCCAGACATGACTTGGCAGCTTAACAAAAATAATCTATTTATATATCATTTTGAATATATGCAAGCACATCCATAGGACAAATTGCCAGAATTGAATTTGATCAATTAGGAGATATTTGCATTATTAATTTTAATGGATACTACTAAATAGCCTGCCACAGTTTCATACCCCCTTTCCCACAACCTCACTAGCAGGTACTTTTAAAAACTTTTAAATTTTGCCAATATGCAAATAAAAGTCTATGGTTCTCAATATACTTTAATTAATTTTTCTCTTATTGTGGGTGTTATTGAGCATCTTGTCATATATTTAAAAGGCCAAAGATGTGTCTCCTTTTCATAATATTTATGTATATTCTTTTAAGTTCTTGTTATTTTTAAATCATCAATATCTAGAATAACTTTATGACACTAGTCCCTTTCCTACAATGTGAGTTTGTGAGTACTTTTCCAAGCATTTTGTTTATCATTTGACTTTCATATATTGTTCTTGGCCATGCACAATATTTGAATGTTTATGTGTCAATTTATTCATCTGTATTTGGCTTCTATACTATCAAAATATAAAACATACTGGTATCTCAACATGATAAAAATATATCTCTCTTTCCCCAATCTAGCATCATAATAATTTGGAATATACCAGATGTAGGAGCAAAATAGGAAGATTTAATATCAACATTATGACTAATGCTTTCTGAATGGTACTGACACACAGAAATGAAAAAGAAAATAAAAATTGAGGCAAAAACATACCTAGATACAATCCCCAAATTTTGCAGGACTTGTATGAAGAAATCTTATAAATGCTACTGAAGAACAAAAGGGAATTCTTAAGCTATTGAAAAACATACCACTACCTTGGACTAGAAGACCCAACATCATAAAAACATCAATTTCCCATAGGTTCAGTTCAGTTCAGTTCAGTTCAGTCGCTCAGTCATGTCTGACTCTTTGCGACCCCGTTAATCACAGCACACCAGGCCTCCCTGTCCATCACCAACTCCCGGAGTTTACTCAAACTCATTTCCATCGAGTCCGTGATGCCATCCAGCCATCTTATCCTCTGTCATCCTCTTCTTCTCCTGCCCCCAATCCCTCCCAGCATCAGAGTCTTTTCCAATGAGTCAACTCTTTGCATGAGGTGGCATGCATTCATTTTACATACAATCCTCCCCAAAATAAGTGACCGGGTTTTTCTCTCTGTGTGTTTGTTTTGTTTTCTAGTTTTGCTTTAAAAACTAGCCAAGATAAATATAAAATCCAAATAGAAAAACAAATACATAAGAATATCCAGGAAAACCCTGATTCAGAAGAGCAATAAAGGTAAATTCATTCTAGAATATATTAAAATATATCATTAATTCTCACTAATTAAATTAGTATGTTAGTATCAAAGAGACTAATAGAAAATTATAATAAATCCAAAAGTAGATCCAATATATAAAGAAAAGTAGTTTATGATAAAGATGGTATCTCAAGTCAATAGGTAAAGATGAATTACTCCACTAATGCTGCTGGGATGCATGGATAATCATCTAAAACAAAATGTTGGATCCATATTTCATATATTCCAAGCACCATGTAAATTCAAAATGAATCAATGTTAGAAAAGAGAGATAAGCAAGGAAAAAGGAAAGAAAAGAGAGAAAGGAAGGAAGGGACAAAGGAAGAGAAGGAAGGAGGGAAGCAGAACTAAAGCCCTAAATTGCATTGTAGGTGAAACTTGAAATGAGGCAAACTTCTAACTATAAGGCAAATATATTTTTTAGTATTTTTTATGTTTGTATAATTTTAAAATCTTGCAAATTTTTTCTTGGATAACAAAATAACAGCCTGTGTCAAACCTCAAGCAGAGATTTTTTAGAAAAAAAATGAGTAATCTCTTCTCTTTAAAGCAAAATGATATGCATGAGAATATCAGAGGACTATAAACACAGAGAGGGAATGGGATTTTAAAAAGCCTCTGGTTGAAATATGTATTTTTTTTTTAATTCTGAGCAATCTTTCAAGTTAAGTATGTTAAGCTCTTGTACATTTTTAAAAAGAACATGGATTATAATGATTTATAGCTAGAAGACACAGGTTTGAGTTCCTTTTCTCTTACCAACCTTGCCTTTAGGGAAACTTCTTAATTTTTCTGAAATTTAGTTTTCTAATTAACAAATTAAGTTAATGGTAAAATTCTTGTCAAAGTCACCAAGTTACTGTTTTGATCAAATAATCTATTCTGAAAATACTTCATAGTCTATAAAAACTACTTCATAATCTGTAAAACTATATAAATGTTCATTGTTACCTAATATGTTATATATTTAACCAAACAGATATATATTTATTTTAAAATAAGAAATTCAGATTAATTAAGCATACAAAGATACTCTATACAACATCCTAGCAGTCTTGGGGTTTACAGAGCAGAAGTTAAAGTAAGTTTATTACTGTCTATGAAACTCCATCTTATTGATTTGAACATCATAATTTAAAATCAAACTAGATGATATGTGGAAAAATCACTATTCCAAATGGCATATTGGTGGATAGAAGCGTCAGCAGGTCAACAGGTACCATGAGGTATTGAAACAAAGCCAAACCCCTGATGGCCATCCGCTGAAGCCAGTCTACATAGACAGGCATGCAATACAGAGTCTTGGCAGGAGCAGCTGAGCTACAAAAGAAGCAAAGAAGGGCGGCATCCCTCTCCTCATTCTGGACCATCACCCTGTGTGCTAGCCTCTCCTTCAGGAGCTTGCAAAAGGTCATACTAACGGCAAACAGAAAACAACAGCCTCCTTCCCCGTCTGGGTTTTTGTAACACTCAAAAGGATAAAACTCACAGCCACAGTGTGTTTTTGCGTCCTGACAAGAAAAAAAATTTTTCAAATAAGGATGCTGGGAAGAGGGAGTGGCTTTGGTTTGGGTCTGGAATCTTAACTCTAAATAGGCAGGTAGGGCCAGTTCAATTCAGGAAGCCCTATATCCAGGTGGACTCTTTATTTCTGAAAAAGAAATGACTTGCTGACTATCATTAGTCCCACCATCTTAGATGAAAAATGCATTAATATAGAGTTTACTATATATACTTCTGTGCTTTAAATGACAGATATCATCTTTTGATCCCTGTCTATTTTCAAGAACAAAATAAATTAAAAATAAAACATAAACACTTCCCTTCCCTTATTGCCTCCCCTGTCCCATGAAAAAAGAAAGAAGAAAATCTTTTGTGATCAAGAAAAATTTTTTTATGAAACTAGTCTAAATCTTTTCATTATGTTGCTCAGTTTTCATTCCACAGAATTTGTTCTTAAGTTTCACATTACTAACTTTCAAAAATTCTTCTTCAATGTTTATTTATTTGCCCAAAGGATGGCTTCTATCAGTTGCATTATTTGAGTAATCGTCAGCAAAATTCTATACTGGACTAAGCTTCCCTAAATGTGCTTTGTAGATTGTTTGTGCCGATTTCCACCCAGACTGATTAGATGTAGTTCTAACCTGGGGATTCTGCCTGTTGGTTCCACCTACTGCCAGGATCATGGAGTCAGCGTGCATCACTTGCCAGAGTTGATAATGATTGTAGCTGGAAATTGGCCATGGCACAGATAAATTTAACTATGGAAATTGCCAAAAACTAAAAACCAACTTCCCCCACTCAAGAAAGTCAGTTGTTAGTCATTTTCCAGCATACCACAGCTATGTTCTTTCTTGCCAACCACTGTTTTCTGACCAGTGTGATGAAAGAAACACCTTAAATATTTTGAAAGGATGATTTGCATCCTACTTGCAATACAAACTGAAGGTGAGTGCCTTCTCATACCAAAACATAGAAGCCATATTGAGTCAGGTGTAAAACCATTTGACATCCTCCAGAAGCAGGATCTTAAGCTGTTAAGTATATAATCACTTTATGGCATTATTGGAAACCTATTCTTGAAAGCCATTTATATTTCTTGCTGGCAGGAATTTATTTCAGAGTATTTTGTAGTGAGTGTTTCATTTTTTTAAAATTTCTTCCAGTGCACTAAGATCACCAGAATTCAGAGGCAATTTACTGAGACTGAAGCCAGTTGGCTGGATGAGTGCAACCACCTATCAGAAGGTATCACAGTGTGACTATTGTCCATGCTCCACCATTTGCAGCAAACCAAAAATTCAAATAAGTCATAAGACAGAGTGTACAGAATGGAGAAGTAAAGCAGAGAGAGAGCTGCAGTTTGTTAATCAAGTCATGAATTAGGAACAACTGCTTTGGGGCTATAGTATAGGGGGAACATGGGTACACAGAAGATTCTCATTCCTAGCTTCCTTTCTCTGCTTTCAGCAAATACAGTGGTGGGATGGTCCAAAACACTTTTCTCCTAGACACCAGATAACTTGAAATCTTCTTCAAAACATGAACTAAACATTTGTTGTGAGATGAATTGCATCCCCCCCCCCCACAAGACACCAGTAGCTCTTCAGAATGCGACTATTTGAAAAGAGGACCTTTAAAGAGATAATTATGGCAAAATGTTGTCCATGTGAGCCCTAATCCAATATGACTGGTCTCCTTATAAGAGTGGATTAAGATAAAGACAACACACAGAGGCACTGGGTGAAAGACAACAGAAGACAGCCAAGGAGACAGGCTTCCAAATTAACAACCCTGCTGACACCTTGATCTTGGTCTTACAGCCTCTAGAACTGTGAGAAAATATGTTTTTCTAGTTTAACCCACCCAGTCCGCGGTACTTTGTTACATTAACCCTAGTAATCTAATACAGCATTCCTTATTATTGTGAACTGAATTTTTTACTTCCTCCAAATTCATGATAGGATGGCATCACAAACTCAATGGACATGAGTTTGAACAAACTCTGGGAGATAGTAAAGGACAGGGAAGCCTGGTGAACTGCAGTTCCTGGGGTCAAAAAGAGTCAGAAACAAGGAGGGACTGAACAATGACAATCAAATTCACATGTTGAAACTTTAACCCCCAATGTGAATATATTTGGAGATAGGACGTGTACAGAGATAACTAAGCTTACATGAAGTCATAGGGATAAGATCTTAATCTCAAAGAACTGATACCATAAGACAAAAAATAAACACCATAAATTTCCCTCTTTCTACACCTACACAGAGGAAAAGCTACATGAGGACTCAGCAAGGAAGGAATTGACCACAAGCTTGGAAGTGAGGCCTCACCAGCATCTTGCCAGCACCTTGATCTTGGACTTCTAGTCTCCAGAAATTTAAGAACATAAATTTCTGTTGTTTAAGCCAACAGTATGTAGTATTTTGTTATGGCAGCCCAAGCAGGCCAATAACAGTGGTTATGACTCTGCACTCCCAATGCAGGGGGCCTAAGTTCTATCCCTGGCAGGAAACTAAGATCCTGCATGATGCAACTAAAGATCCCACAAGCCACATCAAAGTTCCTGCACATGGCAACGCATACCCAGCACAGACAAGTAAATAAGTATTTTAACAACAAAGAAAGAATCATAGTATCCTGGTATCTTTGTATCAATACCTTTGTTTGTAAGTTTTCAGTTCAGTTTAGTCGCTCAAGCTCGACTCTTTGCGACCCCATGAATCACAGCACGCCAGGCCTCCCTGTCTATCACCAACTCCCAGAGTCACTAAGACTCATGTCCATCGAGTCAGTGATGCCATCCAGCCATCTCATCCTCGGTCGTCCCCTTTTCCTCCTGGCCCCAATCCTTCCCAGCATCAGAGTCTTTTCCAGTGAGTCAACTCTTCGCATGAGGTGGCCAAAGTCCTGGAGTTTCAGCTTTAGCATCAGTCCTTCCAAAGAAATCCCAGAGCTGATCTCCTTTAGAATGGACTGGTTGGATCTCCTTGCAGTCTAAGGGACTTTCAAGAATCTTCTCCAATACCACAGTTCAAAAGAATCAATTCTTCGGAGCTCTGCCTTCTTCATAGTCTAACTCTCACATCCATACATGACCACGGGAAAAATCATAGCCTTGACTAGACGGACCTTAGTCAGAAAAGTAATTTCTCTGCTTTTGAATATGCTATCTAGGTTGGTCATAACTTTTCTTCCAAGGAGTAAGCATCTTTTAATTTCATGGAGGGAAAGGAAACCTCATCTCGAATGAAGGAGGGGGAAACGGGGCTCCTCTTGAGGTGTGGCTGTCCCCTCGGTGTTCCTCTCGAGTAGAGAAGTGTATGTCATGATATTCTTGAGTCGCTTCAAGGGTGTAAAGGAACCCTTCCAGGTTCATGAGGGATGGCAGGACTTCCAGTGAGGTGCCACAGAGGACAAGGGCCTCATCTCTCCTGGAGGGGAGATCCTCCTGGTCTTTCTCGATTTGGGACAGGTTCCTCTCGAGTTACGACAGGGAGCCCAGGGACCCACCCCTTTGGCCTCAGTCAAGGCCAAGCTCCACGTGAGTTCTTAGGNTAAGGCCCACTTGACTTCACATTCCAGGATGTCTGGCTCTAGATGAGTGATCATATCATCATGATTATCTGGGTCTTGAAGATCGTTTTTGTACAGTTCCTCTGTGTATTCTTGACACCTCTTCTTAATATCTTCTGCTTCTGTTAGGTCCATACCATTTCTGTCCTTTATCGAGCCCATGTTTGCATGAAATGTTCCCTTGGTATTTCTAATTTTCTTGAAGAGATCTCTAGTCTTTCCCGTTCTGTTCTTTTCCCCTATTTCTTTGCTTTGGTCGCTGAAGAAGGCTTTCTTATCTCTTCTTGCTATTCTTTGGAACTCTGCATTCAGATGCTTATATCTTTCCTTTTCTTCTTTGCTTTTTGCCTCTCTTCTTTTCACAGCTGTTTGTAAGGCCTCTCCAGACAGCCATTTTGCTTTTTCGCATTTTTTTTCCATGGGGATGGTCTTGATCCCTGTCTCCTGTACAATGTCACGAACCTCATTCCATAGTTCATCAGGTACTCTATCAGATCTAGGCCCTAAAATCTATTTCTCACTTCCACTGTATAATCATACGGGATTTGATTTAGGTCATAACTGAATGGTCTAGCAGTTTTCCCTACTTTCTTCAATTTAAGTCTGAATTTGTAAGTTTTATTGCTGCATTATTAAATGATGTAATTACCTGTGAGGCTAAATCCAAAATAGACTCTGAGAAGAAATAATGCCAGTTCTCTTTTCCCAGACTTCAAGTGTACTTCAAATGAGAAGCAAGTAAGACAAAAGTTACATATAATACTTTACTACCCTGTGTTTTGGGGCTTCTAAAGGCCCAAAATTAGAAACAAATTAGAGAGATATTTAGTTACTGGTAAATGGTGACCTAAAAAGAGGCTACCTATTCTGCTCATGGGCATAATTCTTCACTTAAATCATCTAGCAACACAGTTATTTAGGAGGAAGCATGAACACTTCCTGACCACTGGGTTATCACATGGTCTACCAATGTCAGTCACCCCAGTGCGTGATGAGTTCCTGCTGATGCCCCTCAGGCTCTGCAGTCTGAAAGACCCCCAACTGCCTGGCACTGCAGAGGAAAGTGAAAATAGATCTGTACTGTATATCTTTCCATGCTTATCCTCCATCCTTTTTAATCCTGCTCTGTACTTTGGGAAGTGACCAAAATGGGTGGCATCAACAGATTACCTTTGTCTTACAACTTCCGGTATGTATTTACCAGCAGAGTATCCACAGATAGAGGAGATTGGGGGCATGGCTTCCATTCCATTGGCTGTCCCCTCCACCCTCCAGATCCTTGGGGATTGATTCTGTTATTCTATTGCCATTCACAGGTCCAGTCAGCAGCCTTCACCATTTAAATACACTCTCTGAGTTCCAGTACCTCTCCTTCTACATTTTTTTTTAGGCTTTTTTAGGCCTACATTGTAAAGTCTCCCTTTTCTTTCTGGTGATTGAGTACTGCCCAGTCCTTGCACGTTTCCCTAAACATTGCCCACAGCTTTGTAAACCATCCTGAATTAATCAGTTTGAGTGAACCATCTTTTTATCATTTTGCCAGGGCTCTGATAGGTACAAGAACCAGTGAGAATCAAAGTGTAGCTGATCCATCAGACACACACACACACACGAATGCCTCTGCACACCCAGCCAAATCACTACATTCTAATATGCTCCCACCTTAAGGTTTTTGTGCTTAGTGTTTTTTATTCTGAAGACTCTCTCCATTTTTCTTTCCATGATTGGTTCCATCTCATAATTTCAGTTTCCTTTTCAGAGTCCCTGTCTGTATAAAAGAGGTCACTCTCTTCCCTTGTGACTGTTCTGCTTCATTTCCTTCTAATGTTTAGCAACATCTGAATCTATCTTTATACATTTTCTATCACCCACTTCTACAGGCTCCAAAAGATTAGGGATCTTGGCTGTGTTACTACACCTTTAGTGCCCACAACTGTGTCTGAGACATAGCAGGCTCTCAATAATTCTATACATCACCTAGTCACTCTCTACTCCCTTCTCTTCACCCACATGAATACACTCACATACACATAGTCTCTCCACCATGCACATATACCTTTAAGATTATTCACATTTTAAATAAATAATTCCTACAGGCTACTTTAGATGCTATTTTAATTAAATTACATAGATAAGAATTGTTGAGGAACAGAGCCACTGGGTATATCATCAGATTGCCCTAAACTTAAGGTTGTCAATCTCCCTAGAAATATGCTTTGACTTAGGCAAGGAGGCAATAAATTATTAATAAGATGGAGAGATTTTTACTCCCAGGGAGGGACTTGGACACCAAGGGAGAAATAGTCTCAATCATTGATTCATTCGGCCAATTTCTATTTCCTTAAATAAAAAGTGGTACATCAATAGAAAGTTTAAGGATAATGATGGAACACTTAATATTAAATGAAAGAAAAACCAAGGAGATGTGGATGAGATTTGAAAGACTTTGAAGTCCACATGAGGAGGGATTTGGTCTTTTGCCTTCCACCTAGAATACATAATTAAGATGACTTTGGCTCCAATGGGGCACATGGGGACTGTAGAAGGTTTGAACATTTTAAGGATTTAGAACATGTCTACAGTTGTCTCTGCCTTAATTACATAAGGGGAAAGCTTTTATTTTAACTCTGGCCAAGAAACCCTAGTCATGAAACTGTTTTTATTTGACGAAGTGTTTACTCTCACAGGAAAGAGGCAAGGCTGTGCACATTTGATGAGCCAACACTGAAGTGGTTATACATGAGCAAAGGGAAAGATCCAAGGAATGGGCATGGAAAACTTGCCAAAATTATCATGACATCAAGGTCATAGATCAAATCCATGACCTTCCTGAAAATCTTGGGAAATGCGTGTTTACAAAATACATGGCACAATCACGAAACTTCTAAAGGCATTCTCCAAACAGTCATATATTCCAAACCGCTAAATTGTATATAACAATGAATAAAATGTTAATGTTTCAAAGACTTTGAAAGCAAACATGCTTATAAATGCAGATTTCAGTTATAGAGAAATCCTTGTCGCGAATCATCTGTGCATACCTTTTCTATGCACAAATGTAGCCAAACTGCCAGACAGCTGAAAGATAAAGACAAACACTAAGAACAAAGCACAGAACTAAAGCTAAGAGAGATTTGACTTTTGTTTTGAGGGTCCATGCCACTTCTGACTGCTGTGGGATGTTTACTGTTCAGGAAGGACAGAGAGGGAACACTGATTATGAGCTCACTCCAAAGTCTCTCACACCCAATAAACTGCTGTGTTTAGGAGGTCTGGTTGGGAACGGCTGAGACCATCCTATCAGTATGACTCCTCTGGAAGCTCTGAGATAATCTTGGATAGTCACAGATATTATTACTTGGTCAATAAAAACCTCATTTTGCAGGACTAGATTGATGAAGATAAATAATACATGCACAGTTAATGACTACAGCAACAGTCTGGAATCCAACAGTCTTGAGGTCTAGCCTCACTCCATCTCCAGTTTTACTCTGAAATGCACAATAGTTAAGTTGTTTCCCTCAGTTTCCTGGTTCAATTTTATTTACTACTATGTACAAAACATTTTCCTAAAAGATGAGAAATACCAAGATGAATAAGAAATTCACCATGCAATAGCAATATAAATTAATACCGAGTGAATGGGAAACATTAGGATTAACATGTAAGGAATTACCAAGTTTTAAAGCTGAGTGAAAACAAAGGATTTGTATACTGAAACCCCCTATTTTAAGCTTATGGAAGATAGTACCAACTTAACAGTTTTTAACTCTTGATTGTTGTTTTAACTTGATTAAGTTTTTAACTGTTTATCGATTGTTCACATATCCTTGACCCTTTAGTGAGGGCCCAGTTTTTATCCTTATCCCAATGTAATTCCAACAAGGACCAACTTGGATTTCTATGAGGTATAAAGCATACCATTTCTGAGGGAAATAAAATATGATTGAAATTTTATAGCAAATAACACACCTAGGCAACCTTGTCAACTGCTATTATGGCATGGCATTTAGAATTTCTTTCTCCTTTGAGTTATAGCCCCAACTATATTATAACTTCTTAGAAGACAAAAGTCTGAGATTTATACTTATAGGTTTAGTGTGCTTAGCACCAAAAATAAAGCAGACTGGATGCTCAGAATCCTTTTCCACAGTGTTGGACTCTCATTTTGAACTCACGTTCACCAATACAGTCTCTATATATGATGAAAGCAGGAAAAAGTGCTGAAGTAAGTCAAAAGAAGTTTAATGAACATGGAAGGTAAGACTGACTAAAAGTTAAGAAACAGAAAGGCCAAGATCCTGAACTATGCTCATATATATGTCACTGAGTCCCCCAGCTCCTTGAATAGTGGCCCTCTTTCAATATTTATTCAATGAATAAATGAAATAGTTATTATTCTCTCTCTAGGACAAAACATTGAGCTCAAAGGATCTGAGATAGCAGGTTGGCTGTGTCCCATGAGAAGAATCACATGATCTATTTGGTTCAAAATAATAATATGAAATCATTCTAGCCATTATTCACATATCTACAATAAAATGAGTGATGAGGGGAAGCAAATGAGAGAAAAGAATACAATTCATGGAGGACATATTATGTGTTAAGTCTTTTTACAATAAGTCTTATTTAATTCTTAAACATTCCTATAAATTAGATACTATTATTCATTCTATAAATTTTTGTAAAACTGAGTAATAAGTGTAATTATCACTAATTCAAGAGAAATAGGGGAAAGTGAAACAGTTTTGTTAAGTCAGAAATAAAAAACACCAGAAATTAAATTATCCTTCAGAATGTTGACATGTTAATTTAATACTTTTACTAAAAAGAATAGGCAAAATGCTTACTTTAAAATGTATGAATATGCTTGGACAAACATGCACATTTCCATTGAATGATAAAACTAAAGTACCCCTTGGAAAAATGAACAAATCCAGAAAACCGTTTTACCAAAAAAACTCCTATAAATGACCTCAGTTCTGTTTTGGAAGAAACTGCTCTCTAAGGAGAAATGAAGTAAGTTTTAGTTTCAACATTCATTGTCTTTTTGTGCTGTTCATGAATAAATTGGACTAATTGTTGGATGTGAGAAGTGATGGTTTTATGGTACGTATTACTGCCCCCCAATTTTTGGTTGCTAAATTCATCTTTAACCAACGAGTGACGCTCCATCTAGAAGAGATATGATGATTCTCAATATGGAGTCCCCTAAATTCTTTGCAATCCCTACATGTATCTGCAACAGGTAACCCCAGTTATCAAGTTCACAAACTTGAGACACTGAAAGAGCTTCCTTCAAATATCACATAACATTTCAATATTTAATATGCACTTTAAGCACATCAATTTCTGCATATAAAGAGTGACTAGCACATCATGCATTACAATATCATACTAGTTTTTGAAGAACAACGGCTTTCAATTTAAAGAAGAAAACACCCTCCAGCTGAAGAAAATTCTCACATTACAATATGTTTAAAAGAATCTATTCCAGTTGTGGTTGGTTGTCTATGAGAAATCTTTTTCATGGGGGAAAAAATTGAACATTCCCATGTGAAAGTCTTTTTCACAAGAGAAAAAAACTGTACGCTGCATTTTATACAAACTAGGTGAATTCAAAATGATGGATCATTTCAAAAATATTCATTATACTATTTACTTACATAAATGTGGTTGTATAAAAAGTAAAAAAGGAATGCATTCACAATTGGTTTAAGTAATTTTCTCTTGGCAAACCACCATATAAAACAGGGGCGTCATGGCGCCACAGAATTCTGAATTGTGGTGGAGCATCATCAGTACACATGGCATTAATCTTTGTCTCGTTGCAGGAGACACCCTTGCTTGCATTAGCAGGCTGCCTCTTAAATGTAAGATGGTGTAATGTAACTCAGGTTTAAATAACACAATAAATAAGATCTATTTCTCTTTAGTTTTCTCACCAATCACTTCCAAGCCCCCTTTGTTAAAGTGCTTCATTGTTTAGACATTTTAATGTAAATAACAAATTATCAAGGTGGGAGGGGGTACTTTTCCAAAAGAACATGGCGAAGGAAGCCCTCGAGAGGATAATATCAAATTTTTTTATTTAAATTGTTAAGCAGTTAAAAGATTTTTTTTAAGTCAGCATATGTATGTGAACATAGCATATTTACTTGCCCCACTTTCTTGTCTGCAAACTGACAGTCCCAATATTTTGGAAATTGCACTGTTTTATATCACTTCATGTTCCCCATGACAAGGGGAACATTTAGCTGTCTTTAATGTATTCTAATTAAATACTCAAAGCATTCTTAAAGTCTTCTTTTTCCAAATATAGATATATTTTAAAATAACAAACTTTTCCAAATGCATTTTTCTATTGAACTGAGAAGCTTTCAGAAACTGTCCCCACTGAATATAATGACTATTTAAGGAAACGAGCTATTTCTGTGGAAATATTAAGAGGGATGATTTTGATAACCCACACTCAAGGCCAAAATAAGGATCATTGGGACTTTTACAGAAGAAGTTAATGGAGGCCAGGCCATTGGCAAATGACCTTGAAATCCCTCGATGTAGCCTCAAATTGGCTTCAGCACAAGCTTATTATTAATGCAGACAGCTAGTGTCATGAAAGCACATGGTATCTCTCTCTGAAACCAGAGCTATCACTCAGGCACCCCCATATACAAATATAATCATCAATGTCACAGCATTTTTACGTGTTTTTTTTTTAATAAATATCACAAATTTGTTAATCAGTATTTTATGTTGCCTAAAAAATAGAATAAGCAGATAAAGTCTAATTAAATATGTATATAGAAGCTTTATATATAAGAATTATCAGATAAAGTTATCTTAATAAAATGTATTATCTTACAATATTTGAATCAGATTTTAGATTGTATTTTCATCTTTAATTTGTAAGGTCCCAGAGGCACATATCAAACATCTTTTATTTTAGATATCTCAACATGTGAAAACTATATTCCCCAAAGTCTTTGAAAATTGATATGACATATTTCAGAACTTACACACATGTGCATGTGCACACACACATATACACACTCACTCTATCCAGTCAGAAAGGAATTGTTTGCTCAGTTTGCAGATATGAAATCATTAGGGACTGAGTTTCACTTTGGGAAACTTGAGCACCATGTATTGTTAATGTAAAATAAAGAAATAAAGCCTGGGAAGTTAGAAGATTATTTTTTTTGGAAATGCATGTTTAGAACTTCAAAAATAAAAGAAAACATTCTCCTAATGGTAAAGCATTAACAAATACTTTTTCATATGAATAAAATCTGTAATCAGTTAGATAAGAGCAATGTGCCTTTTTTTGGCATTTAATCAAACAATGAAATCATATACACATTTCCTGACACAAAAGACAAATGATGTAATAATCTGAAGGAGTTTCTCTATCTCCTTGGAACTTTGCATACTTGACTTGTTTTCCATATTTTGTGACTTTAAATGGTGGGAAAATTATATTAAAATGCTTGTAGCAGTTCCTCTAAACTAGCATCCTTTTTGTTTTATTGTATTTAATATAAAAGCAGCAATTATTTGATTTCAAAGTTATGAAAATATGTACCTTATGAGAAAACAAGCAATTTAAGCTTTAATTGGTGTCATTTTTCACAGAACTGGCAAGATTCTTGCATCCCTGGCATGTTGTTTTTCTATAAAACTGCAGAGCTGCCTTCAATGAATGTTTTACGAACGCAAAAGTTGTTATATGAAGGTATATGCATAGATGCCTGGAAATATAAGATTTCTGGTGGGAGTTATTTACAAAAGATGTATTTCATTTGTTACTGTGCGTGTAACAACTCCTATTATTCTAAATGTTTCTCTCGTCTCAATAAGACTGTTCTAAACTCATGTCTATGAAACATTGGGGCTTGTGTTTAAAGTAAAATAAAAGTGGATTCTTTGACGAGGGAAAAACATAACACGTGAGAAAAGTAAAAAGAAATGATAATTTTAACTGAAAATAAATCATACTGTAATATACTAAAAGGCTAATTCTGGTTTTAATCAGAAGAAAGGCAATATAAAATATACACTGGGAGGCTTGTCTTACATAAATTACATATATGAACCACAAAACTTCTATTTTTTGAAATGCTGGTTTACCATGAATACTTTGACTTATTTCTGTTCAGATTACACACATCCCACATTTTCAAAATTAGGTTCTATGCTGAAGGACAACAGTTCTATATATTTATTGAGAGGTTTCATGACCTGAACATCTCCAAGGATTTCAGTGGCTTCTACACTTGAGGAGGTAGGTACTTGTTTATTGTTGTTTTAAATGCAAATTTCCCGAACTACAGCCAAGATTTCTCATTCAAAAGATCAGAAGGAAGATAAAAAATCCACATTTTTTTTTTAATGTCTAGATGGTTCCTATGATCAGCCAGATTTTTAGGAATGTCCAAATTAGTGGACATTATGTGGGAAGTCCTTGCTGGGTAAATAGAGATTAGGACAAATAAGGATTTTTTATATTTTATTTACCTCATTCACTTTTAAGTTGACCATATTTATTGAAAACAATGACAAACATGTACAAAGCGCTACTATATGCCAGGCATTGTGCTAACCACCATATATGCTTGCAACCCAACAGTCCTATAAACCAGATAACCATTCTCTCCTCTGTAGGAATGAGGGAATAATTTGTTAGGGAGCAGTTTACTATAGTCACAAAGCAAGTAATAAACAAGTAAAAAGTGTAAACCATTTCTGTGCGACTCTAAAGGTCAATTTCCTAACCACTGTATTATACTAGGAGACTCAAACAACAAATACGACCATAAGTGTTTTGAAAGCCTTTTCCTGTTGACTGCTCAAGAATAAATTAATACTTAGGACTGATGTGGTCCAAACTATTGACATTTGCTCATTATAATCATTATTGATCTGATTCAATTTTGATTCACATTGAACTGCCAAAGATGATTGAGTTGTATCAGCACAAGTTTTCCCTTGGTGCCATTTTCTATAAATATCAATATTAAACGTTTTAAATAGTAGCTGAACAAGAAACAAATTATATGAAATGTTCAATTCATGTATAATTGCCACCTGTTAATTTACTAATCCATGACTGCATGAAACTAACCAGCTACACCAATGATATTGGCAGGAAAGTTAAAAAGATTATTTTTCTGGGACCCACAAACTTATTTCCAAAAGGATATCAAAGCATTGTTCATTGTTGAGAGATGACCTTTGATCCTGAGTGTTTCCTATGATTTTTCCATTTTGGATTATAAGTCCCTCCATGGTTCCTCCCAGTACTCTGGATTTACTCCTATCAGAACACTAGCCTGTGAACCCTTGAGGTGCAGGGCTTCTAATGTTTGTCCTTCAATCCCCTGAGGGAGCTGTATTGGTCTTGCTTTGTTTAATTGTTTTTACTGAAGTGTAGCTGATTTACAGTATTGCATTACTTTCAGGTTTACAGCAAAGTGACTCCGTCTATAGATATATTCTTTTTCAGATTACTTTCCCTACAGTTCATTACAAAGTATTGAGTATGGTTCCCCATGCTAATACAGTGGGTCCTCATTGGTTATTCTATTGTTATGGGCCTAATTCTGGACATGGTCAACAATTTTTTTATGTAAAGGGAAAGATAATACATATTTTAGGCCTTTAGGATTATATCATATCTGTGTCAACTATTCATCTCTGCTACTGGAATGCAAAATTGGGGATACACAATACATAAGTAAATGGGTATGGTTGTGTTCCAATTAAGCTTTCTTCATGGACACTGATATTTTGCTTTCAGTTTCTATGTGATACAAAGTACTATTCTGGTTTGGATGTTTTAAAATGTAAAAATTATTTTTGGCTTGCATGCATGCTCAGTCACTAAATCGTGTCCGACTTTTTGTAACCCCATGGACTGTAGCCTGCCAGGCTTCTCTGTCCATGGGATTATCCAGGAAAGAATGCTAGAATGGGTTGCTATTTCCTATTCCAGGGATTGAAGCCCTGTCTCCTGTGCCTCCTGCATTGACAGGCGGATTCTTACTGCTGAGCAAACTGAGAAGCCCATACAAAGACAGTCAGAGGGCCAAACCTGAGTAGTGAGCAACAGTTTGCTGACTCCTACACTAGGCAACCAATACTTATTTGTTGACTGGTTGCATGGCAAGGTAGTTGTGAGAAATTGGTTTCTGCTTAGGCTGAACACATGATGAGATTATGCATATGATAAAGGAAAGCCTAGTTCCTGACTTTCAATTTCTGCTTTAGAAATAAAGGACAGGAAAAGAACTAAGATAGTAATTAATAGGCAAGGCCAAAAGGATGCAGTTGTTGTTGTTCTTTAGTCTCTAAGTCATGTCTGACTCATTTATGACTACAGGGACTGTGGCCTGCCAGGTTCCTCTGTTCATGGAATTCTCCAGGCAAGAAAACTGGAGTGGGTTGCCCTTTCCTCCTCCAGGGTATCTTCCCATTCCAGAGATCTAACCCAGGTCTCCTGCATTGGCAGGTGGGTTCTTTATCAGTGAGCCACCAGGGAAGCCCAAAATGAGGTAGGGCCACATAATTAATATCAAACTAAAGATTTCTGGAAAAATCCAGGTCACATGTAGACTGACTCAACAACAAAAAAACTATAGTAGTCCATCCTCATCAACAGATAAAGACTTTTAATTGCTTCTCTGACCTCTTGTTCCACATCCTGTGGACCATAGACACTTGTTCCCACATCTCACTCTCACTCTGATCCTCTTCCAGGCTCATCTTAATTATTTATTTGACCACAGTTGCCTTGATTTGAAACTCTTATTCATGGAACAAATCTGAAGTTTTTCACAGACAAACTGCATTACTGTGCCCTGGCATTTTGTGTATTTAGTTTGTCTGGGAAAACATATTACAGGACATACACCATCCAGGCAGATCTACCATGGTGCTTGTAGGGCTGGGAAAATGACAAAAATGAAGATGAGACCTGAGGCAATGGTAGAAGTGGGCATACTTTGTCCTTGCCTGCCTCCTGAAATCCCTAAACTCAGAGGAACAATTTATGTCAGTCCCACGAGTCCCTGCTGAGAATATAAAGCAATAAGACTTTACATAAATGGATTCCACCACTTTATAGTATAGGTCTTAAAAGACACACTACACTTCCTTCCATTACTAAGATGCCTGAACTTCTAGGATATAAACAGACAACTCCCTGCCTTCTCTCTATTAGACAAGCCAGCCAATAATCCCACATGCTCACATGTCATCACTTCTCCTCTACAACCCAAATCACTCAAAAGAAGAGAATGCATGAAGAGTTACTTGGTTTATTAATTAGGAAAAATGATGTGCCTTACTTTAGAAGTTGTTCTTTGAACTTCATGAACTGGTATCTGACTGTTTACAAATATGATATTTGATCTCTGGCCTGAAATACTTGACTTCAAAAGGAAATAGTGGAGAGTATTATGATATGGAGGAATTCAGTAGGGGATGCAAGAGTGCCTGCAACAGTCACCATAATATGTGACCACAAACTTATTTGCTGAAGTACTTATTCAGTGTCACCCTCCTAGATGGCGAGCCCCATTGGAGTAAGGACTATGCTTTTACAGTGGTGTAGAACAGAGCCTGGTATACAACCAGTACTCAGTTAAAATGTATCAAACAAATAAATTATTAAAGTGATCAAAAGTTAGTTGACAAATAATCATGGTTATTTATTTACTTATAACAGTAAATAAACAGACATTTCCAGCTCACTTCACAGTGCCAAGTCAAACAATGACATGTCTCTGCTTTAATTCAAGATCTACTCTTATAATATCCAGCACATGTGTGTCAGCTTCAGCTTCATGTGATTCTGACCCTGACCCTCTGCTTCATCCATCTTATATTTTACTTTCCTTACTATAGTATTATTACTTTCCTTACCATATTACTCACTGCCTTTTTCTTTTCTTTTCTTTTTTTCTTTTTTCATCTCTGTCTTCAGGAACTTCCATTACCTTTCTAGGCCAAAATAATATCTCCTGCTTTCTGAGATGACACATGCATGGTTTGTGGAATTAGTGAGGACAGTAGCAGTTTCCTAGCTGCCACTTCTTAGAGTTAATAAAGAGAACGACATCTATATCAATATACCTACATCTATCTATCGTTCCATTGATCTATCTATCTTTATCACTTGCTTTAATGCTGAAATAACGCTGTCACATCATGGTAAATGCCTACATCTATCTGCTTCTGAACACTGTCAGAAGCATACAGTGTGTGCGTGTGTGATCAGTCACTAAGTCGTGGCCAACTCTTCTGTGACTCCATGGACTATAGCCCACCAGGATCCTCTGTCAACGGGATTCTCCAAGCAACAATACTGGAGTGGGTTGCCATTTCCTCCTCCAGGGGATCTTCCCGACCCAGGGATTGAACCATATCTCCTGTGTCTCCTACATTCTTCATCACTTCATCCTGGATTCTTCATCACTAGGCCACCTGGGAAGCCTGTCATGTCTCCTGTAATCAGGAATAATGAGAAGTGGTGACCAAATTCCAAGGAACTTACAAGTGCCTAAACTCAGCAGCCTTAGAGGTATCAGTTCAGTTCAGTCACTCAGTCCTGTCTGACTCTTTGTGACCTCATGGACTGCAGCATGCCAGGCTTCCCTGTCCATCATCAACTCCCAGAGCTTGCTCAAACTCATGTCCATCGAGTAGGTGATGTCATCCAACCATCTCATTCTCTGTCATTCCTTTCTCCTCCTGCCTTCAATCTTTCCCAGCATCAGGGTCTTTTCCAAAGAGTCAGTTCTTTGCATCAGATGGCCAAAGTATTGGAGTTTCAGCTTCAACATCAGTCCTTCCAATGAATATTCAGGACTGATTTCCTTTAGGATGGACTGGTTGGATCTCCTTTCTATCCAAGGGACTCTCAAGAATCTTTTCCAACACCACAGTTCAAAAACATCAATTCTTTGGCACTCAGTCCAACTCTCACATCCATACATGACTATTGGAAAAACCATAGTTTTGACTAGAAAGACCTTTATCAGCAAAGTAATGTCTCTGCTTTTTAATATGCTATCTAGGTTGGCCACAGCTTTTCTTCCAAGAAGCAAGTGTCTTTTAATTTCATGGCTGCAATCACCATCTGCAGTGATTTTGGAGCACACAAAAATAAAGTCTCTCACTGTTTCCACAGTTTCCCCATCTATTTCCCATGAAGTGATGGGGCCGGATGCCATGATCTTCGTTTTTTGAATGTTGAGTTTTAAGCCAGCTTTTTCACTCTTATCAAGAGGCTCTTTAGTTCCTCTTCACTTTCTGCCATATGTCATCTGCACATGTGAGGTTACTGTTATTTCTCCCGGCAATCTTGATTCCAGCTTGTGCTTCATCCAGCCCAGCATTTCTCATGATGTACTCTGCATATAAGTTAAATAAACAAGGTGACAATATACAGCTTTGACATACTCCTTTCCCAATTTGGAACTGGTCTGTTGTTCCACGTCCAATTCTAACTGTTGCTTCTTGACCTACATACAGATTTCTCAGGAAGCAGGTAAGTGGTCTGGTATTCCCATCTCTTTAATAATTTTCCATAGTTGGAGGTATAGGGATATGAATACAAGACAGATTATAAAGAGAAATACTATTATTTGCCAATCAAATGATTATGTTATGCAAAGGTAAACTAGTTAGGATGCTTGTAGTCAACTGTCAGACACCCACATTTAGCTACTTATATAAAAAGAAAATTTATTATAAAGGTTTACTAGTCTGCCGTGTGAAATCAAAGGCTAGGAATATAGCTCAACCTCAAGGAAAAGGTACACTCAAGGACTCACACATACTGGCTATCTTATCTTTCTTTCATCTCTCTTCTCTGCAAGTGTTTAATTCTTCTCTATTTTTCTGGTTTCTTCAGCTTCTTAAGCTATATGGCCTGTTTTTACAACAGTAGAGAACCTGGTCCAACTGCTTGAGGCTCTAAACTCAAATTTCTAAAAAGATATTTCTTAATCTGAGTGCTTATATCTAGACTGAGCTGTAGCCATGTGGAAGAGAGTGGGTGAATAGAGTAAAACTTCTGGAAAATGTGTCATGGCAGGGGCTATAAACAATCTCATAAAGAGTGTACTACAAAAGGGTAAAAATGATGAGTTAAATATGCCTCCAAATTCCCTGATTTTAAGATGTTTGCCTCCTGTGGACAGACAAGAAAAGGAAACAGGAAGCCTCACAAGGGACAGAAGAGTAATTCTCTTCAACCCACATTCAAAGTGAAGGGGCGTTCTGATACTGTAAATTTACTGTAAAATATCAAAAGTTGTTGTTGGATGAATTACTAGACATTGATGTCCTCATCTCCTATTCTGTTCTAAATGAAGCTCAGAAAGGATGGAGAAACAAATATTAGTAAAGACTAAACAAATAGCATTAGGTATATCTGGGGAAATCCTGAAGAAGAATTTTATGTGAAACTCTAACTAGACAATAAACAGATTGTCATTTATCAGTTCCACCTTTATGTGGAATGTTTAGACACAGAGATAATGACTGCAGGTGTGGTTTTAATATGAGGCCTGCTTCCCTAAAGAATCTCATGTCCAAATACATATCTATGAAATAATGTTAACTGCTAAAAGAGAATATATATAATCAGAATTATGGGTTCCTAATGGAAGATATTATAAATCAACTGAACCATCAAGGAAGACTTCAGGAAGGAAATAGAATTTCACTTGAGTCTTCAAAAATGAGTAGGAGTTCACCAACTAGAGAAAGTGGAGGGCATTTTGTGTCAATGGGGCAGCAAAAACAGCATGGACTATATTATGTTTTTTTGTGGTTGTTGTTTTGATCACCTGGGAACTAGGCACTTGAGGAAAAATTAAGTCTGGCTCACTTAAGGACAGATATCAACCCACTTTACAAAGTAGTAGATGAAAATGCTTGGAACAAATTCATGGAAGTAGGAAAATGCATGCAATTCTCTAAATCATAATTCTCTGCAGCAGTCTAAGTGATAGCCTAAATGTTTGGGGATGAATGCTGAGGGACTTATTCCTATCCAAACTGGACATCTCTTCTTCCACCTGTTCAACTACTGCTGAGTCTTCCACTCTCCTTGACCCTCACTAATATGCACTGGTCTTGCATATCATTTGTTGCTATCAGTAAAAAATCTTATTCTTCATGATGCCCACATTTCACCAAGTGCCATGTCTGCCATAGTCTATTTAAGAAGATTCAGTTCAGTTCACTTCAGTCACTCAGTCGTGTCTGACTCTTTGCGACCCCATGAATCGCAGCACGCCNAAACCATAATTTTTGAAGGACCTTTGTTGGCATAGTAATGTCTCTGCTTTTTAATATGCTATCTAGGTTGGTCGTAGCTTTTCTTCCAAGGAGCAACTGTCTTTTAATTTCATGGCTGCAGTCACCATCTGCAGTGATTTTGGAGCCCCCCAAAATAAAGTCTCTCGCTAATAAACTAATACAGCCTCTCCTAATAAACTGGTAGTTATTAATTTCAAAGAATACTAGAATAACTTCACCTCCATGTCTTTTCTTCTTTATGTCATAATCTAAAAATGCTGTATTTGGTATAAATTACTTTCACTAGTTTAGAAAAGTAAACATTTTAATAATGGCCATAAAGACAATCCAGCACAAGGCAGGCATGTGGCTGGTACTATCAGAAATACATCGCATCTGGCATTTCCTATTCTCCCTGCATGTGAATACCTAGCATCTTGTCCTCAATCATCTGACCCTGACCCCTCAACTTTGTGTTTTTTTCCCAGAAATTTCATTTTCCAATTTGTCTGCAGCATATCGTCTAAGACTGCTAAGTGCCTGTATCTTGTCAAGTCATCCTGCAATAGACGGGTATTACTCGAGGACATATTGGTGAGCTTGTTTGTTTGTCTGTTTGTTTTTGAGGGGAGAGGCATATTCTTAAGGCTATATTTTCATTTTTAAAAGGGAAAAAGAAATAAAACTTTACCATAAACCAGAACAGATTTCAAAGTAAATAAAAGTCCTTATTTCCAATCCAGAGTAAGAAATTAAATTGCTTTTTCACAGTAACATAATCCAGTCAACATAATGTTCACATTTATTTTCCCCCAGGGGCCCCATCTGAAGCTCATGGATTATCTTAATAAACAAAGTCTTCGCTTAATGAAACATTTTTCTTGTGAATCTTCCTATATTCACTCCCTCTTCTAATTATTAAGACTTTTCTTCTAAAAAAGAATAGAAACACTTAACACTGTATCTTCATTCATGTTTAGAAGCTGACTTACATACTACAGTCCTTGGATTTACGCATTTAATCAACACTACAAAATCTAATCTTGCATTTAAAAGTCTTAAATCTAGAGCAGAGGTCAACAAATTTATTCTGCAAAGGTTATCAGATAGTTTAGGCTTTGTGGACCACACAGACTAGGTTACAATCTCTGCTGTTATAGTGGCAAAGCAGTCATCAACAAGGTGTAAACAAATGTATGTGGCTGTTTTCCAATAAAACTTTATTTACAAAAACAGGCAGCAGGCTGGATTTGGTCCACAGGCCACTGCTGCTACCTCCTCATATAGAGCAGCAATTAAGTGAAATGTGCATGACCATCTTCTCATAGTACCTACTCCTTTAAAGTTTAGTGACTCATGTCTCTGACCATCAACTGATGGGTAATTTTACTTATTTAATGATTAGGATTACTGACTTTACTAAATTATTTTCTATCCTTATTGATTCCATCTATATTCTTCCCAATATTTAATTTTTCATAATTCTGCACTTTAAATACAACTTGTCTAATGATTCAGTATTTCCTTATGAATCACATTTTCTAAAATTTATCATTTTTATTCCTTTGGAATCTCACCAAATTACCTGTGAAATGTAAAAATGTCAGCACTTCTCCGCAAATGAAAGGTCTTACAAAATTCAAAAATAAAAGAAGCATTTACATGTTTCCAATGGGAACCCACTCCAGTATCCTCCCTTGCCTGGAAAATCCCATGGACAGAGGAGCCTGGTGGGTTACAGTCCATGGGGTCGCAAAGAGTTGGACACAACTGNCAAAATTCAAAAATAAAAGAAGCATTTACATGTTTCCAATGGGAACCCACTCCAGTATCCTCCCTTGCCTGGAAAATCCCATGGACAGAGGAGCCTGGTGGGTTACAGTCCATGGGGTCGCAAAGAGTTGGACACAACTGAGTGACTTCACTTTTCTTTCTTTTCCTCTTCATTAAAAAAAAAAAAAAAATCAAGGCAATCATTAACAAAGATAACATTTTAAGGAATGGCAGCCAGCCTCTAAGACAGCCAAGGATCCTCACCTCCTGGTACTCACACCTTTATATATCCGCCTTCGGCGTCTGTCTTGGACTCCAGGATGGCTCGCTTTGCACAAGACTAGCTGCCATGTCGTGAGAGTCTCATCAGGAAGCCACAGGGGATCCCCCTCGTCTGATTGGGTTACAACTGAGCTTATTGTGTAGAACTCTTCTGGGTAGTGGAAGCTGCAGTTGATAAACAGGCATCTCCTGTCTTGCAACCGGATGGATTTAGAGGGTGAGACTGATATCAGTAACAAGCAATTTGGCTGCACCGCAGTGACGACTACTGTGCCGCGTTTGTTCAGCAGCAACTTGACACTTGTTGTGTGGAGAGCTGTGTGCCAGACAATCAAGGTGGCTGGATTTCCAGTCACACTGGCACATGACCCACAACAACAGTTAAATTGAAAAAACAACCCTTACTTCACTTCTGCGCGTCTCTGAATCTCACTGTTTCTCAGGGCAGTATTTTTAAACTCTGGTCTGACCTACTAGAGAACAAGGAAAATGGAGCCAATAGGATGCTACCAGCACTTTTAAATAAAGAAATGAATTGGTATGTGAACAGTGGGTCATGTGATAATATGTATTTCTTTAAAAAACATAATTTTATTTATTTATTTTTGGCAGCACTGGGTCTTCATTGCCTCGAGGGTTTTCTCTAGTTACAGACAAATGGGGCGCCTCTCTAGCTGTGGTGCCAAGGGCTTCTCAGCAGTGCAGCAGACTTCTCTCTTGTGGCACACGGCCTTAGTCACTCTGCAGCACATGGGATCTTTCCAGATCAGGGATTGAACCTGTGGCTCCTGCATGTAGGTAGATTCTTTACCACTGAGCTACCAGGGAAGCCCAATATGTATTCCCTGTTGTGGATAATGTTCACGAAAGTTTAACACCAGTGACATAAAATGCCAAACATGTTAACTTCTAGAAGTCTGGCGAGTCATCATACTCTGCCAGTTCTCGACATTTCGATCTCGTTTTCATGTCGATTTTTTAAAATTTTTGTGGAAATCAGCTCTGGCCAGTTGCTTATTCCTCACCTCCGTTCTGCCCATCTCAAGGGTTGAGAGACTGAAGACCCTTCTCCTTGGGAACACCCCTTTAGAAACATGCTCAGTGGTCCTCTCCAAAGAGTAGGCAAGCAAGAAGACAAAGATCACAGAGGGAACTTGAAATGACCCTGACATCACTGGAGTTTCTGATTAAATCAATCACCTTCATTTCTCCTTCATGCTAGAAACATTTAGAAATACTGGGCATTAAGCTGATCGATGAATAAATGAATTTTTTAAAGGCATTTATTTCAGTAACTAAAAGATAAATTTATCCAATCAACAGATAGTTCATTAACGTATCTATACTGCTTCAAGAGAAAGGTGTTATTATCCAGAGAGAAGTTTTAAGGCAATATTTCTACCACTGAAAATATAAACACTAGAGTCAAACACTTCTTAAAACTGTCTAATAGTTCATTAACGTATCTATACTGCTTCAAGAGAAAGGTGTTATTATCCAGAGAGAAGTTTTAAGGCAATATTTCTACCACTGAAAATATAAACACTAGAGTCAAACACTTCTTAAAACTGTCTAATAGGAGGGAGGACTTCAAGAATATCCCGAAATGAGACAAAATGAACAAAAAAGCTCAGGGTGATGGTTCTACTGTGCACTGGTGGTTTTCTTTCTAACCAAAAGGCACAGTGAAGCTTCAGAAAAGCTCTGGAAAAAATGATACTAAGGGTAAGAATGAGCTGATTAAGAATTTCTAAAAAAAAACATGCTACAAGGGGAAATGGGGAATCAACATGTTGTAACCAGATCTCAAGATTTAATGAGAAAATGGATTGATGTCTTTGGAAAAGCACAGAACAGCAAGTAACCAAATTCTTTGAGAATGAGATCAAGTAAAGAGGGTGGGCACTAAATCACAAAAAAAGCTCTAATGAAAGAAAAGTTCTGGCTCTTTCTAAAAGCCCCTTTTCTAAACAACATTCCCAATTTTTCTCAATTATTCAAATAGCAGTTCTTTTTCATGTCAATACAATTTCAGCACAGTTATGTCATCCTAGTCCCATTGATGGTCCAGACAAGGTTCAAGAGTATATACAACAGTCTATTTACTAGCCGAACCAGCACAAATTACGTTGACATCTGCCAAACTCATTTCTCTGACCCCCTCCTGAGTTCTAGACTTACATACCTGGACTGCCAGCCTGACATCTTCACTTGGCCTGCTCACAACCATCTCAAACTCACCCTTTATCCTAAACCACTTGTAGATCTCAAACCATCAATACATAGCTTCACCCACCCTCCAAAAGAGTGAGCCGTTTTTCTCATTCTATTACATAGAAATCCTGGGACTTCCCTGGTGGTCCAGCGGCTAAGGCTCAATGCTCCCACGACAGGGGGCCCAGGTTCAATCCTGGTCAGGGAACTAGATCCTGCATGCCACAACTAAAGATTCCACGTGCAACTAAGCAACGTGAAGCAACTCAGACCCAGGACAGCCAAAGAAATAAATTTAAAAAAAATATATATATATATATTAAAAAAACACACACACAGAGAACTTCCAACCAGCTGTGTACGTCACAAAACTAGAAATTACTTCTCCTGCGTGATCTAACTAACACTGTCATCACCCTCTAAGTTCTCTTTCTAGAGAGTCGTGTTCTTCTGTCTCAGCTGCACGCGTGCGTGCATGCTCAGTCGCTCGGTGCTGTCCGACTCTGCGACCCCATGGACCGTAGTTCACCAGGCTCCCCTGTCCGTGGGATTCTCCAGACAAGAGTACTGGAGTGGGTTCCCACTTCCTCCTCCAGGGGATCTTCGCGACCAGGGGATTGAATCCATGTCTTTTTTGTCTCCTGCATTGGCAGGCGGGTTCCTTACCAGGAGCGCCACCTGGGAAGCCCCTGACTCAGTTGAAATTCCCTAACACATCCATCACCGTTGCACCTTTGGACAGAAGCCATCGCTTCTTAGCTATTCCCCTTTTCTCTAAGTGTCGAGTCATTTAATTCTCTACACAGCTGTCAAGTAATACACACAATGCCATTTCCCAATTCGTGGGCCAAATGGATCCTGCACCAGAAGCCCAGGCCCCGCCCACGCCTCCAGGCGAACGGGCAGCTGTCAGACCCAGTGGATCTCTGCAGCCTAGAAGGCTCTTTCCTGGGAAACTAACTCCCCCTACTCATCCATCCAGTCTCAGCTCAAATCTTTTCAAATATGCTTATATATGTGTGGGTATGAGTTCAACATCCATCTCTCCTCTACGCTGGCAGCTGCAAAAATTCAGTGACAGTATCTGTTTTCTTCATGATAGTGACCCCTGAAGCCACCAGTGGCCTTGGTATATAACAGAAGCTCAATAAGCATTTCTTCAGTGAAAGGACTTTCTTTTAGATTTGTCTCTGGAGAAGTAAATGGCTACTACCCACTCCAGTATTCTTGCCTGGGAAATCCCATGGACAGAGGAACCTGGCAGGCCACAGTCCATGATGTCAAGAAGAGCTGGACATGACAAAGCAACTAACACTAACATTTTTCAGGATGGATTTTCTAGCTCCAAGTCACCCTTTGAGGAACTGCCTCAATTGGTACTGCTTTGTGTAAAAACAAAGGCTATTGTTTAAGACCAAAATAAATAAATAAATAAATTTATCTCACCATTAAAAGTATGCAATGCCTTTACATATAAATTAGAAATGTAAATACTCGATCACAAGATAAAATAAGAAATGAATGGGTTAAGTTCATAACAAAGAAAATAGTCAATGAAGTAAATTCTTAAGAAAACAATCTCAATATCTAATGTATTATAATCAAACCTTTTGCTGTTTGTGATTACGAATTTATTAGTACATTAATTTTGTAAGTCTTACCCGCAATATAAGACCTTAAAGATAAACAAACATTGAAGACTGTTATAGCTATTCCATGGAAATATGAACTCTAGGTTGGCTATTACCAGAGGCATCAATAAAACTGCATAGTTAGAAACACCATTTCTAATATGATTTGTTTCTAAAATGGTACTGAACCCATGACAGGAAAGCCAGATCGATAGAATGCTAATGTTTTAAAGTGTTTACATCCTTCCCATATTTTTCTTTCTCATCCACTTATGACGCTGAAAGTAGTCCTGCTATACTTTCAGAATGAACACACCTACCTGAAAACAGATTCCACTTATGGAAAATAATGTACTAGGATATGATGAGAAACAGAGGAGAAAGATTACTGGGGCGGAAGGTGGCAGGGAGGAATGGCAACTTTAATTTTTGCTTTCTAATTTTACTTCAAAGACCTGATGTTCTTAATTCCAAAATAAAATTCTGTTCCAGACACTTTACTCTTAGCTCTGCTCACATCCGTGCTTAGCAACCTAGCAATGTTTTAACCTGCATATGCATGAGGTGGCCACAGTCTTCTTATTACCCAATTGCTTGAATTTCTGCCATTTTTCATCACAATGTGATGAGACTGGTGGTGTTCTGACAGGGTACAGACCCAAATGGTGCTCACTGCTCAAAGTAAAATATGTAAGCAATCTGACAAAGAATCTTTGAAAAACAAGCAGCCATCACTAAGCACTCTCTTGGAGGGAAGATTTCTCAGCACTGACTGGTCCAGAAACAGACCACAGCTTTAAAATCTGAAAATGTTCCAGCCTCTCCTTCATAAAAAGCTTGTTCCCATAAAACTTTTATCTATTATTGGTCTTTCCCTACTTCTCTCCATTTAAAAGCATTAGTTTGGGGGGTTTCCCAGGGGGTGCAGTGGTTAAGAATCTGCTTGTCAATGCAGGAGATGGGGGCTTGAGTCCTGGGTCAGGAAGGTCCCCTGGAGAAGGAGATGACAACTCACTCTAATATTCTTGCCTGGGAAATCTCAAGGACAGAGAAGCCTGGCGGGCTACAGTCCATGGGATCACAAAGAGTCAGACACGACTCAGCCACTGGGCGTACACTGCACACTTACCAGACGATAGTATAGTATAAAAGCTTTAGCTCGGGAGCATTGAGAACTTATTGACATCCTCCTAGGGCAATGAAGAATGAAATTATAGTGAAGGTGAGCTGGTCTAATTTTTCAATCTTCTATTTCACTCTAAAATACTTTCAGTTGAAGATATCAATGAACTGGGGCCCATATCTTCATATGCATGTTCACAAGCATGGTGGCCAGCAAGCACTGACGCTCACCTCCTGATAGTCAAACCCTACCTCTAAGGCAAGGTCACTGAAGACACTGAGGTCTCCCTCTTGTTCTCTCTTGAATCACTCAAACCGTGGGGAAGCCAAGACCATGATCTGAAGAGCTGTAGCCTCCCACCAATCAGGATCAACTTGGAGGCAGAGACAAGCCTCAGACAATCCATCAGGTGATTGGAGCCCTGACCAACGTCTTTACAGCATTCCCCTAAGAGATTGAGCCAGAATCCCTTCCCCACCCCGGCTAGGTCACTTCCATATTTCCTGACCCACAGAAACTCTGAGATATTAACTGCTTAATGTTTTAAGCTGCTGAGTTTTGAGGTCATTTGTTAGGCGGCAAAAGAGAACTAAGGTGGAGGGGGATTCCCTAGTGGTCCAGTGATTAGGAATCTGCTTTGCAGTGCAAGGAACACCAGCTCAATCCCTGCCACGAGAAGATTCCACACACGGCAAGGCAATTAGGCCCACGTGCCACAACTACTGAGCCTGTGCTTCATAACAAGAGAAGCCGCAGCTACAAGAAGCCCAAGCTCCGCAACGAAGAGCAGCCCCCGCTCTCCACGGCTAGAGAAAGCCTGCGTGCGGCGGTGAAGACCCAGCACACCCCGAAAATGAAAAATAAATACTTCTTTGAAAAAGACAGAGCCAAGGTATACAACATTTCTTTATTTTCCACCCATCACATGTACAACCCATTTGCAACTCAGTGGGCCTAGAAATGTTAGATGCAGATAGGAAAACGCTTTGCAACCCAAAACAGAGGCGAAATCAGATCTAGACACATCGAAAGCATGCCTTTTGGAATTCCATCTGAAAGACTTCATCTATGGATGCTATTACTGCTGCTGCTGCTGCTAAGTCACGTCAGTCGTGTCTGACTCTGTGCAACCCCATAGATGGCAGCCCACCAGGCTCCTCCGTCCTTGGGATTTCCCAGGCAAGAGTACCAGAGTGGGTTGCCATTGCCTTCTCCGATGCTGTTACTATGAACACCAAAATTCTGCTACACCAGATGAGGTACCTTTAAAGTATTGATAAAGACTGTCATACAGAAGATGTTCATCACATGGCTGACCAAACGGTGAATGAATAAATCCAGCAGGGACTGGAATAAATAGATGATGCAAAGGCTGGGAAAAGCCACAGCACAGGTCTTTATAATCACTTGTTTGCAATGTTTATTTCAAACACCAGAGGGCAGGAATAGCATGTTATTCTTTGACCTACTAATACCTAACATAATGCCTAAAGGGTGTAGTAGGAATAAAATGGAGAAGGCAATGGCACCCCACTCCAGTACTCTTGCCTGGAAAATCCCATGGATGGAGGAGCCTGGTGGGCTGCAGTCCATGAGGTCGCTAAGAGTTGGACACAACTGAACGACTTCACTTTCACATTTCACTTTCACACATTGGAGAAGGAAATGGCAACCCACTCCAGTGTTCTTGCCTGGAGAATCCCAGGGACGGGGGAGCCTGGTGGGCTGCCATCTCTGAGGTCGCAAAGAGTTGGACACGACTTAAGTGACTTAGCAGCAGGAATAAAATAAAAATTCTGCACAAATGGAGGGGGAGAGAAAGGAAGATATGCTTCCGTGGAAAGAGATTAAATCTGACTATAATGCCTCCCAAAGCTTCTTGGAGTGTGAGCTGCACTAGAATACAGGACTCCATATGCTGACTAGTGATAATTTGTAAGATACATAATTTAACACTAATTCATAAGAGGTTTTTTTTTTTTCCTTCTTCTGTGTCTTGAGGCATATGGGATCTTAGTTCCTCCGATGTTAGTTCCTCTGATCCCCAGGGGTCGAACCCTGCAGTGGAAACCTGGAGTCTTAACCACTGGACCACCAGGTCGTTAATCAGTCACTCATGCATGTCCGACTTTTTGAGACACGACATTTATGGGAGTGCCAGGAAAGTCTCATAAGTGGTATTTTAGATAGAGAATAAAAAAGCATGGATGCTGAGAACATCAGACCAATTTCAAGGAATACACAACCAGAGCATAGGGCCTGCCAGGCTCCTTTGTCCATCATATTCTACAGGCAAAACTACTGGAGTGGGTAGCCATTCCCTTCTCCAGGGGATCTTTCTGACCCAGGGACTGAACCGTGTCTTTCACATTACAGGCAGACTGTTTATCATCTGAGCCACCAGGGAACCCCAAGGGAGTGTGGACAGGGAGTCAATTTCAATCTAATCTTTTTCCTCTTACTTCCTTTCTTCTACCTACTAATTAGAAATTAGTCAGTATTATTCTTTTATGAAATGTCTCTTTCCTTAGAAAAAAGTGAATTTAATGTATTAAATTCAGGCACATTCTCAGCTACCTACAGGTTGACTATAATCTAACTTTCTCTTTCTATGTAACCCAAACAAGCATCAGCACATGCCTGGGAGGAGCTTCATCCATTGCAGGTGCAGCCAGAAGTAATTACCTTCCCTGTGACCAGCCTCGCTAACTCAACCGAGAGGCCACGTGTCATAATGCCCTCAGAAATCAGATGATCACAGCAAGTACTTTCCAACTGTCCTACTATTTCTAATGTTACCTTCCAGTAAGAAGTTTTTATTGGATTAAATTTTAAAATATCCATCCTTTTCTACTGAATCGGAAGCTTACTCCTAATGACAAAATTAGCAAAACTGTTTTTCTTTTTCTTCCAGTTACTTAGCAGTAGTCAGAGATGACTTCATATTTTATTTTATGGAGCCTCTGGCAAATTATGTTGGTTTTACGGTTTACGGTCTGATTCTGAGATCTTAGATTTATGGCTGGCAAGAACAGTTATAAGCCTACAGAGACAGATAAGGAATAAAACGGAATCCCAACATTTCAAACGAATATTCTTGCTGAAAGAAGCTAAAGGAGATAAATGGGTTAACCCTTGATGAATCTCAAAGGCATTAATAAAACTATCCCATCTCTTCAACTACAATTTTAAAAAAGTTACATGGATGTCTATAATTAAGATCAAATTGTCCCAAGAATGACCATTATGAACTAGTTAATGATAGCAATACTGGATCTAGATCTGTGGGGCAAATCTTACTGATAATAATTGGACAGAGAAAACCATTTAATTCTGTTCAGTGTGGGCCTCTACCAAACTGCAAACCCCTGAATCATTTGCAGGATTTAAAATAATGTTAGAACATAGATTTAGAGGAATGAGAGAATCTTTGAGCCTCAAATGACAAACAATCCAATTTGAAATAACATAATAACTTAAAAGAAGGGAATTTAGTGGCTCAAAATATTGAAAAGCTGAGGAGCAGATTCAGAGACTCAACTCAAAATGATAAAGGAGTGTGTGTTTCTGTCTGTCTCAGCTCCTCCCTGGCTCCCTCCCCAACTCTCAGAGACTCTCCTTCCCTGAGGACAGTGGTGGGCTTACAGCTTTACAAGCTTGGAATCTAACAAAAGAGTTTCTTTCTCCAGAGCTTCGGGAAAGTCCCAGGGTCCAGTCTCACTGGTCCAGTCACATCACCTAAGGTCACATTACTAAGGTCAGATCTGCATCAGACACAGGACAAGACGAGGCCTGAGAGCGAGGAGGGAGTTATTTTCCCAGGAAAATACAAATTTAGATTCTCAGAGGAAGATGGGCAGGGAGAGGACAATGCCCAGGGAATGAAATTAAGAGATGAATCTACGTCTGTACACGGCATCAAAGAGGCCCTTGGACGCCCTCTCCAAAGTCAAGAACCGGTGGAAACAAAGGCAGGCACATTTCTAAAACCGTCACCTGAAATCTAACCTTGCAGGACATCTGCTGTGTTCAGGAAACTGGCAGCCTAACCACACCCTGTGCCGTCCTCGTACTCCTCCACAAGGGGGCGCTGCAATCCCTCCGTAGACTCCCCACCTCCTCCTCCAAGAGCCTTTCAGCCTTCGGACTCAGCTTCCAGGAATCCCTCCAATTTCCTCGGGCAGTCACTCCCCAGTTTTCCTCGCTTCCTTCTATCTCATTCTATCACTAGCTTATCTTTTCTGTCGCTTCCATTCAAGATGTTCAAATAGTCATCCCCAGAGCCCCCAAAAGGAAAACTTTAAAAATTCCACTTCCAAATATACCCCAAATGTACACCTCAAAACCTAGATGCTGCCCCCCAAATATCCAAAACAGACACTTTCCCCTTCAAAGCCAGCCATTCCTCTCTCTCCGTTATCCACGTGAGAAGCATTCTGATCACTCGTGCAGCAGCACTCAGCTCAAACATCACTGATCAATCGTGCGGCAGCACTCAGCTCAAACATCACGCGTTCCGTGAAGCACCGCCCCTCCCCAACCCTGCCCAGGCCTGGGTGTGTGCTCACAGGGCACTCTGCCACTGACACGGTATTTATCCATTTCAGCGGAAGGACTGCTGCACGTCCGGAGTTCCCACCCCAGACTAAACCGACAGCGAGGGCACAGCTGTGTCTGACATCTGTATCCCAACAGGCCGAGGAGGGCGGCTAGCACATGCGAGGCTCCCAATGAATGTTTAAGGAAAGGGAGAGAAAAATGTTAATTCTTACTAAAGTCACATAATTTTCCAGGTTTCAAATATTTACTACTTGTTAAAAAGGGCTGTCAGGAAAACAAAAAAGTTTGACATTATTATTCAAACACTCGGTGTCTTGGTAAGCTCTAGGCAAGCAAAAGATCGGCGCCAAATTTATAAACAAAAAGTTGGGCGGAGGGACGCATTTGCCAGGTGATCCAGTGGTTGGGACTCCACCCTTCCACTGCAGACGGCACGGGTTCCATCCCTAGTCACGGAACTAAGAGCCACAACCCAAGTGGCACAGGCATAAAGTAAAAGGTCTTAAGCAACAGGAAACCCCCCCCCCGCCTTTTTTTTCCTTTGCACTCCCCCATCGATGGGCTGCACATGCGCTTGCTGTTGCATGCCTGTGTGCATGCTAAGTCGCTTCAGTCCTGTCCGACTCTTGGCGACATTAAGGACTGCACCCCGCCAGGATCCCCTGTCCATGGGATTCTCTAGGCAAGAACACTGGAGTGGGTTGTCATGCCCTCCTCCAGAGGATCTTCCTGATCCAGGGATCAAACTCGCATCTCTTACATCTCCAGGATTCGCAGGCGGGTTCTTTGCCACTAGCGCCACCTGGGAAGCCCTGTGCTTGCTGTTGAGCCCGTGGCAAATTTTTCCTTGTCGGTACCAAGCAGCTCAGCTGCTATCCATCAACCCACCAAGAGATGGCGTTCTGAGACAGACAGAGCTGACTGGGAACGCCATCCTTTCAATCCAAAGCCCTTGCTTCTTAGCAATACTCCTCCTATCTTTAAAGTGTCTTTAATTCTTATGATTTGAATTTTGGTCTGGAAGTGGTGGTTTAGTCACTAAGTCGTGCCGAACTCTGGCGATGCCATGGACTGTAGCCTACCAGCCTCCTCTATAGGATTTCCCAGGCAAGAATACTGGAGTGGGTTGCCATTCTCTTCTCCAGGGGATCTTCCTGACCCCAGGGATTGAACCTGGGTCTCCTGCACTCTTGAACCTGGGACTTCCCTTGGTGGCTCAGACGGNGGAAGGACTTATGTTGAAGCTGAAACTCCAATACTTTGGCCACCTGATGCAAAGAACTGACTCATTGGAAGAAAGCCTGATGTTGGGAAAGATTGAGGGCAGGAGAAGAGGATGACAGGGGATGAGATGGTTGGATGGCATCACTGACTCAATGGACATGAGTTGGGTAAACTCCTGGAGTTGGTGATGGACAGGGAGGCGTGGTGTGCTGCAGTTCATGGGGTTACAAAGTCGGACGCGACTGAGCAACTGAACTGAACTGAACACATTCCATAAATGATTTGGCCCCAAGGACAGTGTCCTCCCTTATGGACAGCTGTGTCTGCTCAGCTCTGAGTCTGTGTATTACATCTATTTACTCAGGCCAGTATTCTGTACCCCTCTGGTGAAGACAAACTCTATTCCTTCCAATTTGCATTTTGTTCCTCTGTGCTTTATGTGACAATGAGTTCCTAAACTGAAAACAAATCTCCCATTAGGCAGACAAAGGGCTGCCTCCCCATTTCTGATTGAATACTATTAAAAATCCTACCTGGCTGCTACATTTCAGTAGTAGAATTTACCATTTCCCTCTGATAGTCATGGGATTTCCCAGGCAAGAATACCAGAGTGGGTTGCCATTTCCTTCTCCAGAGGATATTCCCAACACAGGGATCAAACCCACATCTCTGCACTGCACTCTCCTGCATTACAAGTGAATTTGTGAGTATTACAAACACTGTTTGTAATAAACAATGTTATTTGTTTAACCAACTGAGCCACCAAAGAAGTCAAAAAATAAAGAGAGAGAGAGAGAGGTCATATTACTTTTAACAAACACACAACCAGAGCTGACTGGAACACAAATTAGGTACAAACGAAGTGGAGGTATGTGTTTTGTGTGTGTGTGAGTTCACAAAGAAAATGAATTTTTAAGTTTCAGAGATTTTAAAAATAATTTCTCTTTCAGAGGGAGCATTCTCATTTCTCATTAATTATAAATAGGATAAGAGGAATAAATTTTAGTTTCCATGTTAACACTGCAAAAGAATTCAATGAGAAAGAAACTGCTAACTGAAAAGCACTGCACTGAGATTGGAAAGACTATGAAAAGATTTGGGCTGAATTCTGTTTTCTTTTATTTTTTATAGTCATTCCTTTTCAACAGTCACTCCTATGAATCTATGTGCATCAAAAAGTGAAATGCTATATATTTTCAAAGTACTCAAAATAGCTCCAGTGGTTCAAAATATGTATGATGATCAAAATACACACCTATAAATACTGTAGATTTATCATGTGATAAATACACATTATCAAATATTTGTACATTCACACATGTGTATATATAGAGTAGAAAGGGAAGAAGAGATAGAGGGAATATTCTGTTAATGCTCATAACTAGTTGGCAAATATATACCCCACAATATGACTACATCACATGGGACTTATGGGAATATGTATTTCTGTATTGTACACATACACATAAACATAGAAATTGGAATGTTCACATGTACACATGCATACATATTTTAAATGACGTTTTAAATGCAGTTTGAAAATACATATGTATATACATACTCACACACATTCTGAAATGCCATCATTCAACATAATTCATGATGTGTATTGAAATATACCAAAGCAGAAACACATTCCAGAAAGAAATACTCACTGGTGCAATTAAATCATAAAGGAGTTTAATTTGTTCACTTAGTAGCTAAATGTTTTTTTTCGACATTTTGGCTAGCAGTTTCTTTAATGAGAAGGTACCTGGAATGAATTAAACTTGCTTATTATTTAAGCTCATGAGTTAAAGTGTTTCTTCAGGGAGTACTCTTATGCTTTGATGCATTTCAATGAATATTGTTCTTGAAAATGTCTATTTCAACTACTTGAAACTTGAAACCTGAAAATTCTCATAATAGTCTGGTTTATGAAACTAATCACGAATATTTGTGGGATACACAGACATGATGTGCCTCTCACCCTTTTTTTACATAGCACCTTTATTAAGGTCTAATTATACATACAATTCACTTACCTAAGGCATACAATTTAATTTTTCAGTGTATTCACAGAGTTGTGCAACTAGCTCTACAATTAATTTTAAGACATTTTCATCACCCCACAAAGAAGCCTTGAATCCATCAGAACTCGTTCCCCATTGTCTCCCAATCCACCTCCCGTCAGTTCAGTCACTGAGTCATGTCCAATTCTTTGTGACCCCATGAATCACAGCATGCCAGGCCTCCCTGTCCATCAGCAACTCCTGGAGTTCACTCAGACTCACGTCCATCGAGTCAGTGATGCCACCCAGCCATCTCATCCTCTGTCATCCCCTTCTCCTCCTGCCCCCAATCACTCCCAGCATTCCCTAGGCAACCTTTAATCTACGTTGTGTCTCTGGATTTTCTTATTTTGAACATTTCATATAAAAAACAAACAATATTGAGGTCTTTTGTGACAGGCTTCTTTTCATTTGGAATACTGTTTTTAAGGATTATCTATGAGGTCTTATGCACTTCGTTTCTTTTTATTGCTGAATAATATTCCACTATATGGATACATCACATTTTATTTACCTACTCAACAGTTGAAGGACATTTGGGTTGTTTCCTCTTTTTGACTATCATAAGTAGTGGCACTATGAATATCTGAATAACAAGATTGTGACATCAGTTTTCATTTCTTTTGGTATATACCTAGGAGTGGTATATAACCAATAGCTGGCCATATGGTAATTCTATGTTTAAGCTTTTGAGAAACTACCAAAATGCTTTTCCATGGTGGCTGCCCATTTTACCTTCTTACCAGTAGTGTATGAGGATTCCTACTTCTGTGTGAGTCACTCACTTTGATGTCAATGATCATTCCTCCTAATTCATCAAATCAATGAACTTCCTAGATACTGGATTATGTGCCCTCCTGTGTCTTTCTGACGGATGCATGTGAGCATAACCATAACAGATGGGATACGAGCCCTGATTACTGTTCTTGTATGCCTTGCCACAGCATACTGTAGACCCAGAAATACCAGCCCTCCTTCAAGCACAGCTTTCACACTGCCCTAAGAACACTGTTTACACTGAGTTTTACCAACTGTAAAATGAGGGAGCTTGTTCTAGCATGAACCAGCCCACTTCCACCTTGTTTGTAGAACTAATTGTTTCTGTTTTAAATCCATTTGGATGAATGGATAAGCAAGCTGTGGCATATATACACAATGGAGTATTACTCTGCCATTAAAAAGAATAAATTTGAATCAGTTCTAATGAGATGGATGAAACTGGAGCCTATTATACAGAGTGAAGTAAGCCAGAAAGAAAAACACCAATACAGCATACTGACACATATATATGGAATTTAGAAAGATAGTAATGATGACCCTGTATGTGAGACAACAAAAGGACACAGAC
>SJYV01047746.1:1693063-1727890 GCA_006410875.1 Neotragus pygmaeus | reverse complement strand
AAAAAAAAAAAAATCCATTTGGTGGCACCTCCAGCTCCATGGGGCTTCCCAGGTGGTGCTAGTGGTAAAAAAAAACACAAAACCCACCTGCCAATGCAGTAGACATAAGAGAGGCAGGTTCAATCCCTGGGTCAGGAAGATTCCCTGGAGGAGGGCATGGCAACCCACTCCAGTATTCTTGCCTGGAGAATACTATGGGCAGAGGAGCCTGGCAGGCCAAAAACCTGGGGTCTCAAAGAGCCAGACACAACTGAGAGATTTAGCACTCACACACACACACGCCAGCTCCATGAGCAAACTAGGTATGTAAGGAGTGAGCACAGATGGTATTTTAGATCAACTTAGAATATTTTGCAAACACAAACTTTGAAACTGTTTAAGCAATAGCCATGTGAGTAATGTATCAGTCCAGTGAGGGAAGAAGATCCTATAGATTGTTTAGATTCTTAAATAAGCACCCTTCCTTGTTCTCAGAAAAGACTCCATTCTTTCACTGCTAGAATAATTTTAAACACATTATTGCTCTTTCCTAAAATTATCATATGGCACATGCCTTAAAATTTGAATGAGTTATAATTTACTGGATTATGTAAAGGTTGCAGCTTGTTTCACTATATCCAAAACAACCTTGAAAGTGTAGTTGCTCAGTCGAGTCTAACTCTTTGTGATCCCATGGATTGTAGCCTGCCAGGGTCCTCTGTCCATGGAATTCTCTAGGCAAGAACACTGAAGCAGATTGCCATCCCTTCTCTAGGGGATCCTCCTAACCCAGGGATTGAACCTGGGTCCCCTGCATTGGAGGCAGATTCTTTACCATCTGGGCCACAAGGGAATCCTCCAAAATAATCTTGAATAGGACATAATAAGGGAAACACTAATGACGGTCAATTTATTTAATTAATTAAATTGTTCACTTTTTCATGTTTTTAGCATACAGTAGACAATCTCAGGGAGAAGGCAATGGCAATCCACTCCAGTACTCTTGCCTGGAAAATCCCATGGACAGAGGAGCCTGGTAGGCTGCAGTCCATGGGGTCGCGAAGAGTCAGACACGACTGAAGCGACTTAGCAGCAGCAGCAGACAATCTCAGTGAATAAGGAGAATATATGCCACCCTTCACTATAGTGAAATACACTATCATATACTGAGGTTAAGGGGGTAAATAGCAAAAGAAAAGCAACAATAATAATGATATAACAATAGCATCCGTACGTGCANAGCAGCAGACAATCTCAGTGAATAAGGAGAATATATGCCACCCTTCACTATAGTGAAATACACTATCATATACTGAGGTTAAGGGGGTAAATAGCAAAAGAAAAGCAACAATAATAATGATATAACAATAGCATCCGTACGTGCAGAGTATGTGCCAGTAAATATGCTAATTGTTTTACCTATAAAGTAAATTCTTCTTCACAGGTACCCACTAGAGTGGGTGCCATCACTCTCTCCAGTTTAGAGATGAGAATACTGATCTTGGGAAGTCAAATGACTCACTCATCTTTTGTTATGCAGCAAGTCATGCTGGGCCAAAACTAGACCCAGGTTTTCCTGATTCCTGTGTAACCTCTAGGCCATGCTGCTAACAAAAAGGGTTTTGAGCACTAAAAAAAGAGACAGTTCTATAATATATTTTCTACGGCTGCAATTCTCAGCATCTCTACTCCTCATTGAAAAGCATGTTATTTCAGTGGGTCACTGGCAACAAAACAGTCTGTGGATTAACAAAAGAGTATGTCTCTTACACATATGAACTTTTTTAAATATGTAGAATATCTCATGCTTGATAAAATACAAGTTCATTGCTGCTAAATTACACTAGCCTTACTATGACTATGTAATATTTCAATCAACAGGTAATGAAAATATAACTATCAATATGTTAGCATCTGGAAAATTGTATTATTTTCGAAAGAGAGTAACTTCATATCTGAAAATGATAATACCTATAAGAACTAAAGAGTTTTCATAGCCTTAATGAATAAAATGTACTTCTAAGCATAGATAAAGCAACTATATATGCCCATTAACTGTAAAAATGTTATGAAAAAACTACAAAATACAGGTGCTTGAAAATCTCTTGTTTCTATTTTATAAATATGGAATCTACAATACTAAAAGACTAATTTTCTTGGTGTTAACAGAAATAAAGAATCATTATCATAACAAATAACTACATCTTAACTATTCACTTAGAGTCCAGCTCCTATAACATACTAGGAATTTAACCAATATCTTAAATGTGCAATTTGTGACCCTCATTCTGTGCTACCCTCTGGAGACCATTTTGGGGGCTGCTAAATTTAAAGTGGCAATCTTAGCATTGTCTTTAATTAAAATCCAATAAAACCCCTCAGTTTAAAAGTTACCATGGTCAAAACTGTGGGTGAGCTACAGAATCCAGAGATAAAGGCAGTTAAAATGGATTTAGCCACCTGTGAGGTGTAATAATCGTGCTGAAAAGCATGGCCCAGAGTGTTATTGCTTTTACAAAATGAAACACTCATATAAAAGTAAAGAAAGCATTCAGAGATGACCATAAATAGTTGCCACAAAATAACAGTAAATAAGGAATCACTTGTTAATCATGTTACCTAACATTCAAAAACAAATTCAAAATCACATCTTACAAAATCTATGAATTTATGAATCATACACATGTAAAAATGCTATTCATTGTCTAGACTGTGTATTCTCAATATTAGCAGTGAAAACCATAGAGAGATCACTGGATCCAAAGAGGGTCTGTATCTGAATCATTCAAAGGTATGTCATATAGCATATAAAATGTATATAGAGGTAAAAGAGGTAATTCTACATTTTGAGAATCATGATCTATGATTCTCAAAATGTAGAATTACTATTGCATAAATCTAACCCATGAATGGGCTTCCCAGGTGGCTCAAATAGTAAAGAATCTGCCTGTAGTGCAGAAGACCTGGGTTTGATCGTGCATCGCGAAGATCACCTGAAAAGGGGATGGCTACCTACTCCAGTATTCTTGCCTGGAGAATTCCATGGGCAGAGAAGCCTGGCGAGCTGCAGTCCATGGGGTAACGAAAAGTCAGACAAGACTAAGCAACTAACATGAATCCACTAATATTCACTCAGTAATATAATTTTGTGATAGATATATTATAAAATATAGCTTTTAATAATATTCATTGATTAACAAATATTTATTGAGTATATATGGTGTCATGCTATAAAGTGAATGGTATTTTGAAAGATACTGGCTTAGAATCCAATATCCAAAATCTTATATCACTGCAACCCAGCTAGCTGTGAGTATTGAAAAGCCTAAATTCTTTATTATAATTTGATTTTATCACATGTAAAATAAATTAATTCCACCCATCTCATAAGGTTGTTTGGAAAATTAAATAGTTATAATATTTTGTAAACTGTGAAATAAATAACAAAATTGGCCAAATTAGTAGTTTGTCATCAACTTACATGAAATACAACACTGCCTAATTTTTTTAAACATTTTTAAAATATCCATTTTGGCAACCAAAAACCCAAATATATTTTTAATAAGACAAAATGGTTACAATTTATAAAACATTAACAATACTTATATTACAATTCATATAAGTAGAGTGGCTTTGATCCAGCTAATTCAAGCCAATATTCCTCAGTCCAAATATGAATACCTACTAGTGCAAATATCCTGTATGAACACAATGGTATGGATATTTTCTTAACCTTTTTCAATTTTCTTTTATCTGTATGATATCAAATTGATCAGTTTCTTTTATTACACACGACTAAGAACAATAAGTTAATTTACCCTCTAGCATACTCTCTTAGATTACTAAACAGAGTTGTGAAATCCTCTCCAAGGCTCTCATCAGTTTCTTTTTTTGTTTGTTTAATAAAGTTTATTGTAGATACAACAAAGCTGACTCAACCTTGAGAATAATTATAGAACTTCGAAATGACCTTCCAGATAATGTCTTTCTGAAAAGGAAATTTAGATGATCAAGAATTAATGACAGTGTTGATAAAGAGCAAGCAACTAGAATCATCTGGGAAAATACTGAGAATGCATATAAGATGCACAAATGTTAAACTCTTAAGCATATTATTAACTCACACAACAGATATTTGAGGGGTTTGATGCATCAAACAACAAGCAGTAGGATTATAATGATAAATCTTACCAAGATCGTGTATATGAGGATTATGCACCAAATAATAGAGTTGAGAACGACACATTAGATACAGATGCAGATAAAAATATGGATTCAAATAAAGCTGTGTATGAGAATTGTACCACAATATAAAAATTGATGTGGCATACAATATGTATAAATAGGAACATTTCAGGAGTGATAAACTAAGTGGAAAGATTGGAGAAAACATCTTCAAACATAGGGTCTTGGAAGAGTGTGGTGCCACTGAACGTAATAATAGGGAAAAAAGTTTTGTTAGACCTAGAATGATGAAAGTAAGGACACAGCATGGGTAACTATCAATTGAATTCAGATAGTAGTGAAACCAGTGTACTAGAGTAAGAGAACCTATAAGTAAATACGTGGAGATAAGTTTGTAAATATGGTAGAGCCATATTATAAGAAGGCATTGAGCATCAAGTTAAGAATATTTGATTAATATCTGGTAATTTGTTTAAACTTTAGAGACATTTCATGCCAATATAGTACATGCCATTGTATTACATTTTAGAAGTTTCATAGGAATATTAGACTGGCAAACATTCATAAAAGGAATAAAAATGAGGAAAAGCTAAAGAAGAGAGTAATGGGACCTATTGTAGCAGCAAGATGCAATGTAACTGGCAAGTGGGAAATTAAGGAGGCCTGCACTTAGCTACAAGAATGAGCGAGAGAAAGAATGTCATAAAGACGTTTTAAAGAGACGATTGGCAAGCAGTAGTAACCATTTGGATTTAGAATTAGAAATTCTATTTTTTCCCTCTTTGGCAAGTATTATCTGGCACTTATCCTGTAAATTTCCGTATCTGCAAAAGCTATTGGGGTAGAAGTAGAACAAGAAAAGAAAGAAGGATGGTGATTTCCCTATTCTTCTCCATCTTTCCGAGAAATATTTGATAAGGTAAACTATTCTATAATACCAAGTGCTCACTATCCATTTAATTTTTCATCTATAAATAGACTACAACCTATATTCTCCCCTGACCCTAACCTTTATTCAAAAACATCTCCATTTATGTGCTGATGCTCTAGAACCCCAGGAAATAGAAGTGAAGTCTCCACAAGCTGAGGTTAAAACACCAGCAGGTTGCAATGGCACCAATAACAATTTAAATGATAATTTTTTGAAGTGTGTTGTATCGAGACATGTTCACATCCTAAGCTGAATAATGAGCTGAAGAAAATGAAAGATTAAACAACAACAACAAAAATCATCAAAATCAACAAGATGAAAATAAAAATATGAAATCCAAAAAAGTCAATAAATTTGGATAAATTTCAAAAGAACTTCATTCTATCAGTGCCTCCGTGCCCTAAATGTTTACCATCTGCTATGTTTTCTCCAATTTGCATTTTATATCTCCTGGTTCTGTCTTTCTCTAGCAACTTGGTCTAATTCTTTTCTGTGTTCCAACTTTCTATCACTTATTTCTCACTCTGAACTTACTAATTCCTTCACCTGAGATTGAACTAGCATTTTCACATTTATACTTATTCCTCTTTCTCTATTATATTCCCTCTTGAATGATTCATTCCAGATACAGCTCTGAATGCCTGAGCACATCATTTTGCTGACAAAGGCCCTTTTAATCAAAGCTTTCCAGTAGTCATGTACAGATGTGAAAGTTGGACCATAAAGAAAGCACCAAAGAACTGATGCTTTCAGATTGTGATAACAGAGAAGATTCTTGAGAGTCCCTTGGAGTGCAAGGAAATCAAACCAATCATTTCTAAAGGAAATCTACCCTGAATATTCATTGGAGGGACTGATGCTGAAACTGAAGCTCCAATACTCTGGCAACCTGAATCAAACAGCTGACTCATTGGAAAAGACCCTGATGCTGGGGAAAATTTAGTGCAGGAGGAGAAGGGGGCAACAGAGGATGAGATGGCTGGATGGCATCACAGACTCAGTGGACACGAGTTTGAACAAACTCCAGGAAATAGTGAAGGACGGAAAAGCCTGGCATGTTGCAGTCCATGGTGTCGCAAGGAGTCAGATATGACTGAGCAATTGAACGGCTACAACCTGAGCACAAACAGAATCAGCAGCTTTAACCAGTGATGTAAGGGATCAAGGTGCCAAATGCATGGTCAGTATCGCCTCAGAACTAATAGTTTTGTTATCTTCCAGTCTCCTGTATCCTTTCAGGTTCTAAAGTCAGAGGATTTTCTTGACTATTTTTTCTGAGGAAATATTTCAAATTTACGAAAACTTAAAGCTAGTCACAGAGTCAGAAAAACCTAGCAAAGTCTGAAAGATGTACAGGCACTTCAGCATGATAGGGAAAATGAGTCATCCAAAAGGAAAGATGAAAAATAGATCTAAAAAAATAAGAAGATGGGAAGCGTGGAGTGAGAGCAAAGGGTAGAGGTGGGTGTGGTAGACAGGAGAGAATAGTATTCTATCAAATCTTTCCCACCAGTCCATCTTGTTTGCATCATGCAATTTGAGCAGAATTGGGGGGTCAGTTTTTGTTCTTCTCTGCCATTTTTAGAATTAGTTTGCCCAACGTTATGACACACATGTTCCCAGTTACCATAATAGACTACATATGTAACGTTAACTACATCATTTCAGAGCTCCATTTGCAGATTCTACATTTTATTTGTCTCATACACCCCCCTACCCCAAAGGAGACAGGCTGTTAATCCCCTCCTCTGTGGGAAGGTTATGCTGTGGCTGGCAAAATGTGAAAAAAAAAAAAGTCTTTGTATTCCAGTTGCCATGTTAGCTGTGATAGACACACATACACATTTCCTCTCCAGTGTTGGTCTTCATTAATTCTTTTTGGAATTCATAATGCAGCATTTCAGCATCGTCTTAGAGAAGCTCAGAGCAGATTTATCTGAAGTTTGCAGCTAATGTGAATAGGGACATCTAAATTTGTACTCTTTAGAGTGAATCTTAAACTTTTGATAAGCCCTGCCTGGAAATCCAGGCTCAGGATTTGTCACAGAGAATGTGTCTCATAGTACTGAGGGGGAAAATTAAAAGAGATTGGCTTTTTCCCACTATGTGTCTGATGTGAAATCTAAGTGGAACAAGAAAAGAAGAAAATTCTAAATCATTTGAATAAATAGAAGGGATTCAGTCATAGAAACACAACATTTTAATTTCATATATATACTTTCCAGCTATGTTAAATGTTAAGTATATCTTACTTGCTAAGACTGGAGAGTTAATAAAAGTGACTGCTTGCTTTTATGTAAAAAAAATGTAGTTAAAAAGATATGTATTAGGAAATGAAATACAAAAGCAAAATAATTACTAAACATTTTGATTCTCAAATTAGAATATCAGCACTTTGTATTTTGACACTTTAGAAAGAGATTTAATTCACAAAACAAAGCTTTACTATTACTTCTGGTAGAGCTTTGTTCCAGAAAAAAACATTTAGGCTTCATTTATGACTTCTCAGGAACTGAATATAAAGATGCTATGAGTGTTTAAAAAAATGCATTTAAAGTAGATTTCTCCAACTACAGGAAAATTGTATATATATGTATACATATACATATATAACTGATATATATGTAGCTTAATACTTCAATAGGATTAATGCTTTTTAGGATAATAATTTTTTCAGATATAACAAGTGCAATTTTCTAAGAAAAACTTTTCCATTTGCAATATCTCTGTTTTTCTCTCTAAAACATTACAAAATAAGACTTACAAAAACACCACCAATTATGTCCATTGTCCTTTGATGCCTTCCTGCATGTTCACTTTTGGAAATGCTTCCAAAATTTAAAATTTCTAATTTAAAAAATTCTCTATTTATATGCAATCATAATCTGATATAACACACAAAAAAAACCCNAAGAAGGACAAAAAAAGACAAATACATGAAAAAAAAATCTGAAAGAGTTTAAGACATTAAAGATAACAAAAGAGGTTGAAATACATCTTAATGAAGTTTGACAGGCAAGAGTAGACTGTCATAGAAATGATACATTCAAAGAGATACAGTGCTAATAATTTTTGGAGATTTAATAAAAATGAAAAGAGAGAAAAAGGAACAGTATCTTCAAAAACTGAAAGGGTAGTTGGAGGGAAGAGGGATCAGTAGAGAAAACTGAAAAAAAACTTTTTTAGGGAGAGAAAAGAAGAACAAAGAGAATCAGGAAAACAAAGAGGGAGTGTGTTTTAATAAAGCCATGATCAATAGTTCTACGTGTTGCAGACAAGGAACGTGACAACCAGAAGTCATTTTTCCTCAAACTTTAAACTTTCTCTTTTGGGGTAGACACTTGCTCCTTGGAAGAAAAGCTATGACCAACTTAGACAGCATATTAAAAGGCAGAGACATTACTTTGCCAACAAATGTCCATCTAATCAAAACTATGTCTTTTCAGTAGTCATGTATGGATGTGAGAGTTGGACTATAAAGAAAGCTGAGCACTGAAGAATTGATGCTTTTGAACTGTGGTGTTGGAGAAGACTCTTGAGAGGCCCTTGGACAGGAAGGAGATCCAACTGGTCCATCCTAAAGGAAATCAGTCCTGAATATTTATTAGAAGGATTGATACTGAGGCTGAAACTCCAATACTTTGGCCACCTGGTGCGAAGAACTGATTCATTGGAAAAGACCCTGATGCTAGAAAAGATTGAAGGTTGGAGGAGAAGGGGATAACAGAGGATGAGATGGTTGGGTGGCATCACCAACTTAATGGACATGAGTTTGAGCAAGCTCCGGGGGTTGGTGATAGACAGAGAAGCCTGGCACCCTACAGTCCATGGGGTCGCAAAGAGTCAAACATGACTGAGTGAATGAACTGAACTGATAGCTGATTAACAATATTGTGATTAAAAATACCATGAACAAAATGTGGTCCACTGGAAAAGAGAATGGCAAACCACTTCAATATTCTTGCCTTGAGTACCCCATGAACAGTGGAAAAGGTAAAAAGATAGGACACTGAAAAATGAACTCCCCAGGTTGGTAGGTGCCCAGTATGCTACTGGAGATCAGTGGAGAACTAACTCCAGAAAGAATGAAGAGATGGAGCCAAAGCAAAAACAAAACCCAGTTGTGGATGTGACTGGTGATGGAAGCAAGGTCTAATGCTGTAAAGAGCAATATTGCATAGGAACCTGGAATGTTAGGTCCATGAATCAAGGCAAATTGGAAGTGGTCAAGAGTGAATGTCGACATTTTAACCTTCAGCAAACTAAGATGGACTGGAATGGGTGAATTTAACTCAGATGACCATTATAGCTACTACTATGGGCAAGAATCCCTTAGAAGAAAAGGAGTAGCCATCATAGTCAACAAAAGAGNTCAAGAGTGAATGTCGACATTTTAACCTTCAGCAAACTAAGATGGACTGGAATGGGTGAATTTAACTCAGATGACCATTATAGCTACTACTATGGGCAAGAATCCCTTAGAAGAAAAGGAGTAGCCATCATAGTCAACAAAAGAGTTCTAAATGCAGTACTTGGATGCTATCTCAAAAACAACAGAAGATTCTCTGTTCATTTCCAAGGCAAACCATTAAATATCACAGTAATCCAAGCTTATGCCCCAAACAGTAATGCTGAAGAAGCTGAAGTTGAATGGTTCTATGAAGACCTACAAGACCTTTTANTTTGATAATATTCCATGTTTTAAAAATCCCTTCGGTGCACCCCAATAAAGTTGTTTAATATGGCATCTAAGATGGGTCATCTTGCTGGTGCTTGTGTCTTCATTATCTTGTGCTGTGCTCGCATTCTCCCTGTCTCAATGAATTGCTTATAGTTCTGGAGTTTGCCCATAGTTCCATCATTTTTATTCAACAATCTCCTCTGAATGCCCTCCCAAATTCTCACACTTGTCATAGTTGAACATTTGGTGAGAATGAATTTTTAGAAGAGTATGTTAGATACAACAAAGTGGCAATTCTGACAATAAGCTTTCCAGATCTTATTTAAACCAATATTCATATCATGGAACTAGTCCTTAAACTGGAAGGGACATTATGGTCATCTAGTGAGTACCTCCTAATTTTACATGTGAAAGTGAAGTCACTCAGTCATATCAGGCTCCTCAGTCCATGCAATTTTCCAAGCAAGAGTATTGGAGTGGGTTGCCAGAGGTACTTCAAATTTCACGTCACCTGAATTTTTATTTAGGCTCTGATCCTGAATGACTTAGCATGACTTTGAGCAGATCTCATAGGCTTTGTTGGCCTCATCTTTAAGTAGGTATGAATAACCCCTAGAGTTTAACTCAAATATACAGTTTCCTACTGATTCAAAGTAAAAACTTGTGCCAATAAATATTTACTTTTGAGCTATTTTTGCTAGAGTGAGCCATTTGATGTTTGCTATAGGCTCTCATTCTCTCTGTTCCAAAGTCATTTTGGAATAATACTAGAATAGCGAAATCTGTGATTTTGCTCTTTATTAATTCCCAGATTATTATATATATANTGTGAGAGTTGGACTATAAAGAAAGCTGAGCAGAGAAGAATTGATGCTTTTGAACTGTGGTGTTGGAGAATACTCTTGAGAGTCCCTTGGACTACAAGGTGATCCAACCAGTCCAACCCAAAGGAAATCAGTCCTGAGTATTCATTGGGAGGACTGATGTTGAAGCTGAAACTCCAATACTTTGGCCACCTAATGTGAAGAATTGACTCATTTGAGAAGATCCTGATGCTGGGAAAGATTGAGGGCAGGAGGAGAAGGGGATGACAGAAGATGTGATGATTGGATGGCATCACCGAATCAATGGCCATGAGCTTGAGTAAACTTCTGGAGTTGGTGATGGACAGGGAGATCCTGGCGTGCTACAGTCCAATGGGTTGCGAAGAGTCAGACATGACTGAGCAACTGAGTTGAACTGAACTGATACAAAATCATTAATATAATACTGGGTATCAGAGAAATGTTTGTTCAGAATGTGAAAGAAAATTAGAGTCTTTTTAATGAGAAATTTAAAAACAGGACTTTGGAAGGAGCTATTGCAAGTGAATAGCCCAGGAAATGTAAACTTTAGTAGCTTCTGGGGCTGGATGAGGATTGAGAAAGGTTCTGCATAGAAATAGTTAATGCCTGATAATAAGAACTTATCCTCCAAATGGTAGCATTATTATTATCAGTGTCAAAGTGGTTAATAATCATGATGATCGAGCAGGTACCAAATGAGGATACTGAGGATGTAAGAGGTTTGGAGGAAGGCTGTGGTGACGGATCAAAGCTTTCTTACATTCTTTGCTTTCTCCTCTTTCTGAGAAACTTGGCCATCATAGCCCAGCACAGAGTGGGGAAAGTTTTCATATGCATAAGTACCAAGTAAAGAAAGGGACCACAGCCCTACTGGCCTGATTAGTAGGGTCAACCTGGGAAAGTCAGATGTCAAAGCTATATTGTCTTCTGGTGTTATAAAAATGAAAAATCAATGATAGAACCATTTTGTAGTAATAACCACATATATATTTACAATACAGTATAATCAGCAAAACACATAAATAAACAATTATAGTAGTACAAACAAAATAAAAGTGGAACATTAATTGCCTCCAGAAACATTAGAGAAGACTTCTAAAGGAAGAGATGCTTGAGTAAAATTCTAAATGGGAGCAATGGCGTGCAAGGAAGATGTGTAGGAACAGGTGTGGGCCAAGTGAAGCAAGCAAGTGGTACTCTGGAGTTAAGTGGGATGACAGGAGATGAAACTGCAGCAGTAGTTTGGGACGGAACTGTCTGCCAGGGTAGTGTTTGGCCTGATGGAAATGGGGAGCTAATTAAGCACTGATCTTTTTCTTTTTTTTTAATGAGCTTTATAATAACAGTCTTGGGGAAGTTGTGCAAGGGTCACTTTTAAAGGGGTAAAAGCTACTGTTGGGGAAAGTGCCTGCTCACTGCACAACTCCATGGGCATGTCATTCACATAGACTATAGTGAGAGCAATGCTCCGTAGAATTTTTGACATGGACAATGAGGGATCATGAAGAACTTAACCAAGCAGATGCAAGAGGATGAAGACCAGATAACAGCACCAAGAAGTATTCACACTTCTGAGAGACAATTAGTGTGTACGGGACACCATACTTCTCTTCGGTTTCTCTTATAGTTGCTGATGCATTAAGGAAACTTGAGGCAAACTTGAAAATACAAGCTAATACATCCTTAAAAGCACTTGGGGAAAGATTCATTTCTTCTTAGGGGTCTATGTTGACCAACCTATCATTACTGATAGATAAATGTTCAGAATGAAACACTGCAACAAATGAGAAGCTGGAAAGTCAGGGTGCTTCACACTGACTTTTCAGAACACTTAGGAACACTTCTCTGCCCAGGCGCTTCTTGTTTGGAAAAACAAAATAAGACAAAATAAACAGATGAACAAAAACATTGTTTGTTTCCATTTACAGAGAGTTCAGGAAAATTGCATTTGTCTTATTTTTCTCACCAGTTTCATTTACTACAGATTTGTGGAATTCATGTTCACATTACCTTTAGGGCACAAGAAATCCACAATTATACAAGAATGCCAAAACGGGGGAGGAAAGTATCAAATGTCTGTAAATACTAAGTACGCACAAAAATCATTCTGCCAGTTCAGTTAAAACCAGAGTCTTCACCTGGTCTTAATCTATTTCTAAACACCGTTTACCTAAGCTAAACTTTGTTCTTGTTTAGTTGCTAAGTCATTTCCAATTCTTTGTGACACCATGGACTGTAGCCTGCTCCTCTGTCCATGGGATTTCCCAGGCAAGAATTGCCATTTCTTTCTCCAGGGGATCTTCCTAACCCAGGGATCCTACCAGCATTTCCTGCCTTGGCATGCTGATTCTTTAGCACGGAATCACCAGAGAAGCCCTAAACTAAATTTTTACTCAAGTCATTGACTTGAGATTTTCCATGTCATTTATATCAAAAGGAATTCTCTTAGCTTTAGCTATATCACCCAGACTCAAAATAAATCTATTTATTGATAAGCCCAGTAAGTCCATGGTTCTCAGTCTGCCATTTCTTCATTACCAGGTCATTATCAACAATCAGAAAAAAAAAAGAATCAACTACATGAAACAATGGTATTTATACCTTCTTTATTTTCCTATCATCACAATGTCTTTCTGATATTTCAAAGACCTAATAGATTTTTCTGCTTATGTCATAATCTACTGAGAGATTTTCAGAAATGCAGAGTCTCATTGAAAGTTACTCAGTTGTGTCTGACTCTTGCGACCCCATGGACTATAGCCCACCAGGCTCCTCTGTCCATGGGATTTTCCAGGCAAGAATACTAAAGTGGGTTGCCATTTCGCCAGGAATTGGACCCGAGTCTCCTGCATTACNGTCATAATCTACTGAGAGATTTTCAGAAATGCAGAGTCTCATTGAAAGTTACTCAGTTGTGTCTGACTCTTGCGACCCCATGGACTATAGCCCACCAGGCTCCTCTGTCCATGGGATTTTCCAGGCAAGAATACTAAAGTGGGTTGCCATTTCGCCAGGAATTGGACCCGAGTCTCCTGCATTACACCCACTCCAGTGTTCTTGCCTGGAGAATCCCAGGGATGGCAGAGCCTGGTGGGCTGCCGTCTATGGGGTCACACAGAGTCGGACACGACTGAAGTGGCTTAGCAGCAGCAGCTCCTGCATTACAGGCAGTTCTTTACTGACTGAGCTATAAGGGAAATCTGCAGAATCTCAGGCCCTACCCCAAACCTATTCAATCAGAATCTATATTTTCATAAGAACCAAGATGACTCTGTAAGGTAGAGTTTGAGAAACACTATTTTAATCGGCTTCAAGGGAGATGAAGGTACCAGGCTAATTAGCTACTTTAACAAAACCACCTTAAACATACATTACTAATAAACCAAATGAAGTACATGAGTTTTCCAAACAAGTAATTTGGCTCAAGTACAGTTCAAATAAAATGATGAGAAGATGAGACAGTTTGAAAAGGAAAAAGACCACCAAGAACATGGGAAAATACAGGCTCCAATTAGAAGTACTGAAGTTTCCAAGTTTTGAGGCTGATTTCAATAATTCGACTCTTAAAGACTGCCCACAAAATACAAAGAATTTGGTTCTTTCTCCTTACTTGCATGAATACAGAACTTCCAATGAGGGGAATAGGCACTTCATATCATATTTTAAATGATATCTCAGGTGACTAAAGGTATTCAGCCATCAGTCTTGTACCTCGTATCCCTGCTGAGGCAGGCCTAGCTCCCGGAAAACGGGCTGCCCGTGGTGCTCCATGGCTTACATATTATATTAACATATTGAAGCGTTCTTTGAATTAGCTCTTCTTTGTGAGTGTGTTTATTCTATAGAAAAGCCCTTCAGTGATTTGCAACGAAGGTAATTTTTCTTGTCAGCTTACTTCAAAAATCCAATAAGTATAAATCCAATGCAATTTGAATTTTGCAGACACTTTCCTTCCATTTCATTCCGTTTGTTTCCTTCATTTCCCTTTTTTCCTTTAAAACCTCAAGTGGAAATCTTCATTTCCTGAATGCAAAGCAAGCTGAAGCCTCTCCCAGAACACACAGTGTTGCTCCGCTGTTCTGGTTCTTGTGATGCTGGGCACCTCTGCCTACAGTGGGCAGAATTCAGGCTGCCTAATAAGACGACATCAGAGCACACTGAACTTTGCCCTACTTGGCAAGATTTGCACGTTGACTAATTGAAAACTGACGGGCATTCCTATCCATAAGTATGGAGCAAGTAAATAAAAGCTTTTTTGGAGCAATGCATGTACAAAACTGCCATCCCCGGATTCACAGTCATCTTTATACCTCTTTCCTAAATCTAAACCTGTAGGGTACTGGCAAGTAATTCTTCGTCAACAACGTCATAAAAAAAGACAGGGATATTCTGTGGCATTCCCAGTCAACATTCACTTCTCTGGCAAGTGCCCTTACAAGTAGTGAGCCCTGTTTCTAATTATTTTTGCCACACCCCTGCAGTGTGCTCTCTTTAAAATTTTAGCATATGGTAAGGACTAAAGTAAAGAATAAATATTGATTCTTATTTGAATTGTATGTGTGCTCTCATGATTTTTTATTATTTAAGATTCAGGGGAAGAACTGCTCCCTCCACAGGCTATCAGTTAGCCAGAGCAGAAGCCAAATTTTATTCATCTTTGCAGCCCCCTCCCACTTGCACTTGGACTAAAGACTGGTGCTTAGCTGTGCTCAATGAAGCTGCTGAACTGCAGTTACTCTCAACTTTGCATTAGGATGCTCAATTTTCTTTTTAGCTATAAATGACAGAATAATAATAAGAAAACAAACAAAATAAATAAAATCAAAGACCTCTACTCCACTATCAAATACAGACTCCTAAACAGATGAGGTATTTGAATTTATCTATACCTCTCATCCAAAATAAGCCTCCTTAACTGTCCTCTTCTGACACCGTAAAATGTTTCCAGAAATTCCTCTTTGTGATGTCTTCTAAATGAACTATAATCTTTTAAAGATGATTTGTAGATTTTTTTCAATATTTTACCTAATTTTCCTTTTCTTAGTATCACAGACCCGACTCATTGCCTCACCTACGTGAGACAGTACTTTAGATGCAGGATGTCATTTTTATGACTGTGGAAAAAGCAAATGGCATTGGTAATACACGACCTCAGAGGAGAAAGTAGAAGACAAATGAGCAGTAGCTACAGGACCACAGTGTAACCTCATTTGTATCACATTTATTCACCCCTCAGTGTGCATAGCTGATAGGTTGGCAAGAAGACTCAGAATATGTCAGTTCCAACCAAGGGCAATAAAGTGGTGGCAGCTGTAGATAGAGCAATGAAGTTTGGTGGTTACAAACACTGACTTTGAACTCAGACAAGCCTGCGGTCCCTTGGTTATCTTGTGTGGCACTTGAGAACAAAATACAGAGAGAAATTAAGAACAAGACTCCCAGAGCAAGTAATTTCAATGAAAGGCAATGAAAGAGGTAGCCAGCACCAGGAAATATCAGCCACAGAATTCATCAGCAACCTTTATCTTCAATCTTCAGGTTTAAAGTCTCTGTTAACGATTTTCTATTCCTATGCAATAGAAAAATAACCGGTGCCTTTTTGTGCTAAGCATTTGAGCTTTGCTGGGGAGTCATGTAAGTTTTAATAAAATTACTGCAAAGTAATGCAAAACTTGACAAGGGAGGTATGAATAAAGTGTGAAACACATGAAGATGCAGTTAATTTGACTTTGAAGGGAGGTCATACTCAAGGTGAGTGTTCAAGCAGAGGAGGACTTTGCCAAGAAGACAAAGAGGGAAAAGAATTCAAAGTGGAAGAATCAAAGGCAGAGCTGGAGAAATGCTGACAATTTCTAGAACTGTTAAATATCCTGGTATACTCAGAGCAGATGGAGAATGGAGATGAGACCAAAAATACAGGTGTAGAGGTGAAGGTTCCTGCAGGAAATGTAAAGGAATTTAAAAAATTTTTAAGGTAATAACTGTTTAAGTAAAAAGTTGATAAGCCCATATCTATGTCTTAACTTTTTGGTTTTTCTCCCGAAACCATGACATTTAATCATGGTGTCAAATCCTATCTTTCCTCTGCAATGTCCTTAATACTGGATGTCTTTTATTTCTCTTGCTATCACTGGCACCAGTTCAGGCCTGCACCATCTCTGGCTGTCTAACATAACTCTCTAACAGATCACTTGACCTCTCACCTCTCTTTCTTGAATCCAGTCTTTGCTCAGGTGCCAGGCAAAGTTCAAGTTTCTATGACTCCCCTGTCCTTAGATTGAAATGTTTGATAGTCATGACAAATTGACTGACATACTTATCCAAATAAACAAACAAACAAAAAAAGCATATATATTAGGGAAGACATTCCAATTATGTGCTGCTCACAAAGAATATTAAGTGGAAAAAGAAACTGCCTACAGCTAAGGCCAGAAGCCCAGAATCCCAACGGAGGAATCTGGAATTCCTAACAGAACTTGGAAAACAAGAACTTCTCAGCAAATAATCTAACTCTTCTCCAAAAGGTCTCAGCTATCTTCTTTGGACATTTTCCCTTTTATTTGTTCCTCTGGACCATGTGCTGTAACCTAACACACTCATGATTTCTCAGCCTCATACCTTCTTACACACTGCCCTCAAAATAAGGAATGCTTGCATCTTGTATGGTTTCTTTGCCAGTAAAATCCCTACCCATCCTTCAAGGCTTAGCTACCACCCACCTGTGGATGACTTGCTTATCCACCCATCTGGATGTAACCTCCTTCCCTACACTCACATTGAAATTGCTTCAACTCAACTTACTTACTTTACTATACATGTATTATAATCACAGTGAGTAACTTGATGGCAGGGGCTATTTTTCCCTCATTACTATATCCTCTGGAAATTTACCAATGATTTATTTGAGAAGTAATAACAATTTATTAAATTCAATAACTTCTGGTCAGACATTGTATTAGATATCTACTGATATGTAACAAATCACTCTGAAAACTTGGAGGTTTAAAATCACAAACATTTAGTATCTCACACAATTTCTGAGAATTTGAATAGGGGGAGTGACTTAGCTGGTGGTTCTGAGTCAGGGTCTCTCATGAGGGTTGTTAGTAGGACTACAGTCATCTGAAAGCATAATGAGAGCAGGAGGATCTGCATCAAAGTGCACTCAGATGGCTGCTGGCAGACGTTTGAGCTTCTCACTAGATGTTGGCTGGAGGCCTTGGTTATTTGCCACATGGGCCTCTTCTTAGGGCTGCTTATGACATAGAGAATTACTTCCCCCAGAGTGATCAATCCAAGAGAAGAAAAGAGAATGAGGAAAAGATCAAGGCTGAAGTGGCATGTCTTTTATAACTTAATCTCAAAAGTTAATCTTAATATCACCACTTCCATGGTATTTGTCCAATCTTGNAAGCAAGAGAGTTCCAGAAAAACATCTACTTCTGCTTTATTGACCATGCCAAAGCCTTTGACTGTGTGGACCACAACAAACTATGGAAAATTCTGAAAAATATGGGAATACCAGACCACTGACCTGCCTCCTGAGCAGTCTGTATGCAGGTCAGGAAGCAACAGTTAGAACTGGGCATGGCACAACAGACTGGTTCCAAATCGTGAAAGGAGTACGACAAGGTTGTATATTATCACCCTGCTTATTTAACTTATATGCAGAGTACATCATAGAAATACTGGGCTGGATGAAGCACAAGCTGGAATCAAAATTGCCGGGAGAAATATCAATAACCTCAAATATGCTGATGATACCACCCTTATGACAGAAGGTGAAGAACTAAAGAGGCTCCTAATGAAAGTGAAAGAGGAGAGTATAAAAGTTGGCTTAAGATTCAACATTCAGATTATGGCATCTGGTCCCATCAATTCATGGCAAATAGACAGGGAAACAATGGAAACCATGACAGACTTTATTTTGGGGGGCTGCAAAATCACTGCAGATGGTTATTGCAGCCATGAAATTAAAAGACATTTGTTCCTTGGAAGAAAAGTGATGACCAACCTAGACAGTATATTAAAAACCAGAGATACTACTTTGCCAACAAAGGTTCGTCTAGTCAAAGCTATGGATTTTCCAGTAGTCATGTAGTGATGTGAGAGATGGACTATAAAGAAAGCTGAGTGCCAAAGAATTGATACTACTGAACTGTGGTGTTGGAGAAGACTCTTGAGAGTCCCTTGGACAGCTGGGCGATCAAACCAGCCCATCCTAAAGAAAATCAGTCCTGAATATTCACTGGAAGGACTGATGCTGAAGCTGAAAGTCCAATACTTTGGCCACCTGANGTGGAAACAGTGTCAGACTTTATGTTTTTGGGCTCCAAAATCACTGCAGATGGTGACTGCAGCCATGAAAGTAGAAGACACTTACTACTTGGAAGAAAAGTTATGACCAACATAAATAGCATATTCAAAAGCAGAGACATCATTTTGCTGACTAAGGTCCGCCGTCAAGGCTATGGTTTTTCCTGTGGTCACGTATGGATCTGAGAGTTGTACTGTGAAGAAGGCTGAGCACCAAAGTATTGATGCTTTTGAACTGTGGTGTTGGAGAAGACTCTTGAGAGTCCCTTGGACTGCAAGGAGATCCAACCAGTCCATTCTGAAGGAGATCAACCCTGGGATTTCTTTGGAAGGAATGATGCTAAAGCTGAAACTCCAGTACTTTGGCCACCTCATGTGAAGAGTTGACTAACTGGAAAAGACTCTGATGCTGGGAGGGACTGGGGGCAGGAGGAGAAGGGGACGACAGTAGATGAGCTGGCTGGATGGCATCACAGACTCGATGGACGCCAGTCTGAGTGAACTCCGAGAGATGGTGATGAACAGGGAGGCCTGGCGTGCTGCAATTCATGGGGTCGCAATGAGTTGGACACAACTGAGCGACTGAACTTAACTGAGATGGATATTGGGTTGGCCAAAAGTTTCATTCAGCTTTTCTTATAACATCTTACAGGAAAGCCTAAATGACTTTATTGGCCATCCAATTCATATGAGAAAATATTGGATGAGGAAAAAAATTAATGATATCATAAGCAGTTTGTGATTAAGCATCATGTTAGCTGTCTGCCCATAAATATCAAAGAAGCTCAGAGAAGGGGTCTCTCAAGACAAGTGAGACAGTCAAATGTATATAGGCCATAAATACCAGAAACTCTTAAATTGTATTCCCAGCTATGCCACAAAAAATCACCATGACCATCTCTGTAAATGAAAGGTCAGTTTACCTGTATAGCTTTAGGTCCTGCATCCTTCAAATAAGGAGATTAATGTAACTAACTCATGGAATAATTGTGTAACGAGCAATATGCTTATCACAATGCCTACATCTAGTAAGTGCTCAAAAGTGTGTGCTGGGATGATTAATTATTAATATACATCATTATGAATTATTATTATTAGAAGTGGTATGATTTAGGGAGTGAGTTTTAAATTCAGCAGATGTTTCCCAAGGACTGGCTCTAACATTGCCCCAAAATAGTCCAGTGAGAGTACCACTGCAGTGATGCTAATTGGTACTGTGGGAAATTGCAAACAGGAAACCTAATGCTCATTATGGTGTGTTGGTTGAATATTACAAATGCTGAGTCCTCTAATCTGGAATAAATTTGACCTCCATTTTTTTTTTTTAAATTTCAGTCACTGCTACAGCTGCTCAAAATACCTCCTCCATAGCAGCCACACAAAGAGATGTTCTTGTGTTTGTCATTAAGCTGGAATAGATAACGTTACCTCTCAGCCAACAGATTTCATCTTTTGTGAGTTGTCGCCAAATATATTCAGACCCAATACTTCAAATTAGGAATTGGAAAAAGTGTTTGGTAGAGAATAAGAATGGTATCTTTTCTCTATCCGTTCCCTGGAATGCCACAGATTGACTTAGTGGGGAAGTTTTATTTTGATGAAAACCAGGAGAAATTTCTTAGAAACATTTAAATATAATTTTCTTTGAATTTGGAATGGGGGTTTTGAAGAAGGATAAAAAAAATTCCTTGTGAAGAAGATGATCGTTTTGGAAGCAATTATACAACAGAATTTTTTTTTTCCCTTAAAAAACATTCCTTCATCTTGAAAGGTTTTCAAAATGTCACGACCTTTATTGGCCCTTTAACTTTTTCTGGAAAATATCTACAGATGCCAGTTATTGTGTTAGGTCAACTTTTGATCTGCAGTATTAAATCTTGTGTGAAGCACCTACTGAGTGCAACACACTTGGGAAGCAAAGATGAGACACAAACAAGACATAAAAGACATCTTATATTCTGTGTTGCTGTTGTTTTTTTTTTTTCAATTACTTCTAAAAACTATGGAGTACTTTTCAGAGATTTTCGGATTAAGAATTAATGAGATAGGTAAACATCTTTCTGTTCATAGCAAAATCAATAATATGAAAATAACTTATTTGTTTATTCTTTGGTTATGTACATTAAAATGGAGTAATATTTTTGTATGGTAAATCATAATTTAAATGGCATTTTTCTGTAGCCAGTTGCTTGATGAATTTCACTGAACAAGTTTTAGTATTTTAGATATGAGTTTTCTGGAAATTCTTCTCAAGGAATTGTCTATATTGCTTTTACCTTCCAAAAAGATAGCTAATTGAAAATTAAATTGTATTTCTCTTGGAAATTAAAAAAGTAAAAAAAAAACTTGACTTGTTTTAGCTTCCTTTTATTTCATATTAAATTTCATGCTATTATTTACCCTTAAAATTATAAATTGCTTTATAATTTTCATTGAATATTATTCAGCAAACTAAACAAAGACTGACAGAGGCTGTTTCTGATTATAGAAAATGCAGAGAATAAAAGAACATGTGGTCTCTGATTTCTCAGAGATCAGAGTTTTATTATAAAATTTACCCAACTTCTGTGTGTTAACATGATGGCAATAAGTTTGAATTCTAAAAGGATAATCTGCAATATACATATATTCTAAAATATTATCTAAATAAATATCTTTGAAAAGACCACAAATTTTCAACAATAAGAATTCCTTTAAATACACCTATCAGCAGTTCTCAAAGAGACCATTGAAATATGTTGAAGATTTCTTTTAGATACCTTTGAAATAACATGACTAACTATTGATACTTTGTAATTTTTTCTGTAATTTCTGACGGCCAAAATTCTTGTTTATGAATGACAGGCTGAGATTCTAGGATCTAAAATGTGTTGTGTCCACATAGGCCGCCAAATAGACTGAGAGCAAATTATCAACAAAATCCCATTTTAGTGTCTACAGTAACATAGCAAAAGGCTTAGCAGGTGGATTAGGAAACATGCACAAGTTAGAAGAGTGCTGTGTGAATCAGTCCCATCCACCACATCCTTTTGCCTTTGTCCATGTTACCTCTTCTTTTCTTTTTTTTTTTTTTNGGTTCAGTTCAGTCGCTTGGTCATGTCTGACTCTTTGCGATCCCATGAACTGCAGCACGCCAGGCCTCCCTGTTCATCACCAACTCCTGGAGTTTGCCCACACTCATGTCCATTGAGTCAGTGATCCAACCATCCAGCCATCTCATCCTCTGTTGTCCCCTTCTCCTCCTGTGCTCAATCTTTCCCAGCATCAGGGTCTTTTCAAATGAGTCAGCTCTTCGCATGAGGTGGCCAAAGGGGTGGAGTTTCATCTTCAGAATCAGTCCTTCCAATGAACACCCAGGACTGATCTCCTTTAGAATGGACTGGTTGGATCTCCTTGCTGTCCAAGGGACTCTCAAGAGTTTTCTCCAACACCACAGTTCAAAAGCATCCATTCTTCAGTGCTCAGCTTTCTTTACAGTCCCATTCTCACATCCATACATGACCACTGGAAAAACCATAGCCTTGACTAGACGGACCAGCATACGCACGCTATTTCCCCCAGTACTATCGTTAGGATACCAAACATCTGTCAATAATACAGATATGCTTCACTGATCATCTTCCCAAGCCCAACCCTCAAAATTGTTTAAGAGTCATATTTCTGGAAAGCAATGACCAAGTCACATGTAGGGACTTCATTTCTGAGTGCAGACAGTGTTACAAGTTTCTTTACCTAGCCTGAAAGTTGTATGCCCACTCACTGAAACACACCAAGAGAGGTTATACAATGAAATCTGATGAATCTATTTTTAAAAAATATAATAACCTCACATAACTTTTTTAGAGAGGAAATGACTGCACAAAGAACTTAAGTTTAGCTTTTAAATGGAAGTCTCTAAACATACATATGTGTATGGTTTTTATTAATATGAGTCAGTGAGTGAAAGTCACTCAGTCATGTCCAACTCTTTGGGACCCCATGGAATTCCCCAGGCCAGAATACTGGAGTGGGTAGCCGTTGCCTTCTCCAGGGGATCTTCCCAACCCGGGAATCAAACCCAGGTCTCCCACATTGCAGGTGGATTCTTTACCAGCTGAGCTGCCAGGGATAATATACTGAAATGTATATAGATATATACTACGTGCAATATCTAAAATATATAAATATATTTCTCCTCTAATGATACAGAGCACAAAGAAATCAGTAAGTCCACAAGCATTTTCCAATGTAGTTTTATAACGTCCTATAAGAGTCTCAATAAGACAGACTTTTAAATCATGTTCACTGAGGGATGGAATGAGGAGGGAGGTGAGAGGGGGATTTGGGATGAGGGACACATGTACACCCTTGGCTGAGTCATGTCAGTGTACGGCAAAAACCACTACAATATTTTAAAGTAATAAGCCTCTGATTAAAATGAATAAATAAATCATGTTCAATGAGAAACAGTTTATTAGAAGCAAGAAAATTTGCTGTGCATAACCTAATGTTTGGGCTTCCCCAGCAAGCAGTAAACAATCTGCCTGCTAATGAAGGAGACCCAAGAGACGCAGTTTCGATCCCTGGATCCAGGGGAGGAAACTGCAACCCACTCCAGTATTCTTGCCTGGGAAATCCCAAGTCTAATGAGCTACAGTCCATGGAGTTGCAAAACTGAGCGACCGAGCATGCATGCAAACAACCTAATGTTTAGTTTGGGGTCAAAGTTAAAAATTCTTGGAGACACAGCTAGAGATTCAGTGACCCAGACCAAGATATATGAAGGTGAAACTTGAGGATGGCCTTTCTTCCCAGAGACTTTCAGCATGTCACTTCGACTTCACTGCAGGCCCAGCAGACACACCAAGACTTGAGCATATTCACCACAAGATCGTGGCTTCAAAACTCCACCAGCCTGGGGCTGATTTGTGGCTACTGAAGGCTTCCGATGCGCTAATTATTTGCTTACTTTTTCTGAGAGCAGAGGCTAGTCCTTAGGCGGAATGAGCTAATCACCAGCTCCATTCTCTCTTCTGCCAAAACAAACAGCTTCCAATTACTGCTAGAAGAAAGCCTCTGATCTCTAATCAGTTACCTAAACCAGGCTCTCAGTGGTACTTGGAAGAGTGAATAATGTCCCATTAAGCAAGAATCTCTTCGCACTAATAAAATCCTAGAGCCCTAGGATCAAGGCCGCCAGCAACCTGCTACTTATCTTCCAAGACTCCATCCACTTCCTCCCATCAGGTCCCAAAATCTGGCCAAGAAATAGACTCGCTCAGACTCTTTTTATTCCACTCGGGCTATTTTTCCTCAAGCCCCAGTCTACTGTGCCTCCTTTGAGAATACCCAGGAATAGGAAGAGCGGGTTTCTGGTCCGCTAATATTCAGCGACAGGACTCTTCTCTGCAAGGCTCTGAGGCTCAGTTCCATCACGGCCGTGATGCGCAGAACCTGCAGAGACAGGCGGGGTGGCCACCAGGAATGTCCCAGCACAAGCGAGGAAGTTACTCAGGCAGCATACATGAGATTCACCCAAAAAGACACAGAGCTTCTTTCAGGCTTGGTGTCCCTCTTCTTTCATCTGCTAGTGAAGAGAGCTCCAATACTTAGGCTACCTGATGGGAAGAGCCGACTCACTGGAAAAGACCCTGATGCTGGGAAAGGCTGAAGGCAGGAGGAGAAGGGGACGACAGAGGATGAGATGGTTGGATGGCATCACTGACTCAATGGACTTGAGTTTGAGTAAACGCCGGGAGTTGGTGATGGACACGGAGGCCTGGTGTGCTGCGGTTCGTGGGGTCGCAAAGAGTCAGACACGACTGAACGACTGGACAGAACAGAGAAAATAAGTGCAGGGCCAGGTTACTTCCAAGTGAGCACGTCAGTTATCAGATCTCTGAACACTAAGGACAACCTATGAATAAGCTCCAGGACAAGCAGGTGTAACCGCTTCCAGGGGTTGAACAATCCAAACCAGGGCCTGCCCCAGGGACACAGATCCGTGCTCGTGGTTCAAGATCAGAAAGGGCCCTGCAGCTTGGGGGTGACCGCGCCAAGACCACCCTATTGGAATTCTCAGTGATCTCGTCTCTGAGTCTGCATTTTGCAGCGTGGAATCTGCTGGGATGCTGAAGCCATGTTCTGGAGATCTCCTCAGGCATGATGCCTCTCACCTCCCTCTCCTCTCCAGCGAAGGTTCTGAGCTGCCTAACGGTCTGGGGACCCCTGGAGCCCTGGTCCTCCCCAACCTCTCCCTGCCGCCCCCACCTCAAAGTACTGTCCCCTGCAGGCACCTGAGAGCGGGCACAAGGAATGCTTGGGCCACGTGCATGCTTTGACACCCCCGCAGTTTCGTGGCAGTCATGCCTGTCCCACACTGGGAGCTGCAAGCTGTGCTTGTGAACGACCACCCAGAGGCCACAACGCCACAGGAATGAGCCTGTCACCCATTCCTGGTGCAGGCAGCTAACTGCCTCGACTAAGGGGGTCTGAGCACCCTTGGGTGGGGGGGCCTGCCCCTCCGCTATAGGTTGAGCAAGAGGAAGGGGAGACCCCTGGTTCAACTTCCTGAAGTCGCTCAGTCATGTGCGACTCTTTGCAATCCCATGGACTGTAGCTTACCAGGCTTCTCCGTCCATGGGACTCTCCAGGCAAGAGTACTGGAGTGGGTTGCTATTTCCTTCTCCAGGGGAACTTCCCAGCCCAGGGATTGAACCTGGGTTTCCCACATGGCAGGCAGACAGTTTACCCATTGAGCCACCAGGGAAACCTAACCTCCCGAAAGGGAAAGGGAAAGTGGCTCGGTCGTGTCCAGCTCTTTGCAACCCCATGGACTATAAAGTCCATGGAATTCTCCAGGCCTGAATACTGGAGTGGGTAGCCTTTCCCTTCTCCAGGGGCTCTTCCCAACCCAGGGATCAAACCCAGGTCTCCCGCGTTGCAAGCGGATTCTTTACCAGCTGAGCTATGATCTAGCTAAAACAAGGTCCAATGCATTGGCCCAGCAGCTGGCAGGAAAGGACACCAGGCAAGTGCCATGCCTGAGCAAGTGTGCATGCTTGTCAGATCCTGGGTATCACACATCCTGCGAGATTCCCTTCTGGGGTACCCATTGGGTACACCCCCACACAGGGCACTTTGGGAAATGGGCTTCCCTGGTGACTCAGACGGTAAAGAATCTGCCTGCAGTGTGGGAGACCCGGATTTGATCCCTGGGTCGGGAAGATCCCCTGGAGAAGGGCATGGCAACCCACTCCAGCATTCTTGCCTGCAGAATCCCATGGACAGGGGAGCCTGGCAGGGCTACAGCCGATGGGGTCACAAAGAGTCAGACACGACTGAGTGACTAACGGTACCTCTGCCTCCTTCCCATCTTTCTGAGTCTGGCCCCCGCTCGGGCCTCGAGGGATGAGCCGGGAAATCCAGGTTGTGTACTTCTGGTAATTCCAAGGGAAACCTCTGATGTTTGGGTTTAACACAGGCGCTGCACAAGAGAAAGATGAACAGTGAAATCCACGCGAATGACGTCCTCTTTAAATTATTCTTTACCGAGAACAGCGCTGGAGAGCAGATTTAAAACACCACGAAGACGCCAAGAGAGAAAGGTCACAGCAGAAAGAACAAGTTGTTAGATCAGTTCCTTCCACAACACTTCTTACTCTTTAATCACGGACAGCATGTTTCTATGTGGCCTGGGGGCCAGAAAAAAAAAGCAGCAGGTTCTGAAGTACATCGACCCACCAACGTTGGAAGAAAAGCTGTGACCAACCTAGGCAGCATATTAAAGAGCAGACACTGCTTTGCCAACAAAGGTCTGTCTAGTCAAGCTATGGATGTGAGAGTTGGACTATAAAGAAAGCTGAGCGCCGAAGAATTGATGCTTTTGAACACTGGTGTTGGAGAAGACTCTTGGGAGTGCCTTGGACTGCAAGGAGATCCAACCAGTCCATCCTAAAGGAAACCAGTCCTGAATATTCATTGGAAGGACTGATGCTGAAGCTCAATCCTTTGGCCACCTGATGCAAAGAACTGACTCATTTGAAAAGACCCTGATATTGGGAAAGATTGAAGGCGGGAGGAGAAGGGGACGACAGAGGATGAGATGGTTGGATGGCATCGGTGACCCGATGGACATGAGTTTGAGCAAGCTCCGGGAGTTGGTGATGGACAGGGAAGCCCGGCGTGCTGCAGTCCATGGGGTCACAAAGAGTTGGACACGACTGAGCAACTGAACTGAANATGATCATCATCATGAGAAAAACCAGGAAAGTGGCCTTAATTAAATTTGTAAAGTTTGCAACTGTTCATTTGCAGTTCTTTGAAAGATGAGAAAAATACAGCCTTGTTTCCAACAAAAGTAAATGTTTCAATCCCCTACCTGTAAGTATGAAGATACTGTATTTTATTTGCACAGGTAATACCATAAACTTTATTAGTTTCCTCTAGGGGAATAAGTAAAGTTTAGTTGCTGGCATTAAAAATATAACTGATTTTTCATTTAATATAGACTGAGATAAATTCTGATTAAGTATTATATAAAAACATGGTTACAATACTTATTATAAAAACAGCACATATAACTCTGTCTTATTTTTCTATCAAGTCTCTCTCTTTCTCTCGCTCCCTGTCTCTCTCACACACATACATGATTTTAAATCGGAACTCAGTCAAGTACCATAGAGAAGAGGTGAGTTATATGTCTTCCTTTCACAATTTATTATTGATCTGCTCTCACTGTAGTTTATTTTCTTCCTCAGGGGAAACTAAGAACTTCTTTATCAATTTGGTCAAAGTTTTTATGAATACCCTATGTCTGACTTATAATGTAACATAATATATTCAAACACATCACTCGATAGTATCTTCCTGGTCTCTGTTCTAAATATCACTTCTCTCATACTATGATTCAATTTAAAGACTCTTTCCAAAGATCAGTCTAAATAAATAACAAGTCAGCTTTCAGGCAAACAAATGAATTTGCATTGTTTTATATTCATCATAAATATTTCACTTAATTACGGAGGTACCTTGTTCAGAAACACAAAACAACATTATAAATTAATTAGCACTGTCCCTGCTGACTTTTTAGAAGTTCTGTGGAATGTAAAAGCCAAAAGTAAAAACAGCCTGCAGAGCCATCCAGAGCACACAGTATACCCAAACGCAAGTCCACCAACATGTCATAGGAAAAATTTGAGATGTGTTTTGAAACACCAAGAGTTTATCATTTGTCAGGTGTTACCCTATTTATTTTTAAATTCAAGGTCAAAGAAATTCTCTTCCCTTTTTTTTTCTTCTTTTGCTTTATATAATCCAAACTGACTAAATCCCATATTATCTTAAAAGTGATTAAAAGAGTTACTTTTCTCTCATTTCAGGGTAATAAAATTCTAATATAGCTAAAATGTAACAACACATTTTCAAAGATAGGGAAGATTATCATTATGAAATGTACTCTCAATACGCAAATGTTGACATATTAGAATAAGCACCTCATACAAAAAATTCAAGTCCATTTAATATTACCCAAAACAAAGGTAACACATTTTTACTTAGCTGACTGTAATGTGATAGAAAANTTTCAAAGATAGGGAAGATTATCATTATGAAATGTACTCTCAATACGCAAATGTTGACATATTAGAATAAGCACCTCATACAAAAAATTCAAGTCCATTTAATATTACCCAAAACAAAGGTAACACATTTTTACTTAGCTGACTGTAATGTGATAGAAAAGCCATTCTTGAAATTATTACTTCCAAATACTTGATAATTTATAATGTTTCTAAGTGGAATTGTAATATAGTCTCAAAGGAAATAGTAAAAGTTTATAATTTCTGAGCATGAAACTAAAATAACAAGGTGTCCATATTTTATTAAAATATAGCCATAATGTTTTATGAAAAAAAATGAATTTAAATATAAATCTTACAGAATAAGTGATACAAATATCAAATTAGTTTCCAAAACTCAACGCTCCAGCCCACTTAAAAGTTTTAAATGCTTCATTATATAAGTATATATAAGGTTTTTTCAAATGATCTGAATAATCTATAATATCATTATAAAATGCTTGAGGTTTTCATTATTAGACATTAAAGTATCTGCTAATTCTTCACTGAAATCTCTGCTAAATCATATTGCTTTCCTTCTTGGTGAACTAACAACAGCCTGAAGGAATTAGTGCTGAGGAGAAAAAGTCAAGAAAACAAAAATATTTTGTTTGACCAAGCGAAAGGCACCAAAAATGGTTTGGTTTAAACAATGCAATAATTCGTAAACTGGGTCTGATTCTGCCTGAGTTAAACAGCTGGGGCTTTTTTCTGAGGAGCTGGGGAATCAATTAAATCCCTCTAATACAAGTATCATATCTTCAACATGCCTTTTTTGGCAATATTAGTGAATGTTTTATAGAAAGACTGTTGTAAAACAGAACACTAGTCACATAAAAAAAGATACTTAAAATATGCATGTTTTGTATAACATGTATTAGAAGTGAGTGTACATGCAACATTCCAGCAAAACTAAGAAGCAAATTATAATATCTTTTCTTAATTAAGGACTGAAAATAATAGCACAACACATGTATAGGAACCTTTGGTCACATTCCTTGATTGATACTTTCTACCTCCTGAAACAAAAAAGAGTTAACTGGTAGATTTACTCATTGACTGTTGGTTAGTCATCATGCTGACAGTTTCTAAGCCATCTTTTCTAGGCACACATGGAATGAGAAGATGGAATAAATGGCTAACATTTAATTAACACATTCCCAGAGTTTTCTAAGTAGTCACTTTGCTCTGCTCAGAAATATGTGAAGTACATTCTCAGTGTTCATATTGCCCAATCTCTAATTCTTTATCTTGCCATGTGGTATCTTTGGGCATGTAGCTTCTGTTCTTTCAGTGGTCTGTGTTGGGATGCTCCATAAAATGAAGTCATTTTGCCCTGACCTTTATTAATTTGAGATTGCTATTATTATTTCTGGTACAGAATAACATTTTAAAAAGTAAAATCATATGAATATGTGTGTGTGAAAAGACTGAATAAGAAGCTAGATATATATTTATACTAATGATAATAGGTATTTTATACTATCACTGCCATAAAAATGTAAACTATTACTAGTAAAATTTTATACTACTCTTTTATTTCAACATGTTTTTCATGTTTACTGAACTATAATCTAAACCAAATGACTGAAAGAGATGTTAAGTAATGATTGACACCCAAGCTAGCTAAGTTATAATCTTATTGAAAGAAAAGATAACTAGCCAATGATTCAGCTATCGTGCTGACCATAAAGAGAGATTGTAGATTATATTTTCCTGAGAAGGGTAAAATATGAAAGGTAGGTTATAAAATATAGGTTAAATATCTATGTACATTTGTTTATATGTATGTATGTAAGGTATATTCAGGAGATTTGTCTTAGTGCTAAAAAATAGAGAAATACCGAGTGCTTAAAATGTGACAAAGTATAGGTTGCTAGAAGCAGGGATATATAAAATGAGATACTTCATATTTCATATTATCCCCTAGCTATTTGGTCAATACGTGATTAGTTCAATGACATTCTACCACCAACTGATTCCACCAACTGAACATCATTCTGAAACCTCACTTGGATACTCTCTGCTGCTCAGAAACCCTTCCACTCATCTCTTCTGGACTGCCAGTAACAGTCACACAGTAGCTGTTTCAAACCATCTCTTCTGTCTATAATTTCAGTCCAGCTTCAATTCACTTCACTGCCTACCATGACTCCATTTTTTCCTTTACTGAGAAGAATAAGGCCATGTGCTTGATATGCATTCTTAAATTCTATTTCCTCCATCTCAAAACCACCACTATGTCATCTTTTCTCTCTGGCCTCCATCTCAACAGTTTTAAAATATTTTAAAATTTCTCAAAATTCAGTTGTTTTATGTACTTTCTATCCCATCTGAACCCACATCTTCTATTCATTCAATCACTTATTCATTCAATCACCAGGCCAGTCAACACTTACTGGGCAGACATGCAGTACAGTAGTTTGAAGCCAGTGAAACTGTTAATCACTAAGTCGTGTCTAGCTCTTTGTGATTCTATGGACTGTAGCCTACCAGGCTCTTCTAACCATGGAATTCTCCAGGCAAGAATACTGGAGTGGGGTGTCATTTCCTTTTCCAGGGAATCTTCCTGACCCAGGGATCAAACCCAGGTCTCCTGCATGGCAAGCAGATTCTTTACCATCTGAGCCACTACGGAAGCCAGAGGTGGGTTTTAATACCTGTTTACTCACTTTCTAGCTTCACAAGCACAGGCAAGTTCCTTAATCTTTCTAGCATTCAGTTTGCTCAGCTATATAATCAGTAATACCTTTTTTATGTGCCAGTATGAAAATGAAATAACAAATGGCAGATTAAGCACTTACTACACTTAGTACAAACTAAACTTAGAAGCAAGAAAATGCTAGTTTCTAGGGGTATATAATTGAAAAATGTGATCCTCAGGACATTGTATCTTTGGGGAATCATGTCTTTCAATTATATATGATATACACACATGAATCTATGTGTGTGAGTTTAAGTTGTTGTTCAGTCACCAAGTAGTATTCAAACTTTTCCAACCACATGGACTGCAGCAACTCAGGCTTCCCTGTCCATTATCTCCCAGAATTCACTCAAACTCATGTCCATTGTATTGATGATGCCATCTTTCCATCTCATCCTCTGTTGCCCCCTTCTCCTCTTGCCCTCCATCTTTCCCAGAATCAAGGTCTTTTCCAATGAGTCGGCTCTTTTCATCAGCTAGCCAAATTACTAGAGCTTCGGCTTCAGCATCATCCTTTCAATGAATATTCAGGGCTGATTTCCTTTAGGACTGACTGGTTGGATCTCCTTGTAGTCTGAGGGACGCTCAAGAGTACTCTCCAGCACCACTATTCAAAAGCATCAATCCTTTGGCACTCAGTCTTCTTTATGATCCAACTCTCACATCCATACATGACTACCAGAAAAACCGTTGCTTTGACTATACAAGCCTTTGTTGGCAAAGTGATGTGTCTGCTTTTGAATATGCTATCTAGGTTCGTTGTAGCTTTTCTTCCAAGGAGCAAACATCTTTTAATTTTGTGGCTGGAGTCACTGTCTGCAGTCATTTTGGAGCCCAAGAAAATAAAATCTGTCACTGTTTCCACTTTTTCCCATCTATTTGCCATGACGTGATGAGATTGGATGCCATGATCTTCATTTTTGGGATGTTGAATTTTAAACCAGCTTTTCACTCTCCTCTTTCACCCTCATCAAGAGGTCCTTTAGTTCCTCTTTGCTTGAGTTCCAGTAGTGCAATACAAAATGGAATATAATATGGAGTATAATATAATGATCAATTTTAAGCTATAATTAATAAAAGGTAAGCTGAGAGGCCAAGTACAAATAAATTTACAAAAGTTTACAGTGTTTCTATATTATTTGATTCCCACATAGAGACAAAAAAGATTTTATTTATAATTACTATAAAAATATATAAGAAAAAATTTGATGTGAAAAACATGAGATTTGCTTAAATAAAACACTTAAGGTTGACTAAAGCATATAAAAGCTTAGAATAAGTTGAAAGATAGCTCCCTTCCTGGATACTATAACAGCCAGAATATCTTATATTCTGAACAAAATCCCAATGAGATTTGTTTTGTACTTGAAATAAAAGAAAAAGATTCTAAAATGCACCTGAAAGGATAGACGGGTAAAAGTGGAATTGGAAATTTGAAAAATGCAGCCATATGATAGGGCACTTTTCCTACTAGATATTAAGAGATATTATGTAAATACAATGGGCTTCCCAGGTGGTGTTAATGGTAAAGAACCCACCTGCTAATGCAGGAGACATAAGAGACCTGGGTTTGATCCCTGGATCAGGAAGATCCCCTGGAGAAGGACATGGCAACCCACTTAGTATTCTTGCCTAGAGAATCCCATGGACAGAGGAGCCTGGGAGGCTATGGTCCATAGGGTTGCAAAGAGTCAGACAGGACTGAAGCAATTTAGCATGCATATGTAAGTACAAAAACTAAAAAAATGGAACTGTCCCTAAAATCAGCAGATAGAAAATGGAATACATAGATAGCTCAGGAGGAAAACATAATTCATATGTTAAAGCATAACAGACAAGAATGGTGACCTAATCTGTTAATGAGAAAAATATTATTTAATAATTAATTCACTATTTGGGATTTTAAATCTAAATTATATGTTTATCCCATTAATAACATTGACCACAAAATATTAAAAAGAAATTCTCACATCGAATAACATAATTAAGAGGGAAGCAACAGGCTGTGAAATTTTTGATACATATCAATTATAGTACTGGTACATGAATCCCTCATGCAAATCGATAAATAAGACCTAAAACCTAATTACATGAACAATCAAGTGACAAAAGGAGTAATAAAGTTAATAAGAATGTGAAAAAAATTTACAGCCTTTCCTATTACAAAAGAAAAGAAACCGTAAGATACTCCTTCTGCCTGTCAAAATTAGAAAAAGAGAAGAGTAATGCAATAGTCTGTTTGTCATGGTGTGGTCAAGCCTATATGGGCTTCCTGGGTGGCTCAGTGGTAAAGAATCTGCCTGCCAATTCAAGAGACACAGAAGATGCGTGTCATGAAGACTCAGATCCCTGGGTCAAGAAGATCCCTGGAGGAGGAAATGGAAACCAATTCCACTGATCTTGCCTGGAAAATCCCACGGACTGAGGAGCTTGCTAGGCAACAGTCTATGGGGTCACAGAGAGTCAGACACGACTGAGTAACCAAGCACACACACAAACACATATACTGTTGTTTGGAGAGTAAATTAGTACATATGCAATTTTATTGGTTCAATCTATCCATTCAGCAGGTATTTTGTGAGCATTTGCTCTTTATAAGGACTTGTTTTATGTAGTTGGAAAATTGGTATCAAAAGCTTTTCAATATTTACTTTTTTTATTCTTGGAATTACTTCTAGGAAATCTATCCTAAAGAAATAAACATTGATCAGCAAAAATATACATGTAAGTGATATTTATAATAACTTTAATATCAAAAACTATAGACACACCTAAAAGTCCAATAATAAGAATGATTAAATGAATATTGATATTTCTATATATTTCCTCATATATTCTTTAGACAAAATCAATTTTTTAAAGAATATAAGAGCCTTCAGGGTAATTAACAAGATGAGAGTTGCATATAGTACATACAAGAAAGATAAGAGACGTTATCAGTGGATAGAAAATTATAGGTTGTTTTTTTTTCCTTTTTCTATACTTTCCTATATTGGTTATAAGGAGCATGTATTACTTTTAACATCAAAAGAAATAATATGCATTTTTTCAATTCTTTGAAATAATAGGGAAATAATTATTTTCACCTAAAAATATGAGAAGACCTCAAAGGCACCTTTTAGACGTTGCTCTATTATTATCTCTTGAATTTTCAGTCTTTCCTCAGCCCACAAATGAACTTAGATCTCTCCTAAAAAGAATTACTTTCTCCTTTTCCTTTGAGCTGGCCTATATTTTTCACACATATTATTGCTGCCAAATTTCTTAGAAAAGCAATTTTTTTTCTTTGTTTGGTGCCATCCATACATCCTTTTCAAAATGCTTCCTATGCTGATACACTGATTGAGCCAGTTCTATATCAGATCATGATAGTTCAGTTCAGTTCAGTTCTGTCTCTCAGTCATGTCCGATTCTTTGCGACCCCATGAATCGCAGCATGCCAGACCTCCCTAACCATCACCAACTCCCAGAGTTCACTCAAACACATGTCCACCAAGTTGGTGATGCCATTCAGCCATCTCATCCTCTATCGTCCCCTTCTCCTCCTGCCCCCTATCCCTCCCAGCATCAGAGTCTTTTCCAATGAGTCA
>SJYV01047746.1:1671409-1690547 GCA_006410875.1 Neotragus pygmaeus | reverse complement strand
CATCTGGTGATGTCCATGTGTAGAGTCTTCTCTTGTGTTGTTGGAAGAGGGTGTTTCCTATGACCAGTGCGTTCTCTTGGCAAAACTCTATCAGCATTTGCCCTGCTTCATTCCGCATTCCAAGGCCAAATTTGCCTGTTACTCCAGGTGTTTCTTGACTTCCTACTTTAGCATTCCAGTCCCCTATAATGAAAAGGACATCTTTTTTAGGTGTTAGTTCTAAAAGGTTTTGTAGGTCTTCATAGAACCCTTCAACTTTAGCTTCTTCAGTGTTACTGGTTGGGGCATAGACTTGGATTACTGTGATATTGAATGGTTTGCCTTGGAAATGAACAGAAATCATTCTGTCATTTTTGAGATTGTAACCAAGTACTGCATTTCGGACTCACCATGATGGCTACTCCATATCTTCTAAGGGATTCCTGCCCGCAGTAGTAGATATAATGGTCATCTGAGTTAAATTCACTCATATCCAGATCATGATAAGTCTATTTTCAAATTCAATTTTCTCCATCTTTCTTCTACTCTTTGCTCTTTCTACATTGTTTGATTTTACTCTTCTTTTTGATAATTTTAATCAATACTTCCTTGGTTCATCTTTCTCCTGTTACACTTTAGATAATTTTCTCAATAGTCTATTCTGAGCCTTATTCTCTTCTCACTTTCTATACTCTTTCTCTTAAAAATGTTATCCAGTTTCATATATTAATTTATCTCCTCTATGCATATAATTCACAAACTGATTCCTGATTCTCCCATGAATCATATCCCCTCTTTTTTCTACCTTCAGGCTAGAAGCTGCCACCTGGATGTTCTTCAAGTGTGTCAAACGTAATAATCTCAAATTGTAAGTATTTACCCTGCCTTTAATTTTTTTTATCACTTGATTTCTCTATTTCTATTTACTTTCCCACACTTGTGTGCATACCAAGCTCAAAATATCTTAGACTGCATCTTTGTCTTGTTCCTACTCATCCAATTGTCCAAGACCTATATCTAACTATTTATCTATATCCTCTCATTTCCTTTGTCATTCTTTGAGCTCTGACATAACTACCCTTACTTTAATGTAACTTGGCCTGCTCTCATAGAAGTATTACTCTGATGGTTAGTCAAACTTCTTCCATAATCTCCTGCTTCCCAAAACACAGCCAGATTTATCTTCCTACAACACTACTATAATTTTATCACCACCTACTCAAGTGACTTCCAAATGTCACTCAAGTTATATAAATGCAGTTATCTTGGCATTTAAGATCTTCTTTAATCCAGTCCTACCCTTTTTTCACTGCTACTGTACAGACTCCCTCTGCTCTAAGATGAACCAGTTTGTGTGTATGAATTACCCTGTTAGAAATCGATAGCACTCTTCCTAAAGGCCCAGCCTAAGTATCACTATAACAGCACAGCCCTCCCTGGCTGCTCCCACTGCTGCTACTCTCTAGGCTTAGTTGTGTCCAACTCTTTGCAATCCCATGGACTGCAGCCCGTCAGGCTCCTCTGTCCATGGGGATTTCCCAGACAAGAATACTGGAGTGGGTTGCCATGCCCTCCTCCAGGGGATCTTCCCAACCCAGGGACTGAACCCAGTTCTCCCACATTGCAGGCAGATTGTTTACCATCTGAGCCACAGGAGAAGCCCCCATCCCCACTAGTCCTTATTTTAATCATTCATGTGGCAATTACTGACTTCTATTTGTGATTCTCTATGAAAGTGCTTTCCTCTCACACTATATTGTCAGGTCCTTAAGTATAAAGGTTGAATCAATTTAGCTTAGAATATGCAATACCTGACACAATATCACGTATATAGCAAGTTCTCAAATACTGGGAAACAAATCAAGAAATTTACAGACAGCAAACTATTTAATACTTTTTAGTCATTGTATTCATGTATTTCTCTTAGCATATGGCTTGTTGATCTACTCTGTAAGATTATTAAAGCCTTGGGAATAGGTATCATACCTATCCTTTTATTTATAAATTTTATATTATAAATTTATAAACTTTATATTATATATAAAGTTTATATATAAACTTTATATTATTTATAAATAACAGATTATAAATAAAGTCTTGGGAACTTATTATATAATAATAATATTTTCTCATTATGATTTGTCAATGATTAATCCATAAAGAGATACTGATTATTAGGGTGACTATTCAGGTTAAAGCTATTTCTTGATCCAGTTAAAGCTTTACAGAAAAGCCTAGGTAGATGCATATGTTCTTAAACATAGGCACAATTAGATCTCCCAATGGTAGATGAATCAGGCAACTCTTTTATTTGGCAGATTTTTCAAGGAAAAAAAGCATAAAATGACTAGTCATTTCCCTGAGCGCCTCTCTTATTTTAATAGCTATTACTCTCACTCCATGCTCATCTCCCCTGAGATTCTGTGTTGGATTCTTTTCCTGAATAAGTCTTTCAAAAATTAAAGATAAATACAAGTCTCAGAATACCAACAACATTTCTCTCTGAGACATTTCTTATATGTTAAATCAAAACAGGGTGACATTAGAACCCAGTATTGCTCAGATCAGGTGAAGCCTTCCCTGGGTAAATCTATTACACAAGACTGTTCCCTCAGCTCCGAGCCAAAAGAAACAAGAGTAAAAGCACAATAATATGGTAATATCATTCCAAGATCCCAAATGTATCTGTAAAACCTCAGCTGGAAGTTGATTTAACCTCTCTGGTATTGTCGTGTGACCCCTGAGGTGGTACCTTGCCTTCTATAAGTGAGTAGAGCGATTACCATTACCCGTGGAAGCCAGAGCTCCCCAGTGACTTGGAAGAGTCTTGAGAAGGGATAAAGTTTCATAGCTTATTGCAATTCTTCCAGCACTGAAATCTCCCGGAGCTGAAACTCATTCAGAAATGATGAGGCATTTGAAGCTGCCTCAAATAAGGGTTCTCTACTAAAGTGACTGGCTAGTCCACATTCCACCTGAGAAAATGATGAAAAATCACATTCGGGGGGAGAAATCCATTCCTACAATTGTACAATGGCTCAGAGACAATAGTTATTAAACCGACTTTGATTCAAGTTTGTTGAACTCTTTAGATTCTTTATAGCCCATCTGTACTGGAGGTTTTAAATTTAATTTCTCCCATCTGATTCCTGTGATAACTCCTGTACACTGGATAATTAGGGAACTGAGCAAACAAACCACCACCCTTCCAGTATCAGAAAACATGCACTGTCCCAGGTTTACCCAGCTTTACAAAGGCCTTCCCACCATAGCACCATGATCTCTCTCTCGCTCTCTTGCTCTCTCTCACTCTCGCTCTCGCTCTCTCACTCTCTCTCTGGGCAGTTTCCCACACTGCAGAGTGGAGCAAGGAGAAACTTAACATGTGGGGACTTCACTGACACTAACTCAGAGTTTGGCTGTTATCCCACAAGAAGCAAAGCAGGAACAACAGGCCCGCTTTGCATTCACAATATTCTTGTTGCCATGTAGGAAAGGATTTTCAAGTGCAGTGGTGATCATTGGCCCATGAGCCTCCTTTCCCACTGGCTTCCTTGGTTACATACCATGCGTGTTTTAAAATGAGCATCACTGGAGCAGGTTGGTGACAATAGCAATTTTGGGCGGCACACTTACAGCAGGACAAACTACATAAACTGGGGAAGGCTCTCAGCAGAGGCCCTGTGTTTAGGCGAGAGAGGGAATGGAGAAGCGGGAAGAGTTGTAAAAGACAAGAGGGACATTCACAGAAGAGAATGAACAACTGTATCACATGAAATGGTAAGTGAAAAAACTAAGCATTTCAAGCACAGTGTAGCAAAAATTTAAAGTCAGCTGAACTGGAGCAGAATTGCAGAAGGCTATGGGAATTACCGCATCTGATTTCTTATGTGGAGAGTAGCCTGGCTCCAAAGAGAGGTGCTTTTATATTAGTTTGCTGAGTGGAGGTAAGAAAGAAAGGCAGCGACAGGAAATGGATGCTTAAGGCAACTTGCAAGCCCACGTAGGAAGCAAGCCGCTGTTCTGCTCTGGCGGCCCTGCTGCCTTCTACTGGTGACCCTCTGCGGACACTGTCATTGTGGAAACAAGCAAAAGTTGCCTCCAAGAAAAGAGAAACATTTTAAAAGAAGCAGAACTATCTGGCAATTTTTTTTTTTAAGAACACAAATAACAAAGGACAAAGTAAATGGGTGAGAGAGGCAGAGTCAACTTTTTCAGAACTGTGAAGTGAAGAGCAGGGTGAGCAGGAGCAGAAGAGAGAGAGGGAGGAAGAACTCTAGAGAAAGAGGAGAGCCTACTAAAGAAGCCAGCCCCCTGTACAGACAGCCTGACGCCAGATGGCTTCTTCTAATAAATATTCAACCTTAACTCTGTTCCCATGTAACTTTGTTGTAAAGCTGCCAGCACACCCACACAGATCTGGGCCAGCAAAATGATTACAGTAGTACAAACAAAATAGTGCAATAGAGGAAACAGACAGACAGGGTCCTGTCCACAGACAGGCAGGGCTGGAAGATGTGAGCCGATGGACCTTTAGATTTAATGCTTCAGAAGTCCTAATAATAAGTAGCATCAGAGGGGAGGGGACCTCAGAAGAAGAGAAGAAACGTTTAACTCTTATCTGTGCTCTGCTTCAGGTTTTAGCACTGAAACATGTACAACTTTTACTTTAGAGATTACATAGGAAACATTAGATCTCAAATAATATTTTCCAGTGTAACCTTTATGTTTAACTACATTTAGAGTAATACCAACCTCACTATAAAATCACCCTCATTTTTAATTGCATCAATATATAATAAGACTATGTACCTTAAGAATTGCCATTTGGGAATAAAATAAATATTCACCATATATTTTAGAAAAACACAAATAATCTTTTTGAATGTCTTTTTTCTCTTCTTATCCCTCTTTGAGCTATTTGGTATTTAAATTCTATTTAAATATATAGGCACCTTTTGATTCTAGAAGGAGAGGTATTTAGTATGCATTTCAATGTTTCTTTGAAAGAGAATTTGAAAATATTTATGCCAGAATAAAATGTTTCATTAATAAAGTAATTTATGGAGATTTTGAAGCAAATAATGCTAAAATTCAGCTTGAGGGAATGGTGATATAGTGAAATATTATTTTAGAAAAACATATTATGAAATACATTGTGAGATGTTAGAAACGACTATTAGAGAACTATATCTAGCTTTTTAAATTTTCGTTTTCCAATGATATATATAAACTTCTTGTTTTAGAAATGAACTAAACCAACTTAGTAATGAAATACAACAACTTGGAGCAAATCATTTAAAATGGTTGGTATAAAAATGAGTGTCCAACTATATTTTATGTTCTAATTCCCAACTTGATATCAAAAATTGTCCAAAAAAAAAAAATCTCTAAAAGAGTTCATCATAAACCAAGCTTTCTCTTACCTCAAAATCAAGAATATATTTTTGTGGGGTTATCTGTGAGCACTGATAAGACTGCAGGAATGGAGACATAAGAAAAACCAACAAAACAAAAAAATTAAACACTTATGAAAAGCTAGATAAGTTTTGTTAAGTGCATACTGTTGTTTTGACAGTTTGAGAATCTGCACAGATTTTACATTTTATTACACTGACATCAAAAGCTGTATTGATAGGAAAGGACCACATTTCTAACAAAGAGAGACAGATAAAAATTAGCATTTATCTTCTGGTGACATTGAGCTTTCTAAGGGTAAGGCATATAGTGTTTTCCCCTTTCTGCAGAGAAATGTCTCAGGGAACTGAGAAAGCTTGGAAGGTTAAGCCTTCCCAATTAAGGACATGATGGAGACAAATCCTTGAAAAGATATGTATAAATTGCACACATGAAATACAAACAATACAAACATATCTGTATACAAAATATGCAGTTGTGCATTCAAAGGAGCTAATGGCATGCAATAATGGGAAATTATTTGAACATCTGTTTGCACATTAATCTGCATATTTTTGCACATGCAATCATCCATTTGCATCAGCATATTTTGCATGTCGCATGCACACGTTAGACACCTGTTATTAAAATCCAAGTCCCTAATATGATGCTGATTTCCTTGAATATGTTTTGTTTTCATGAGATTGATCATAGAGTCCAAAGGGTAGTGCATTTTTAAGAAAGGGGGCAATACACACAGAATGATATTAGTGGAAATACATGCACTTCTACCTCATCTATGCATGGGCAGTAGACTTCAAAGAGGGAATAAGCTTGATTGGTAATGAAAAAGCAAAACAACATGATAGAGATGAATCATGACACCAGCTCCTTGCTTCTTGTAGGAAAATGATCAACTGCTGAAAAATAAATTGAGAAGTCAACTGTGACGAGTATTTATTAGCACATAGTGTATGGTCAATAAACAGTTGCTGATTCCTTGGTTGAGACTTCCCTGGTGGCTCAGACGGTAAAGCGTCTGTCTCCAATGAGGGAGACCCGGGTTCAATTCCTGGTTCAGGAAGATCCCCTGGAGAAGGATCCCTTGGTTAATAAAGAGATGCATAATTTAACTAAAATGTTACATTTAGCTAATGGTTACCGAGGCTCAATGATCTATCAGATTTTATTCTGACTGCTTTTACAGGCCTATCTCATTTAATCCATATGGAAATAGCCTTTGAGCAACTATTGAAAGATTGAACTAAAAAGACTAGGCTGTGCTACCAACTAGAAATGTGAACTTGGATTAATTTGTCTAGTAAGTGATTTTGTAAAATGGTAGACTGCATTGAGTCAGCAAATATGCCATACATATGGTGCTACTATCCCCTTTTTTAACCACGGCAGAAATAAAAAACTCTATCCCAGCACTTTTCCCACTGAGCCTGAACTTAGCCATAAATTCTTCCTTAACATTGCACTCCAGGCAACCACCACCAACTGATCAAATTTGGCACACAAGATGAATCTATTTTCTATTCTTGGACTATATTTTCTCTAAGACTCTCTCCATATACTGAATCAAAAACTCTTATAGGACACTAAAATCCTTTGTTTTGAAGGAACTATTCTAATTATTTGGTTGTTTTCTAATTACCATGTATCAAATATGCTCTGAAACTGGTTGACCATTGTTTAAGATATAGAACATGCAACTCTTGCTTTATGTGGAATTTCAACTGTAATAGAGTATTTTTAATGGATTTAATCCATATGATATGCTATAGTAAAGTAATGTTCAATATACTTCCCCCTTTGGGATTATCTATAAAAGTACTTTCTTCCAGGCAGTTATGCGAGGTGGATCAGGAAAGCAGCATGAAGCAATACTTTGCACAGCACAGCCCTTGGGCATGGAAGAAAGACAGCAGCCGCGGTTTCTGCCAGACAGAGCGTTGGTGGTGTGATAGAAAGCACAGAGACCTGTAGGCACATTAAAAGGACATATTCAAACTCTTCAAAAGATATGGAAAATGGGAAGCAAATGGAGCTCTCAGAGAGGATGGTTTTTTGAGAAAAATCGCTAGGAAATCCTCCAGTGTGATAAGCATTGCAAACAGCTGAGATGAATCCATCAAAATTATATACTGAGTGTTTGCTTTATGTCTAGCGCTGGGCTATGCTCTTAGAGAAGTACAATAAAGGACTATAACACAGAAACTGCATCCTAGTTGAAAGGAATAAAACTTATAAATAACACTGCAAAACTGCTCATACACCAAGAATATTCTTCTTTCCAGCTACTTCTATACCCACAAGGACAACATTTCAATCCCCTGTATCACTTTGAACGGCAAGGCTCCAACAAAGAATGCCCAGAATACTTTTTATGAGGTAGCAAAATGATTCCTGTTTTGATCTTGACACTTTGGTTATTTTCCTAGTTATTTATTGTGCCTTGCCTCTTCTTTTCATGATGGTACCTGCTCATCACACATATCTCTTGTTTCTAGAACCATCATCCAAATTCCCCTAAAGAATCACCATTCACCCACATTCAGTCATGTGGATTGGGTGGAACTTCACATCTAGCTTCAAGGGTGGGCAAGTTATCTTCATCAGACAATGGCAATAGCATTTACTAGGGTTGTGGTGAAAGAGAAATTCTGTGCGACTGGACTAACCGGTGGCCACAGGTAGAAATTGCCTAATGAGAAAGCCCAAAAAAGGAAAATAGAACTTTCTTTTTTTTAGAAATGGAAACAGACCAATCCCTAATGGCACAATGAACACCTTAACTTGGCAAATTCAATCCATATCACTGACATACATTGAGGCAGTCAGTTGGTCCCAATTAATAAATCACATGCTGAAAGAACTTAAATCACTTTCCCTAAATCACATAATAAAGGTCAACAAAAGTACAGAAAGTAAAGGCCTCAATTTTATGAATAAAACTGAAACATCACATTCTTAGAAAGTATTCTCTATAGCTATTTTCTTACCCTTGCAGGGACTGAGAACCAAATCCTACATCCCTTCACCTCATCCAAGTCCCTCCTAATATACCCTCTGGGAAATAGAAAATAAGATAATCACCACAATTGCCCTTCACTATAATCTTCCCTTGATTTAGGATTTTTTTCAAGTTGCTAATAGAGAACCTTTATGAAAACAAGAGTATCTAATTATTGGGGAGAATTATCAGAATTCCAAGAAGTTTCTTGTTAGGCCTATTTATAGGACTATTAGTGTTAATTTTCAATTTAGAGATTCTTCTCCTGCTTATTTCCCCTATGAATTCAACTGGCTCTCAACTGAGTCTCTCAGAGGGAGAAGCCCAAGCAGTACAAAGTTCACTCAGAATTTAGGGCATTGCCTAGGGACAACAGTCAATGATCACTCTTAATGTCATCCCAGGATACTGGCAGAATGCTAAGGTGTTTTAGCCTGACTCCAGAAAGTAATTTATGCAATGAATTTTCTAGCTGATGAAAATGAGTAATAAAGAAACAGCCAAGATCAGGAGGAGCTAATATGGGGAAAGGGGAGGGTGGGATTAACTGGTAGACTAGGATAGGCATATATACACGGATGTGTATAAAATGGGCTTCCCTGGTGGCTCAGTGGTAAAGAAACTGCCTGCAAGGCAAAAGGCATGGGTTCGGTCCCTGAGTCAGGAAAATTACATGGAGAAGGAAATGGCAACCTACTCTAGTATTCTTGCCTGGAAAATCCCATGAACAGAGCCTGGAGAGTTATAGTCCATGGGGTCACAAAGAATTGGACACAACTGAACCACTAAACAACAATAATGTATAAAATAGATAACTAATGAGAACCTACAGGATAGTACAGGGAACTCTACTCAGTGATCTGTGGTGACCTAAGTGGGAAGAAAGTCCAAAAGATAGGGGATACACACACATGTATATATATATGGCTGATTCACTTTCCTGTACAACAGAGACTAACACACCATTATAAAGCAGCTATGTGTGCATGCTCAGTCACTCAGTCATGTCTGAGTCTATGTGACTCCTGGACTGTAGCCTGCCAGGCTCTTCTGTCCATTGTATTATCCAAGCAAGAATACTGGTGTGGGTTTCCATTTCCTCCTCCAGGTGAATCTTCCAAATCCAGGGATCAAACCTGTGTGAGTGCGGCTCCTACATCAGCTGGCAGATTCTTTACCACTGAGCCACCTGGGAAGCCTGTAAAGCAACTATATTCCAATAAAATTAAAAATAAATAAGTAGAAGTCACCGAAGCTCCTACAATCTAGCCACCTCCATGGAAACCTTTCTCAGTACCCCAATAGCTACAGACTATACCTTCATATGGACTTCCCTGGTGGCTCAGATGGTAAAAAAATCTGCCTGCAAGGCAGGAGACATGGGTTCAGTCCCTGGGTCAGGAAGATACCCTGCAGAAGGGAATGACAGCCCATTCCAGTGTTCTTGCCTGGGGAATTCCATGGATGGAGGAGGCTGGCAGGCTATAGGCCATAGGGTCTCAAAGAGTCAGACAGAACTGAGTGACTTTCACTTTCACAAAGCTTCAGTAGGGGGTCTCAGAGGGTTGGGTAGATTTTAAATTAAAATGTAAAGATTTAATTTAAAAAATAATAATATTAAAAATATCCGAGTCAATCCATAATAGCCACTAGGTGAACCACTGAGTCCTTAGCTCATTGCCTAACCTAAGAAGTCACCCACTGACAATGTGAAACTATCTCCATCACTGACTCCTTACTACTAATATCACATTTAAACTAAGTATTTTTCTTTTCAATCTACTTTCTGTTTAGAAATTGCTTCTATTATTTTGAGCTTGTGTTTACTTTTTCACCTTTTTGTGAGAAAAATTGCATTTTATTAGCTAGAATCCAAACACAGCTAAATGAGGAAAACTCAATAAAAGGACTAAAAGAATTTTTTCATCCAATAAATTTGCTGTGAAATGCCATGTTTGTGGCTGTGCCTGCAGTCATTTCAGTTACAAGACACATAGTAGGAAACAGTTTTGGGATTTTCAGCCATTAGTTTATAAATTGAATAAGCTAGATGTGTTCATTCATATAAAGTTAATGTAATTTTTCTTGGGAAAGTTTAATATCCTACAAATCCATTATCATATTTACAAATTAATCTTCCCTTAGGAAAAAAGATTGAAGATTCACAGAAGGAAGTATTTTATTACTTTTAAAACTGCATTTTTAAAGAAAATAAAAGAAAAAAGAAGGAAAATTATATCAAACTATAAATGCCTTTTTATGACTAACAGTTTTGTAACACTGAAATTTATGAAAGGAGAAGGGAATAAATCAGAACATAGAAAGATTTTTCAATGAGCTCATAGAAGTTGCAACTCCTATATCACAAATTGCAAATTCCTAAAAAATTAAACCTGTTGATGTGATTACAAACTGAATGGTGTTAGACACTTAAGGCTATTATGGATTTCTCCTGGATAACTTTTTGGGGTTTCTTTTGCCTAAACTCTCAAGCTACTTGTTCCAATTTTTGACAAGCTGAGATTTTAAACCTTTACAACACCAATGACAACAAAATTCTGTGTTCATTTAATTTCTTTCTCAAACTTTCAGTGACTTGTTAATGTTGAACAGGTAACTGACAACATAATTAATTCCTAACATTCCACTGTCATAAAACAGAGTTTCCTAGAGAGTAAAACTAGAGTGTAAAGAAGTCTCTACATACACACAAATTTCTGACATGTTGTTGAAAGGTAAAAAAGTGAATTGATTTTCCCCCAGATAGTCTCTTTTATGTTCATCCCTAGCATTTATGTAGCATCATATTAATGACAATCTTATAAATAAGATGCAAACTATAATGATTTATTAATAACTACTTTTTGTAACATTTCTAACTACTGAAAAATATCAAAGTATTACCTTTATTAAGATGTTCTTCTACAGGAAAAATTTGTTGCTGTATTTTTATTATAATATCATCATATACAATTATTCAGATTGCAAGTCATATAGTAATAATTAATAATAAAAATAAATGACTACTATTTATTTTTTTATCACCTCCTATTTTGCAGGACAGTACTAAATACTTTTGATATATTATCTTATTTAATATGTAAAGTAACCCTATCTGGTGAATACTGTGATCATTTATATTTTACACATGAAAAAATTAAGCTTAAATATATTAAATATCAAAGGCATCTTTGATACTTAATATCAAAGACGATGGATCCCAGAATGGAATTCCACTTCCTCTAATTCCTGAGTCTGCCCTCTTAATTTTACTCAAATAACTCAAGTAATTAAACTTTCTTCCCAGTATTTTCAAACACTTAATAAGTGAACTACTAAAATTATCCAGTGGAGAAGGAAATGGTGAACCACTCCAGTATTCTTGCCTGAAAAACCCCATAGACATCGTTGTCTGGAGGCCTACAGTGCATGGGATAGCAAAAGAGTCAGGCACAACTAAACAACAACAATATCATCTAGAATAATTTCAGTGATCTGGACCTCAATACTACAGTTTAGCAATGCCAGATATTAGAAAGCTTATTTCAATTATCTTCAACCAAATTTCACTTCTGCACATTATACCCTCTTGTTCTGTCTTGTCTTCACCTTTTTTTGTTGTCGTCTTCTGATTTTCTTCTCTAGTGCATTACACTAGCATTGTACTGTTATGGCTTTTGTAAGCATCTAATTTCACACTGCACATCCTCAATCGTAGTGCAGTCCTTGGAAGTATATGTTGCCAAGTCCTCTCACTACCTGTTTTCTTTTCTTTAGGCCCCCTGTTCTTCAATGTCCCTCTTTAAAAGGGTGCCTCAGATGGGCACATTTTTGGTGATTTTGGGTAATCACCAAAAATGGTAAGCCTCCTGATTTTCAGCTCCAATCTTTTTCACCTCAAAGCTCTCACATTATCTGAAAAGCCACGGCAATTAGATTATGGGATTAGCTAGAAGATGTATCATTTGCCAGACAGTATCAAATAGTATTCCTCAAAGGGCTCATCTTTTTTTTCTTTTTGGATTATTATTCAGCCAAAGTGTATTCAGTAATAGTTTTGGATAGGAAAGAAAAGTATGAGGGAAATTCTCAGAGCCAAGCATAAGAAAGAAAGAAGGCTCTTCATGATCCTTTACTGATGGTCCTGAAATCAACCAGAAGTCCAAAAAGTAGTGCTTTCTCTTTGGAGTCAACCAGACAAGTTTCATCACAATGACAGAATGGAAGCCCTTCCTGATCTGTGTATATAGAAAGAACTAAATTCACCAAATTTCACTGAAATACTTGACAATCAGTTTGAAAGGATACTCCCCCAAGAGCCTTTTTACTCATATTGAAACACTAAATTTCTGTGACAGTGATACTGGTGTCGAAATATCATGAAACACAGGTAAAAGTATCAAGTGTGATAGGTGTTTGTACAGTATTTCTACGTTCCATATATCACTTCATATTAATAGGCAAGGTAGAAAGGGACTGCTGTTGGTTCTCCATAGTCAAGAGAGAAATTGAGAACTGAAATTGCTAAATAACTTTTTATATTTCACCCAGTAAATGACAGTGGAGCTGAGAGAAACAAGACTGGCCTTCCAGATTAATGTATTCCAAACTTCCTCTCATGAAATGGGCTGCAGTCCATCACACTTAACCTATACTTTCCACACCTCCAGGAGGAGATATCCATAGATATACCTATTTACTTTGGCGTGAACTCAAAGAAATTAGTTTGCAAATCTGGTCTTTTCTTTGTGCATTAACTAATTTTTCCTTTCCACACATACACTGCAAGAACATCAGGTAGATCCATTTACTTCCACCCCCTCATCCCACTGCTTCTCCTAAAGTGACATATTAATTATGGCTCATTTGAAATTTTCTCTTACAAATGTAGGCTCAGATTTCAACACCTAAACAAATTATATATACACCGTGCAAGCCTGTTTCTTTCAGGTTTCTTAAAAGGAGAAAATGAATGCAGTGTATTAATCATCAAACTGATGTCCCTGATTGAAAAATGAATTATTTAAATGAGTAACACTTCAGGGTTTTTTTTTTAATATGTTACTTTCTAGAAAATCTCAACATATAAGGTGAAAAGAATGAAAAAAATCACTACTATTACAGTGATACATGAAAAAATTAAAGCCATGAATAGGCTACATGATGATCATGGTCAGTCCAAAATGCTGGGCATTACTGCCATTGGTTCTGTAGTTAATAATCAACTTTTATGGATGGTACTCCAAATTAGTTTTAAGAGGTTCTAAAAATTCAGCTTGACTACTACAGATTTAAATGAATTTTATTCTTTTCAGAGCACAAAAAAACAAAGGCAACCCCTAATGTAGATTTATTAAAAAAAAAAAAAAAGCTTATGTTTCTAAATACATGGAGTAGGGAAGACATATAGAATAGCCATAGTACTTATTTTACCCAGTCTACATTCCCTCTGATTTAACTTCAGAGCAGATTCCTCATGTTTCCCATTTTATTTAAAACCATGTTGCAGATATACCACACATGACTAAAGTTTACAGGAATAAAACTACCAATAAGATCAAATACAAGGAGAGAAAGAAAACTTGAGGGGAAAACTCACCTTGAACAGAATGTAAGAAGTCTGAGTAGTCATTGAAACTACAACTTAGAGTATGCATGACTCCATTTTTTAAAAAGAAAGGAATACCCAGTGAGCACAATTTATTGAACTCAGCAGGTACAGGAAATGCATTCAATGATGAAACATATTAGTCAGTGGAGGATAATTGCTTTAAAAAATTATGTAATAATACAAATTCAAGGAAAATTTTGTTATTTAACTAATGGTACTGAATAGAAAGGGCTTTCCTTGTGGCTCAGCTGGTAAAGAATCCGCCTGCAATGCAGGAAATCTGGGTTCGATCCCTGGGTTGGAAGATCCCCTGGAGAAGGGAAAGGCTACCCACTCCAGTATTCTGGCCTGGAAAATTCCATGGACTGTATAGTGCATGGGATCCTAAAGAGTTGGACATGACTAAGAGACTTTCACTGAGTAGGAAAATCACTGATAGGGCCCTGCTCATGTAGTCACTCAAGGGCATAGGCTGATGGGGGCTTTGCCATGTTTTATACACAGCTACTAAGGTCATCATGAGGGTCATCTTCCTTCTAGCCAGTAGGTAAGGGGCAAAAAAATGGAAAAAATCTTGCAGTGATTTTCAGTGGGTAAGGTCTGAATAGGATTCACATTCTCTTCTACCCACATTCTATTGGCTATACCTTATCACATATCACAGGTTCATAATTAAACATAAAATGCTGGAAAATGTTGTAGTTGTGTGATTATGAAGAAGAAAAACTTATGGAGCACTTTTTTTTTGAACAGCTAGCAATTTCTGTCATTGTCTGCCTTTCTGGTCACTATAGACATGTTCATCCTTCTTCCTACATATATAACACATTTAGTAATATCCTGGAAAAAGATAATCATGTAAAGCCCAGGAGCCACTGCATTATTGCATTTCTCTTTATTCAAACTTGAAGTGGTTTCTTCTGGTTCTATGAGCTAAGAAGCCAAGAAGACACATCCTTCTTCACCCATAATACACCTCTGCATCAATGGCAGAGTAGAAATAACTCCAATAAAGACTCCAGTTATGAAGAGAGGAAAAGAGCAGAGAGTAACCACAGATCCATAGCAATGATGAAACCTGTGGCTTGATAAAGTCACAGTTCATAACTCTCTAGGAGAAGCTACTCTGCTCATTGTTCTCCATGACTGTGGCTGCAGAGTCATGACTGTATCTGAAGTGAGCACTGAAAAATACACTCAGAGGTCAAAACTGCTACTCTCTACTTCAGGTTAATTTAAGTTTTGGAAACTGAGGGTTGTTTTATAGTCACAGAGTTTTGCAAGGCCAGACTTTGTTTCATTAGCAATACAGTCTCCTTAAAATCCTGTTGCCTTCTAATCTCTTTGGTTCTAGTCAGTTCCCTGAGTCAGTAATAATCTCTTAAATTTTCTTTCTAATTTATGGCTTGGGCTTCTTTATGATTTTGTTTATTTAATTTTTTGTCTGTTTCTTAACTCATTTTGCTTTCTACCGCTCATGCTTTTCTCTCAATGTAATGGCAATGAATTTGGATCATCTAAAACAAAGCAACAAGCTTAAATGGAAGGCAACCCACTTAATTATTTTAAGATATGTATTTGAGATGCAACCCAAATGCCATTCTATTCATCCATTTAAAGTAAACAATTGATTGGTTTTTAGTATATTTACAAATATGTGCAACCTCATCACAACCTTAGAACATTTCCATCACCTCACTAAGAAATTTCATTCTCTTTAGGTACCATTACTAACTCCTCCATCCCTCTGGCTCCAAGTGAATTATTGCTTTCTGTCTCTATAGATTAGCCTATTCTGCATATTTCATAAAAATGAGAGTATATGCAGTCTTTGTGATTGATGTCTCTCACCTAGTATAATATTTTTCAAGGCTACTTGGAAGCATGTATCAGTACTTTATATATTCATTTTTATGGTTGAATAGTATTCCACAGCAGAGTTATATCATATGTGTTTATCCATCCAGCAGCTGTTAAATGTTTGAACCATTTCTACCTTTTGGCTATTATAAATAATGGTACCATAAATATTAATGTACACCTTTTTCTGTGGACATATGCTTTCAGTTCTTGTAATTAGAAATATTGGGTAATATGTAACTCTATATTTAACTATTTAAGGAACTTCCAGACAATTTTCCAAAGTAGCTGTACCAATTTATATTGCCATGAAGAGTGCATGAGTATTTCAATTTCTGCACATCTTCACCAACAATTATTATCTGGCTTTTTGATTAAAGCCATTCTAGCGAGTGTGAAGTGGTAGTTCATTGTGGTTTTGATTTGTTTCTCTGATGACTTATGATACCAAGCATTTTTGTATGTTTATTGGCTATTTGCATATTTCTTTGGAGAATGTCTATTTGGCTCCTTTGACAATTTTTCAGTTGAGGTCTTTTTCTTTTTGAGTTGTAAGAGTCTTGTATATTCCAGATTGTTGTTGCTGTTCAGTCTCTAATTCATGTCCAACTCTTTGGAACCCATGGACTGCAACACGCCAGGCTCCCCTGTCCTTCACTGTCTCCCAAAGTTTGCTCAAAATCATGTTCATTGAGTTGGTAATGCTATCTAACCATTTCATCCTCTTGCACTTCTTTCTCCTTTTGCTTTTAATCTTTCCCAGCATCAGGGTCTTTTCCAGTGAGTCAATTCTTCACATCAGGTGGCCAAAGTATTGGAGCTTCAGCTTCAGCATAACTCCTTTCAATGAATATTCAGGGCTGATTTCCTTTAGGATTGACTGGTTTGATCTCCTTGCTGTGCAAATGACTCTCAAGAGTCTTCTCCAGAACCAAAATTTGAAAGCATCAATTCTTCCCTGCTTAGCCTTCCTTACGGTCTAACTCTCACATCTGCATGTGAACTGTTGGGAAAACCATAGCTTTGACTATATGGACCTTTGTCAGCAAAGTGATGTCTCTGCTTTTCAATACTCTATCTAGGTTTGTCATAGCTTTCTTCTGAGGAGAACACATCTTTTAATTTTATGGCTGCAGCCACCATCCACAGTGATTTTGGAGCCCAAGAAAATAAAACTGTCACTGTTTCTGCTTTTTCCTTTCCATTTGTCATGAAGTGACAGGACTAAATGCCATGATCTTAGTTTTTTGAATGTTGAGTGTTAAGCCAGCTTTTTCAGTTTCCTCTTTCATCCTCATCAAGAGGATGAAGTTCCTCTTCATTTTTTGCCATTAGAGTGGTATCATCGGCATATCTGACATTGTTGATATTTCTCCCAGAAATCTTGATTTTAGTTTTTGATTCATCCAGCCCAGCATTTCACATGAGGCACACAGAGTGTAAGTTAAATAAGCAGGATGACAATACACAGCCTTGTCATGCTCCTTTCCCAATTTTGAACCCGTTTATTTTTCTAGATGCAAACCCCTTATCATGTATGATCTGCGATTTTTCTTCCTACTCTGTAGTCTGTCTTCACTTTCTGGAAAGCTCATTTTGATGAAGTCTAAAGTTATCCATTTGTTTTGCTGTTGCTTATCCTTTTGGTGTCACTTTGATTTTTTTAACTGCTTTTTTAAATTATTTTTTTCTGTTATTTCTTTAAGTATTGCTTTACGGCTTGCAATATACCTCTTAACTTATCGGAAGCAGCTACAGATTTATACTAACTTGATTTCCATGGGATATGGAAATATTATTCTTATATAGCTATATTCTCTTTCTGGGGTATTATTTTGATACATATATTACATTTATAAATTTTATAAGCCCAATGATACATTATACTTTATATAATTTTATATATTTTAAAGAAGATAAATGGAGGCAGGAGAGCAAGTATATATTAATAGCTTTTGCTATTTTAACCTTCTTGTTTATCATTTCTAGTTCTCTTCATTTGTTCCTCTGAATTTAAGTTACCATCTGGAATCATTTCCGTAACCCAGTACAGCTTTGCTCCCACCCACCTCCTTGTGCTGTATATAATTTTTAAGTCAGTCAAGAAAATAAATGAGAATAAATATATATTTGTACTGTTGTTTAGATTTTGAACTGTCTGAGGTCACTTGCTTTCAGTCTGAAGAAATCTGTTTAGTATTTCTTGCAAGTCAGGTCTGCTACATAGTTTCTGTTTATCTGGGAATGTCTTTATTTTGCCTTTATTTCTGAAAGATAGGTTTGCTAGATACAGGATTCCAGGCTGACAGGTTTTTTCCTTGAGCTCTTGATTTTGAGAAAGAATAGAATATGTTATTCCATTACTTTCCAGCATCCATTGTTTCTAATGAGAATTCAGCTGTAAATCTTATTGGGGTTTCCTTGTAAATAAGTCTTTTTTCTCTTGCTGCTTTCAAAATGTTCTCCTTATCTTTGCATTTCAGAATTTTTACTGTGATGTGTCTACTTCTTTGTGTTTATCTAATTTGGGATTTATGGAGCTTCCTAGATGTATAAACCAATGTTTGTCAATAAATACTGGAAATTTTTAGCCAATATTTCTTCAAATATTTACTCTGCTATTCTCTCTGTCTTCTCCGTCTGGTAGTTCCACTAGGTATATGTTGGTGTGTCAATAATATTCTGCATTTTTCTTCAGTTCAGTTCAGTTCAGTCGCTCAGTTGTGTTCGAGTCTTTGCGACCCCATGAATCGCAGTACGCCAGGCCTCCCTGTCCATCACCATCTCCCAGAGTTCACTCAGACTCACATCCATCGAGTCAGTGATGCCATCCAGCCATCTCATCCTCTGTCATCCCCTTCTCCTCCTGCCCCAAATCCCTCCCAGCATCAGAGTCTTTTCCAATGAGTCAACTCTTTGCATGAGGTGGCCAAAGTACTGGAGTTTCAGCTCTAGCATCATTCCTTCCAAAGATATCCCAGGGCTGATCTCCTTCAGAATGGACTGGTTGGATCTCCTTGCAATCCAAGGGACTCTCAAGGGTCTTCTCCAACACCACAGTTCAAAAGCATCAATTCTTCAGCACTCAGCCTTCTTCACAGTCCAACTCTCACATCCATACATGACCACAGGAAAAACCATAGCCTTGACTAGACGAATCTTAGTCAGCAAAGTAATGTCTCTGTTTTTGAATATGCTATCTAGGTTGGTCATAACTTTTCTTCCAAGGAGTAAGCGTCTTAATTTCATGGCTGCAGTCACCATCTGCAGTG
>SJYV01047746.1:1582313-1668868 GCA_006410875.1 Neotragus pygmaeus | reverse complement strand
AAGTTGGGCACGACTGAGCGACTTCACTTCACTTCTCTCCCTCCCAGGAAGATAGCCCTCCAAACTGGAAATAGGAAAGTAAAGGTAGCCCTGTACTCTTGGCTGTAGTAGTATCAGATGAAGTGTGTAGCTTGGTAGGCTACAGTCCATGGGATCGCAAAAAGTTGGGCACGACTGAGCGACTTCACTTCACTTCTCTCCCTCCCAGGAAGATAGCCCTCCAAACTGGAAATAGGAAAGTAAAGGTAGCCCTGTACTCTTGGCTGTAGTAGTATCAGATGAAGTGTGTAGCTTGGTAGGCTACAGTCCATGGGATCGCAAAAAGTTGGGCACGACTGAGCGACTTCACTTCACTTCTCTCCCTCCCAGGAAGATAGCCCTCCAAACTGGAAATAGGAAAGTAAAGGTAGCCCTGTACTCTTGGCTGTAGTAGTATCAGATGAAGTGTGTAGCTTGGTAGGCTACAGTCCATGGGATCGCAAAAAGTTGGGCACGACTGAGCGACTTCACTTCACTTCTCTCCCTCCCAGGAAGATAGCCCTCCAAACTGGAAATAGGAAAGTAAAGGTAGCCCTGTACTCTTGGCTGTAGTAGTATCAGATGAAGTGTGTAGCTTGGTAGGCTACAGTCCATGGGATCGCAAAAAGTTGGGCACGACTGAGCGACTTCACTTCACTTCTCTCCCTCCCAGGAAGATAGCCCTCCAAACTGGAAATAGGAAAGTAAAGGTAGCCCTGTACTCTTGGCTGTAGTAGTATCAGATGAAGTGTGTAGCTTGGTAGGCTACAGTCCATGGGATCGCAAAAAGTTGGGCACGACTGAGCGACTTCACTTCACTTCTCTCCCTCCCAGGAAGATAGCCCTCCAAACTGGAAATAGGAAAGTAAAGGTAGCCCTGTACTCTTGGCTGTAGTAGTATCAGATGAAGTGTGTAGCTTGGTAGGCTACAGTCCATGGGATCGCAAAAAGTTGGGCACGACTGAGCGACTTCACTTCACTTCTCTCCCTCCCAGGAAGATAGCCCTCCAAACTGGAAATAGGAAAGTAAAGGTAGCCCTGTACTCTTGGCTGTAGTAGTATCAGATGAAGTGTGTAATCTCTTTGAGATTAGAGGCAAAGGGAGTCTGCAGGTCTTGGTTCAAATACCATACAATCTTAGAGTTCTTAACAATTTTAATAGATTGTCTTGAATAAATATGTCTTCATTTGCTATACATCCCATAAAGTCATTTTCAGAGAACTTAATCTTATTATTTTAATTTTCACTAGCTTTACTGGGGAAAATATCTGAGAAGCTATTCACACTGTCATGCCAGAAATAGGATTCCCAACACCCTTAATTTTATATTTGCTATAATAAGTTTTTTTTTCCTTTAATTGAGAAGCATTATTAGGACTTTGACAATCTAAGTCTTTCACCTACATTTTAGAGTTACAGAAGCAGTTAGCCTTTACATTCCTAGGAGGCCATTTATATTCACAAATCAGCCTATTCTTTCCTGAGCTCATTTCATCCTTGTAATGCCATGCCAAATTTAGCAAAGAGCACTAAGATTCTACCTCTTTCTAACAACTTTTTCTAGATTAGCAAACTCAGTATATCTGCCTTCCACCTTGTTGTAGCCAATAGTTTTATCAAATATTTAGCTACTGCATAACATAGATCTCCAATATCTTTCCATTCTGCTTTTCCTTGTTTTCTGCTGCCCAACAATAGAAGTCAATGACATACAATTTTAAGGTTTTGGTATGGGAGTAATATACATCAGGATACTAAACTCTGTTTTAATTATGTAAAGCAAACCAGTAAAACAAATAAATCTGATTGAAATTTACTTCTTGCTCAGGTAATAGTTCTGGGCTAGAAGAGATCAGATCAAGAGGTCAAACTTTTACTCAAACTAATATAGAGATTATAAAATAAAGAAACTATCAGTGTTTTGTGAATGATATGTAGGACATTTCTCAGGGAACACACAACCTAAAAGGCATTTTTATCTTACTATAAAAATTATATATATATACACATATATGTATATAATATTCTTATCATAGACTTAGAGACTTCTGTGGGCCATTATAGACACAAAGCATTAATAGGTTGAAGCTTTTTTTAGAGGTACTTTGCAAGCATGTTGAAAGGAGCATTTACTGGACATGCTAACATTAAAAAGGATCGTTATTTCCTAACATCTTCTGCATTTCACTCATTTATGGGAGATGTATCTAGAGAGAAAATATGCCAGTTCTGCAATTCCCATATTTTCAGACAGAGGTAGAATTTCTACTCTACCACATATAAGGGAAAATTAATAAAGGAAGTGTCATTTTCAGCTTCTCTCTACTCCCACTCTGTTTCATGGCTGAATTGTGTCCCCTCCTCCCAATTCATATGTTGAAGCCCTAAATCCCAGTATCTTAGAATATGACTGTATCTGGAGATAAGGCCCCCACAGAGGTAATTAAGATAAAGTGGGGTCATACACAAGGGTAGGGGGGAACTTCTAGTCCAGTATGGCTGGTGTTCTTATAAGAAGAGAATAAACCACAGAAAACATGAAGACTTAGGTACAACCATATGAGGACACGGCCAGCTGCAAACCACGGAGAGACCTCAGGTAATCCCAACTCTACTCTCTTCTTGATCTCAGGCTTCTAGCCCCCAGAACTGTGGGAAAATAAATTTCTGTTGTTTAAGCCACCCCACCTGTGATATTTCATTATGGAAGATCCAGAAAACTAATACACATGGTAAAGGTAGCATATAGTTAAGTTTAGGAGAAGTAACAGGGTATGCTTGAAACCTTCCATCAATAAACAGTAGCCAGTGAGCAAGGATTATTCATTCCTCCAGAAGATAGCTATTGAATAAGTACTGCAGATGGGTACTGAGTTAGATACTGCTAATTCAGTAGTAAAACATTCTAATATGATCCCTGACTGCAAGAAACTTAAAGTCTAGTGGAGAGAAAAAAATGAAGAAACTGTGTACTCAAGACACCCCTGAATATGATGAAAAGCCAGGTTGCCTGGTTCTTCCTAGAGAAATCTGGAGAGATGATATCCACAGTGGTTTACACTGGATGGTGGGGAGACTCTGGGGGAAAATGGATTAGGTCAAAGCAGCCAGCCAAATGTATTTTCTCATCTGCTGACCAGATTCTTTCGACCCTATACTGTTGAGGGGCAGCTGCTTACTCTTAGATGGTAATTTATTTTGAACAGATGGAACAGGGCTTGGAGATGAACCACAGGGACAATTGCTGACTAAAGTTTCTCCAGTTTTCCAATAAGGAGTGGCTTATAGCTTTCACCAAACCCATAGTGGTTAACTGAAGTATACAAAAAATACTAATAATAAATAAAGCACATTCTAACACCGTATAGTTAAAGCTAACACAATTCAGTAATTGTATATAGTTTAGTTCAGAGTATGGATGCTACAACAATTATGAAGAAAGCACAGGTTTTGGAACAGGATTCAATGTAAGATGAAATATACATGTAATGAGTACTACTGAGGTGCCAACTATTTCTAGATACTAAGAGAGAGAGTAATGAGAGGAGGAGGGAAAAAGACACGGTTCCTGCCTTCATCAACTTGTGCAAGTTATTTAATTTCTCTGAATCTATGTTCTTATATGGTAATTGAGGATCAAGAAAGCTATTCTGGATAGCTCTTATAAAGAGAAAATTTTTATTAAAGGGGCATTTAAAAGCACTTAGCCCAGTGCCTGACAAATAACTATTTGTTGAATGTTATTCCTTTTCACTTCTCTCTATCTTTGCTCTCTGCAAAAAATACAAAGTAAAAAGAATTCCTTTGGCTATTATTCAAATGCATGACCAAATATCATAATCTTCATAGTCAAATTTTAAGGCTTAGATAAAGATGAATGAGTTTGGATCTTGTTTGAGTAAATCAACTCTTGCATCATCATGGGGAAAACATTTTAGGATTTGAAGTCTATTCTAGAGGGTGCGTATGAGCTCAGTGGCTTCAGTTGTGGCTTCAATTCTATGCAACTCCATGGACTGTAGCCCACCAGGGTCTTATATTTATGGGATTTTCCAAGCAAGAATATTGGAGTGGGTTGCCATTCCCTTCTCTAGGGGATCTTCCTGGCCCAGGAATTGAACCTGCATCTCCTGAATTGAAAGGCAGATTCTTTACCACTGAGCCACCTGGAAGCCCTCTATTTCTTCTCTGTTTTGCTAATTTTCTCATCTTTTCTTATAGTATTGGGCTCAGAGCAAAGAGTAAAATCATTTGTTCGAACAGAAAAAAGAAACCACAAAGAATAACCTACAAGCAATGGAAATAAAAATAATTCATTCTCTTAAAGAACTAAGAATGATTTTATATTTTTTCATGGAGACTATACTAACATATATATTCAGTAAGATATAACTATCTCTCTTTTATCTAGGAAAAGATAAAAACAATACAAGACAGGAAAGGAAAAGGAAAGTGAAGTTACTGAGTCACGTCTGACTCTTTGGAACCCATGGACTGTAACCTACCAAGCTCCTCCATCCATGGGATTTTCCAGGTAAGCGTACTAGAGTGGGTTGCCCTTTCCTGCTCCAGGGGAATCTTCAGGGATCGAACTCAGGTCTCCCACATTCCCCGCAGATGCTTTACCATCTGAGCCACCAGGGAGACTATACAAGACAGAAAGTGAATAAATCTCACAACCTTCAAAATGGTACTGAAAATATTCAATAGTTCAGTTCAGTTCAGTCGCTCAGTCGTGTCCGACTCTTTGCGACCACATGAATCGCAGCACGCCAGGTCTCCCTGTCCATCACCATCTCTCGGAGTTCATTCAGACTCATGCCCATCGAGTCCATGATGCCATCCAGCCATCACATCCTCGGTCGTCCCCTTCTCCTCCTGCCCCCAATTCCTCCCAGCATCAGAGTCTTTTCCAATGAGTCAACTCTTCGCATGAGGTGGCCAAAGTCCTGGAGTTTCAGCTTTAGCATCATTCCTTCCAAAGATATCCCAGGGCTGATCTCCTTCAGAATGGACTGGTTGGATCTCCTTGCAGTCCAAGGGACTCTCAAGAGTCTTCTCCAACACCACAGTTCAAAAGCATCAGTTCTTCGGTGCTCAGCCTTCTTCACAGTCCAACTCTCACATCCATACTTGACCAGAGGAAAAACCATAGCCTTGACTAGACGGACCTTAGTTGGCAAAGTAATGTCTCTGCTTTTGAATATACTATCTAGGTTGGTCATAACTTTTCTTCCAAGGAGTAAGCGTCTTCTAATTTCATGGCTGCAGTCACCATCTGCAGTGATTTTGGAGCCCCAAAATATAAAGTCTGACACTGTTTCCACTGTTTCCCCATCTATTTCCCATGAAGTGATGGGACCGGATGCCATGATCTTCGTTTTCTGAATGTTGAGCTTTAAGCCAACTTTTTCACTCTCCTCTTTCACTTTCATCAAGAGGCTTTTTAGCTCCTCTTCACTTTCTGCCATAAGGGTGGTGTCATCTGCATATCTGAGGTTATTGATATTTCTCCCGGCAATCTTGATTCCAGCTTGTGTTTCTTCCAGTCCAGCGTTTCTCATGATGTACTCTGCATAGAAGTTAAATAAGCAGGGTGACAATATACAGCCTTGACGTACTCCTTTTCCTATTTGGAACCAGTCTGTTGTTCCATGTCCAGTTCTAACTGTTGCTTCCTGACCTGCATACAGATTTCTCAAGAGGCAGGTTAGGTGGTCTGGTATTCCCATCTCTTTCAGAATTTTCCACAGTTTATTGTGATCCACACAGTCAAAGGCTTTGGCATAGTCAATAAAGCAGAAATAGATGTTTTTCTGGAACTCTCTTGCTTTTTCCATGATCCAGCGGATGTTGGCAATTTGATCTCTGGTTCCTCTGCCTTTTCTAAAACCAGCTTGAACATCAGGGAGTTCACGGTTCACGTATTGCTGAAGCTTGGCTTGGAGAATTTTGAGCATTACTTTACTAGCATGTGAGATGAGTGCAATTGTGCAGTAGTTTGAGCATTCTTTTGTATTGCCTTTCTTTGGGATTGGAATGAAAACTGACCTTTTCCAGTCCTGTGGCCACTGCTGAGTTTTAAGGAACATATAGTTCAGATAACATATCATATGGTGTGTGTTATCTCTATTGTATTGAATCAGACTCTTCATGTACCCCATTGACAGTTTGGTTCAGCCCCCTAGGAAGAACTATTCCTTCCTTTTCACAACTTTCACAGACTCTAGTTTACTTAGTTATAATCTCAAAAGTTTTTGATTGGTGCACTATGCCCGGAAATCCTATTCTGCAATATGTAATTATGAAGTCAGTCATTTGCAGACTATAAAGCCAACATGTCCCTTTATTTTATCTTTGTCATTCCTTCCCTCCAGCTAGTCCACATTCCATGAATCAGAAGTATTTTGATTTGGGATGAAATGTTAGCTTTCTCAATGGACATCCTGCTTTTATTCTAATCCCAAATTTCCCCCAAACATCTTTTCTAAATCTGCTCCTTTTGTTTTTTGCACTTGAACCAGGCTGTAATTAGATTTAATTAATTTCTATCCATTATGCTGGTCAGTTATTTATTTTATTCTATGCTGTGTTCAATGCTAAGCTCTTTAGGGACTGCCAAGAAACAAAGCAGGAGTGTGAGTTCTACACTTAGATATAAAACCATACAATATCAAGTAATATCCTCATTTTTTCCTCTATATTTATCGTATTTGTACATAAATTTATACTCCTTTTATTAAACTGCTAAAAAAAAAAAAACTTTTGTCTTTAACTGACTTGGCTGTATGTAAAGTATCCATAGTTGTGGTACATAATGAAACAAACCCTCTCTTTAGAGATCCCAGAAAAATCTACATGCAGGGGAGTTCATTTAAGACAGAACATTCACACAATTTGAACAGTGTTAAGAATATAATAAGCAGAGAACAATCTTCTGGGTAATACCAAAGTTTACTTAAACAGATTGATAACGTACTCACCAAAAAAATAGCAGGCTCAGTTTTTACAGTTTGTTCCCTTTTGAATGACTTACCCACCAAGCAAGATAGTACAATTACTGGTCTTCACTGTAAATGCCTGGACCCCCTGATGGGCTCTGATCGGAAATCATCCAGTAAGAACAATGGCATTTCTCTTCATATCGCAGCGCATCATTTTTGTGGCTGTCAGAAAACATACACAGTTCATTAAAATCAAGAGGAAAAGGAGGTACATATAGAGAAAATAATGTTTAAAAAAGCTCATGATTGTTTTCTCCAGGCTTAATTTTTCTGTTTTCCAAGCAGACCTCTTTGCAAACCCATTTCTTGATGCCCACTGATAAGCTTGGCCAATTGAAATGTCTTAATCAGAAGTAACTGGTCCCACAAAACACGAGATTTCTGTAGCAACAGCTATGACCTTTCGCTTTTTCTTTCTGGTTTCAAAGCTGCCTTTAGTGGTCATTCAAATCGTGAAAGTGTTAAGTGGGAATAGTCGTAAATCAGCTTTTTAAAGTCTGCTGCTAGCATAACTCTATATGTTTAAAAGAGGAGGAGGAGATTTAAGGCCACATTCAAGAAGACTTCACAGCTGTTAAAGCCAGCTTTCTAGGGATCTGGTAATTCTACAACATGATGGTCTTTTTAAAAATCCTACTTGTCCAAATATAGAGCAAATACAGGTGGCACAGGTGGCTCAATGGTAAAGAATATGCCTGTCAATGGAGGAGACACAGAGATGCAGGTTCAATCTCTGGGTCAGGAAGATCCCCTAAGAGTAGGAAATGGCAACTCACTCCAATATTCTTGCCTGGAAAATTCCATGGACAAAGAGATTTGGCAGGTGACAGTCCATGGGTTTTCAAGGAGTCGGACACCAATGAGCAACTGAGCAGAGCACAGCCATGCAAATAAGTTTAGAAATAATTTTTTAAAGTAAATTTGGCAAATGAGTAGTTTAGCAATTGGACATATCTAAAACAATTGTTTATTTAAATGAAGTCTGCTTTTCTGGAGGACACATTTTACATTATAGCATGCCTCAGCCAGTATAAGTAAAGAGCCAGATTATGGTGTCTACCACATCTCCAGACACACATATAGTTGAATATGGCAAAATTTCTCTAAAACAGGTCTGGTCAGACATTTAGTAGAAAAGACAGCTGTCTACATGATACATGTTGAGAAATAGTGAAAAGCATTTCTACCAAAAATATCTGTTCCATTTCCCCCACGTTCTTATTACCATTTTTCCTGTAACATTTAGAATTCTAATCACTGGTCATTATTTTTACACATCATTAAAAATCTTTACCAGAAAGCAAGGATATGATCTACAAAGACACTAATAAGTCATTAACACCTTACCTTGAATTAAATCAATCAGACCATACAGAGAGTTTACTTAAAGGACCAGAGGGAGTATAACACCAAACAGGTAATTTTGACAAGTGAAGGGGTTTTAAAAAGACAAATGTTAGGCTATTTTACAAGAAGAGCCCTAAAACACCTGGAGGTTTGTCAGGGGAGGAAGAATTGCAGTGAGTCATAATCACCAGGTTAGAAGAGGTGTAGAAAGGAGAAAACCTGTGACATCCTTTCCCTCCAAACAAACTAATATAAAACCTGAGTGCAATTGGCAGCTTTTGAAACACAATAATAGTATGTGATTTATACTCTCCATCTAAATGATAGATTTAGCTACAACTTGAAGATCATGGCATCCGGTCCCATCACTTCATGGGAAATAGATGGGGAAACAGTGAAACAGTGTCGGACTTTATATTTTTGGGCTCCAAAATCACTGCAGATGGTGACTGCAGCCATGAAATTNTCGGGCTGTGTGCCGTGGTCGCCCTGCGCCGAGCTCTGGGCTGTGTGCCGCACTCGGCTTGCAACGTGTTACGGGCTCTGTGCCGCGATCCTCTGTGCCAAGATCCAGACTGTGTGACATGGTCACCCTGTTCCGAGTTCTGGGCTGTGTGCCACGGTAGCCTTCTGCAGAGGTCCAAGCTGTTTGCCACGGTTGCCCTGTGCTGAGGTCCGAGTTGTGAGCTGCGGTCGCCCTGAGCCGAGGTCCGTCCTGTCTTCCGCGGTCACTCTGCACCGAGGTCCAGCCTGTGTGCTGCGGTTGCCCTTCACTGAGTTTCAGGCTGTTTGCAAAGATCCCCCTTTGCTGAGGTCTGGGCTGTGTGCCGTGTTCGCCCTGTGACGAGAACCGGCCTGTGTGCCACGTTCGCCGTGCACCGAGGTCTGGGCTGTGTTCCGCGGTTGGCTAGAAACAAGTTCCTGGCTGTGTGCCGTGGTCGCCCTTCACTGAGTTTCAGGCTGTTTGCAACGATCNCCCTGTGACGAGAACCGGCCTGTGTGCCACGTTCGCCGTGCACCGAGGTCTGGGCTGTGTTCCGCGGTTGGCTAGAAACAAGTTCCTGGCTGTGTGCCGTGGTCGCCCTTCACTGAGTTTCAGGCTGTTTGCAACGATCACCCTTCGCCAAGGTCCAGGCTGTGTGCCATGTCCACCCTGTGACAAGAACCGGCCTGTTTTCCATGGTCGCCCGGCGCCGAGGTCCGGGATGTGTTCCGCGGTCAGCTAGTGACTATTTCGGGGCTCAGTGCCGTGGTCGCACTGCAACGAGGTCTTGGGTGTGTGCCGCATTCGCCATCTTCTAACGTCCAACTGTTTGCCAGTGTCGCCTTTCATCATGGCCCGGGATGTGTGCCTTGCTCGCCCTTCACTGATGTTCGGGATGTGTGCTGTGTTCACCCTGCGCCAATGTCTGGAATGTGTGCCGCGGTCACCCTGCACTGATGACTGGCCTGTGTGTCGAGGTCGCAGTGCACCGAAGTCCAGGCAGTGTTCCGCAGTCGGCTAGTGACGAGTTCCGGGCTGTATGCCGCGGTCGGCCTTCACTGAGGTTCAGGCTGTATTCCGCAGTCAGCCTGCATTGCGAACTGGGCTGTGTGCCGCTCTCGCCCTGCCCCGAGGCCCGGGCTGTGTGCCGCGGTCATCCTGCGCTTAAGTCTGGGCTGTGTGCCGCGGTAGCCCTGTGTTGAGGTCCGGGCTGTGTGCAATGGTTGCCCTGTTCCCAGGTGCAGGCTGTGTGCCGAGGTAGCCATCTGCAGAGGTCCGGGCTGTGTGCCGCTGTGGCCCTGTTCTGTGGTCCGTGCTGTGTGCCGCGGTCGCCCTGTGCTGAGGTCCGTCCTGTGTTCCGCCCTTGGCTTGCAACCTGTTCCCGGCTCTGTGCCACAGTTCTTCTTTGCCAAGTTCTGGGCTGTGTGCCGCGGTAGCGTTCTCCAGAGGTCTGGGCTGTATGCGGCAGTCCCCCTGCACTGAGGTTCAGGCTGTGTGCCACGGTCGCCCTGAGCCGATGTCCGACCTGTGTTCCGTAGTTGCCCTGCACTGAGATCCGGCCTGTGTGCCATAGACGCCCTGTGCCGAGGTCTGACCTCTGTGCCACGGTCGCCCTGCACCAAGGTCTGGCCTGTGTACCACGGTCACCCTGCACCGAGGTCTGGCCTACGTACCGCGGTTGCCCTGCGCCAAGGTCCATTCTGTGTGCCACGGTCACCCTGCTCCGAGGTCCTGCCTGTGTGCCACGGTTGCCCTGTGCCGAGGACCAGGCTGTGTTCCTCCATAGGCTGGAGATGTGTTCCGTCCTGTTTGCCATGGTCGCCCTGCACCAAGATCCGGGCTGTGTTCCGTGGTCAGCTAGCGATGATTTCCGAGCTCTGTACCCCGGTTGACCTGCACAGATTACCAGGCTGTGTCCCGTGGTCTCCCTTCACTGAGGTTCCGGCTGTGTGCCGCGGTCGCCCTGTGCCAAGGTCCGATCTGTTTGCCAAGGTAGCCTTGAACCGAGTTCCGGGCTGTGTGCCGCGGTAACCTTGTGCCGAGGTCAGGTCTGTGTGCTGTGGTCGCCCTTCACTGAGGATCGGGTGGTGTGCTGTGGTCGCACTGAGCCGAGGTTCGGGTTGTGTGCCATGTTAGCCTTGCGCTGAGGTCCGGGCTGTGTGTGGCTATAGCCTTGCACCAATGTCCGGGCTGTGTGCCACAGTTGCCTGCGCCAATATCCGGTCTGTGTGCCATGGTCGTCATCTCCCAAGATCAGTGATGTGTGCCACGATCACCCTGCTCTGAGGTCCTGCCTGTGTGCCATGGTTGCCTTGTGCCGAGGTCCATGCTGTGCTCCTCCATAGACTGGAGATGTGTTCCATTCTGTTTGCCATGGTCGCCCTGCACCAAGGTCCGGGCTGTGTTCCACGGTCAGCTAGCGACGAGTTCCGAGCTCTGTACCCCGGTCACCCTGCACAGATTTCCGGGCTGTGTGCTGTGGTCTTCCTTTACTGAGGTTCTGGCTGTGTGCCGCGGTCGCCTTGTGCCGAGGTCCGGTCTGTTTGCCAAGGTAGCCTTGAACCGAGTTCCGGGCTGTGTGCTGCAGTAACCTTGTGCTGAGGTCCTGTCTGTGTGCTGTGGTCGCCCTTCACTGAGGATCGGGTGGTGTGCTGTGGTCGCACTGAGCCGAGGTTCGGGTTGTGTGCCATGTTAGCCTTGCGCTGAGGTCCGGGCTGTGTGTGGCTATAGCCTTGCACCAATGTCCGGGCTGTGTGCCACAGTTGCCTGCGCCAATATCCGGTCTGTGTGCCATGGTCGTCATCTCCCAAGATCAGTGATGTGTGCCACGATCACCCTGCTCTGAGGTCCTGCCTGTGTGCCATGGTTGCCTTGTGCCGAGGTCCATGCTGTGCTCCTCCATAGACTGGAGACGTGTTCCATCCTGTTTGCCATGGTCGCCCTGCACCAAGGTCCGGGCTGTGTTCCACGGTCAGCTAGCGACGAGTTCCGAGCTCTGTACCCCGGTCACCCTGCACAGATTTCCGGGCTGTGTGCTGTGGTCTTCCTTTACTGAGGTTCTGGCTGTGTGCCGCGGTCGCCTTGAGCCGAGGTCCGGTCTGTTTGCCAAGGTAGCCTTGAACCGAGTTCCGGGCTGTGTGCTGCAGTAACCTTGTGCTGAGGTCCTGTCTGTGTGCTGTGGTCGCCCTTCACTGAGGATCGGGTGGTGTGCCGCAGTTGCACTGCACCGAGGTTCCGGCTGTGTGCCATGTTAGCCTTGCACCCAGGTCCGGGCTACATACTGTGGTAGCCTTGCGCCGAGGTCCGGGCTGTGTGCTGCAGTTGCCCTGCACCAATATCCGGTCTGTGTGCCACGGTCTTCAACTCCAAAGGTCAGTTATGTGTGCCAGGGTCGCCCTGCGCCGAGTTCCAGGCTGTGTGCCATGGTCGCCCTGTTCGGTTGCCCAGGCTGTGTGCCGAGGTAGCCTTCTGCAGAGGTCCGGGCTGTGTGCCGGGGTCGCCATCTCCCCAGGTCCNTGACCCCATGGGCTGCAGCCTACCAGGCTCCTCTGTCCATGGGATTTTCCAGGCAAGAGTACTGGAGTGGTACCTTTGTCAATATTTCCCTTACCTGAAATAGATTGCAATAATGCCAAGCTAGTAAATAAATTTCAGTGACTTCTACAAAATATCACTTCAGTATCTTTCATAGGCAAGCATATCCTGATTAAAAGACTGTGCTCTTCTCCTTCACAAAAGCTAGCAAAACTCTGTTTGCTTATTAGTAAATATATATGAAAATATTGTTCAGGTAAAGAAAATACAATTGGGTAAATTTTCCAATAAAAAAATGCATTTTGTGGTGATTTTTAAAATATTTGTAAAATAAATAATATATAATAATGTGTACATATATGTGTCCATCAACAGATGACTGAATAAAGAAAATGTGATATATATATATATGTGTGTGTGTGTGTGTGTGTGTGTGTGTGTGTGTGTATATATATGTATGCATATAATGTAATGGGTTTCCAGATGGATCAGTGGTGAAAAATCTGTCTGCCAATGCAGGAAACATGAATTCGAATCCTGGGTGGGGAAGATCCCCGAGAAGGCAACGGTAACCAACTCCAATATTCTTGCCTGGAAGATCCCACGGACAGAGGAAACTTGAGGGCTACAGTCCATAGGGTCACAAAGAGTTGGACATGACTGAGTGTGCACACACACACACCAGAATACTACTCAGTCATATAAATGAATAAAATTTTGCCATTTGCAGCAACATGGAAAGAAAGAAAGACAAATATTTTATTTTATCCTATATATGTGGCGTCTAAAAAAATACAGTAAACTAGTGAATGTAACAAAAAAGAAACAGACTCACACATAGAACAGGCTAGGTTTTACCAGAGGGGAGGAGGGAAGGGAAATATCTGGGTAAGGAATTAAGAAGCACAAGCTATTAGGCATAAAATAAACTGTAAGAAAATATTATATAACACACGGAATATAACCAACAGTTTATAGCAATTATAAACAGAGTGTACAACCTTTAAAAGTTGTGAATCCCTAAATTGTACACTGTTACCTTATATAACATTGAACTGCAACTATACTTCAGTAAAAAAAAAAATGCTGAAAAAAAAAAAGGAATCAGATCAATTTTCTCCTTCACTCTCCATTCCTGCCCTATCTCACAGGCATAAAACCCAGTGCTCTTCCCAAAGGCGTCCTGTTTCTGCCTCCTGCCCAGCCCTCTCTGACCTCGTCTCCTGCCTTCCTCCCTCTCACTCGTCCCTCTGCAGCCATGCTGTCCTCCCCGTTGGCCTCTCTGTCAGGATATTCTTTGCACTTGTTCTCTCGGCATGATTCTGAGCCATCTGGATGACTCACTCCACCTAATTCACGTCTTTGCTTAAATGACATCTTTCATGGACACTCTATTAAAAAGTATAATACTTCCCCTCCCCCAATTCTGGATCCCTATACTTCTTTGCTATTTTTATTTTTATGCTTAACATTTACCACTGTCTACATGCTATATATGCTGCTTATTTTTCTTGGTTGGGGTTCATACCCTCCTGATAGAATAGAAATCTCTGAAGGCAGGAACTTTTGCATATAGTGTTTACTGCTGTATTCTGGGTGCCCAGTCTAGTATCTGGCACAGAGTGGAGATTTAGACATTATTTAATGTATCAAATGAACAAATATAAATCTACGTCTTATATTTAAAGAAATGCATACAGAGAACATAAGCATTTATCCAAAGCCCCACCTATAGTCACCCAGTGATGGATGGGGACAAGACTGAAACTAGGGAAAGTAAATGAACAAAGTCAAAGGTCATTTTACATATTAAAAAAAAAAAAAAAAAANGGATATCTTTGGAAGGAATGATGCTAAAGCTGAAACTCCAGGACTTTGGCCACCTCATGCGAAGAATTGACTCATTGGAAAAGACTGTGATGCTGGGAGGGATTGGGGGCAGGAGGAGAAGGGGACGACCGAGGATGTGATGGCTGGATGGCATCACGGACTCGATGGACATGAGTCTGAGTGAACTCCAAGAGATGGTGATGAACAGGGAGGCCTGGCGTGCTGCAATTCATGGGATCGCAAAGAGTCGGACACGACTGAGTGACTGAACTGAACTGAATACCAACTTAGAATGAGGTATAAATTTCTCAGCACTAGCACGTGCCCCATCTTAGTCTGAACCAGAGTGTAGAGACTCAGCAAACACACATTAGCATTTGACAGTGAGACTCAAGTTAAGTGAAAGACTTGTGTACAATGCCACTAGTCACATTAGTCATAAAAATTATATGGTCAATTAGTGAATCATTAAAGTTGCACCCAGAGAGTTCTGAGACAAGCAAGTAATGTCAGTTACAGTGTGCGTGCACGTGTGTGTGGGGCGGGGGGCGGGGTGGTGAGGGGAGGACATGCAACATAATGGAGGATTTGATGGAAGTGACTAATTCAGGCATGTGATCCAACAACCCTGGCAGGTAATCTTGCTCTAACATACAGACACACCCTCACTCATAGCTGAATGCTCAAGTCTTTTAGACTGTTGGCCTATAATCACATACATCACTCTTGTATTCAATAAAGAAGACTTCAAAATAACAGTATTTTATTGAAAATTACACTAGAGGAAATTATCGGAAATAAATTAGCGATAAAAGAATGAAGCTGTTAAACGAATATATTTTCCATGCTTCAGGGCTATGTGTTTAACAGTTTTCTAACTGTTCATTTATATACATAAAAAAGAAAAACCTCAGTTATTATCTCCTAGAGTTGAAATTAGATATTTAATTGAGTGGAGGGAATGAAAGTCGCTCACTTTTAGATATGGCAACTATTTAAAAATATTTCTCTAAAATGCTTCCTATACCACCATTGGCCCAAATTCTTGGCAAACATTCCCGGGTGTATATATAGCTGTTTTTATAAATGTCATTCTGTAAGAGCTAACTCCTTCAGAAACATGTTTATCTTAATTAGGAAAGTCAACAGACTTCTAATAGGAAGAAATGGGTATTTTTCTCTGTGGTATCAGAGGCATCAAAAGATCCAGTTCTTCTGCCAAACCAATCTTTCTTCCTGCCTGCCTTTCAGACTCAGGTGACTGTAGACAGCTGAGCCGGCGTTTTCCCCAAAGGCTCTATTGACCTGGCTCCAGTCTTTGCTCTGTCCCCCATCTCTCTCTCTGTCACCCTTCCTGTGTGGGGGTTTTTGGTGTTTTTTGTTTTGTTCTGTTTTTTTTTTTTGCCTTGGGAAACCTAGGGATATTCATGGCACTGAGGCAAATAATGTGGAATTAAAAACTAAATTCTTGAGGCCTTATCCTAGCAACAAGACCATCACCATCTGTTCAGAAGACAAGCCAGCTATTATCCACTGCATTCTTCATACAAACTCCACCACCTGTGAGGGGAAAAACCTTGCCCCTTCCTGGGTTCTCTCCTTGTCACAGGAGAAGGAAATCTGTTTCCCTGTGATGCAGTAAAACCTAAAGAAAGCAAACAGGATTGGAGGTACTTAGGACAAATTTAAAGAAATCTACCCAAAGGCCCTTTACGGTCAATCCAAAATGTCTGATAATTGTCATCTGCGCATAATAAAACCTGACAAAAATATTGTTGATGTCTCTCAGTAGCCACTAAATTATTTAAGTTAGAAAATAACAAGTGGAGTGTGTGTGTCTGTATTTTGGTAATAAAATGATTGTCATAGTCTCTCCTTTATTTTTAGCTTCAAAGATTTTATTCATTTCACCTTTCAAAAACTACAGCAAAATTTATGTTTTGGAAGTGGCATTAAAATGTTATTTCAGTACTTCAGGGTAAGAATCGATCTATTTAGACATCTAGTTTAGTCCAGGATGAAAATTTTTCCTTGAGAAATGTTTAAAACAGTAGACAGTAACTCAGTAATATTTTGTGCAATAAAAATTATATTATTAGGAATACACAGTCTGTTTCCTCTTCTAAAATAGTTCAGTGCAAAGGAAGACAATATCTGTAGATAGAATATTTGAAAACCCGAAACAGCATCCAAAGTCCAGATATATGATATAATTCCATATTATTTTCTTTCTAGAAAGAAATACACATGGAGATATAATCCAATAAATTAAAAAAGAATAGAATTAATGACTCTCTACCTTGCGCCAAGCATTACATAATGTGCTATTGAATATTTTTTTAAAATTTGACATGATGTTTATGAAAAATATATCAACAAATAGAAGTGAAAGTGAAAGAGTTGCTCAGTCGGTCTGACTCTTTGCAACCCTATAGGCTGTAGCCCACCAAGTTCCTTTGCCCATGGAAATCTCCAGGCAAGAATACTGGAGTCGGTAGCCATTCTCTTCTCTGGGGAAATCTTCTCCACTCAGGAGTTGAACCTGGGTCTCCTGCATGGCAGGCAAATTCTTTACCTTCTGAGCCACCAGAGAAGTCCCAACAAATAGAAAGTGTCCCTCAAAGCCTAGAAATAGTAGCTGTATAATTATAACTAACATTTGGTTGGTGACAATTACCTTATAATCCATCCATCTTTTCTACATTATCTCATTGATCCTGATAAAGAGTCTGTGATGCTGGTTGAGCAGTCATCTCTATCACTCATTTAAAGATGAGGAAACCTAAATTTAGACAGGTGTGCTGGGTTTCCCCTGGTTCCCTAAGAATCCAAAATCTACTTCAACCAAATCTAAAACTAAACTCTTTTTTTAAGGTATTATTTATATTCGTACCATCAGAAATAGAATACAAATAATGTGAAGATTCGGGCTAAAGCAACAATAGCTCTTCATTCTCTGGAACAGATTACTGACATGTTGGCTGATGTTCAAAAATACCATTTGTGTTGTACCTAGGCTCTGTTTTCATGAGTCAGTGTGCCCAAAGTTGTCTGCAAAATAAAAACTGAAGTAACCCATGTGACTGTCAATTATCTTCCTTTTTAAATTACACCTTGGATTCCAATCATCTGCATATTGGGCACTAAAAATTTCCTACATGTTTCCCACATTGCTTTTGCTAAAATTTTCCTAGTCAGAGCCACAGTTGAAAATCCTTGCCAATAAGGTAGGGATTCTGAGAAGCAGCTGAATCATTCTTTTTATCCCATCTGTGAATATGCTGGATCTGAAGGGAATAAAATCCCAATAGTTGGCTAATTTTAATGGATGGAAGTAATATATCTGTCTGGTTGCAGCATATCAGATGAGGACAAAGACACACATAAATATGGTAACCAGATAAGATATAGGAGAGCTAGGTCATAGAAGGATACTTTATCCCATAGACAGGTATTCAGACGGTGAAGCAAAAATTATTATGTGTCATAATAATTGCCTCTAGTCAATTAGAGCCACTTAATTATACAAAAATATTATGAGATATTTATCAGGACATAGTACAAAGATGTGTGCAGGAAAATAGATTTCACAAATATGTAACATGGGATGATAACTGAGTAATATGTCTTTAGTAATGCTGTCAACTCAATTTCAAGTCTACAAGAAAATACTTTTTCAAAAGATTAATTTTCCAAGCAAAATACAACTAATACAAAAACAATTATGGAGAATCATTATTCCCAGTCTTCATTTTCAGATTAACTTAAAACAGGTGTTAGTGATGCTAACAGCAATGTTTTGATCCCCATGCGGCCTGGTGACCTCACTTTCTCTGTTCCCTGAATAGAGAACATAGCCTTTCCTTCTTAGTTCCTTATAAACACATGCTGGCAGTCATAAAGGAGAATTTCTGAAAGGGAAAAATAGCAGGATCAGCCAGCAGACTAAGGAAATGGCATATATACTCCCCAAAACTGATCATAGTTTATAAACATCTTTTCACTAAAAAGATCCATTTTAACTGGAGTGACCAACAATTCAGGTTTGCCTAGGACTTGAGGGAGTTTCTGTGATGAACTTTCTGTGCTGAAACCGGGAAAATCACAGGCAAACTTCAGACTTACTGAAGGTCACTGCTGACCCTACTTAGCTGTGAGATAAATTGGCTTGCAGTTTAATTTGACCAATACTCGTAGTCTTATAACATTCCTTTACAAAACATTTTAGGAAAACGGGACTGCAAAGATCCAGGTTTCTATTTTGAGAACCAAGAGCTCTAAAATGTACTTCAGTAACAGAAATCTGGAGTTTCAAACTTCTTAATTTATGCAAGCAACTTTGTGAGTTCTGCCCACACTAAGACCATTGCTTGCCTTACTTCATTGACTCATCTTGTGCTACAATCAAGAGTTATCTTGCCTTCCTTGTCGTCTGCCTACTGCTGAGTTATCCATTCATCCTATTATGCCTCTGTTCCCTTTACTAAGCCTGAGAGCCTGATGACTTGTTAATGATGTGAAACAACCAAAACCCTATCCCCATTCCACCCTTTTTTAATAGCATGGAAATGCTTCTCTACTCTTTTAAGGGAAGAAAAATGATTCAATAGATTACATTAGAGGTTGTCAGGGCACAAACTCATTACACTGTAAATTAATATGTAAAAGGGGTGGAGGAGAAAAGTATCAAGAATTTATGTCTTTAGTTGCTTTGAGGTAACTAAATGGTTAGTAAAAGAAAATTTATCTTTTAGAAAAATTCCAACAAGTAAATAGAGCAAGAACAATGGAATTAGAAAAATCACCAGCTTGCAACCCTGAAAGTAATGATGGATACAGGCAATGATCATTAATGAATGGAAAATCATTATTGAAAGACTATTGAGGAACTTTAAAAAGCTGACATGACTTTTCAGGTTTAGAATCATTTCAAACAGGGCATCTGGTCATTACATGTCTCACACAAAAGGCATACACTGAATCACAGGTGAAATGTTCTAGAATGAAACTATTTGTAGCAAATGTCTCTGGTGCTCACAACCCAGCCCTCTGCCCACTCTGATGTCAGCTGCAGGTCTGCGGAATGGTTCCAATTCACTGTGTGCAAGCATCAGCTTCCACAGAAACCTTCAACCAAGGGGAAAGGGAAGCCAGTGGTGAGCTTGAGAGGTGCTTCCTAAACTCCCCAGAGGTCCCCACTGAACAGAGCTCTGCTGTCTACAGTTGTCACCTTGGTAACATACCCTTAAACAGTCTTATTCTTCCTGGCCCACTCTCGTTACTCCTCTGTCCTGTCTTCTGGAGTCACTTTCCAAATAAACTATGGGCACTGGCACTGGGGTCCTTCTTTGCAAGCCATGCTTTCAGAAGAACTTTAGCTAAGTTGTTGATGAAACCTATATCGAATTATCTATTTACAGGAAATACAGGAGATAGAGGAACAAGATCACTATCAACTCAAGAGATATCCAATTTTCCCAGGATAGATGACTGGTATTTCAAGCAAATAGAATGCCTGAAAATAAAGGATAGAAGGGAGGGAGGGAAGAAGGACAAAGGAGAGGAAGAGAGGAAGAAAGAAGCCTTTTGCAGATAGAGAGACCTACGTGACCACCAACTAGAGTATTTATGTGAACTCTGTTGAATCCAGATTTGAGTAAACCAACAATAAAAAAAAAATTATCTTGGAAATAAATGGGGGAATTTGAATACAGTATTGGGTGATATTAAGAAATATTTGTTAATTTTGTTAGGTTGATTAGCAAAGTGAAGTGGTTATGTTTAAAAAATGCCTTATAAAATGAAATTCATACTAAAATATTCATCGGTGAAATCATGATATCTTGTCTGGAACTGTTTAAAAATACTCCAACTAAACAGCTTGGACAGCAAGGAGATCAAACCAGTCAATCATGAAGGAAATCAATGCTGAATATTTATTGGAGGACTAATGCTGAATCTCCTACACTTTGGCCACCTGATGCAAAGAACTAACTCATTGGGAAAGACCCTGATGCTGGTAAAGATTGAGGGCAAGAGGAGAAGGGGATGTCAGAGGATGAGATGATTGGATGGTATCACCGACTCAATGGACATGAGTTTGAGCAAACTCCGAGATATGAAGGATAATTCATAGGGTTGCAAACAAACACAACTTAGAGACTGAACAACTCCAGCTAAAAAGCAAAAATAAAGTGAAGAATAGGTGGAATCAGATTGTTAATAATTGTTGAAGACGGAAATGGAAATAAGGAATCGTTATCATTATTATTCTACTTTTGTTCATGTTAAAATTGTGTATAATGAAAAGTTAGGAAATAAAAAATTAATGGTCTGAAACACCCTGAATTCAAATGTGTGAAATAACATCAACTCTAATTTTGAAAGTGAAAGTTCATCACACAGTCATGTCTGACTCTTTACAATCCCATGGACTGCAGCCTGCTGTGTTCCTCTGTCCATGGAATTCTCCAGGCGTACTGGAGTGGGTTGCCATTTCCTTCTTCAGGGGATCTTCCCGACCTGGGGATTTTCCCAGGTCTCCTGCATTGCAGGCAGATTCTTTACCACTAGAGCCACTAGAAAAGCCTAATTTTACTTCTACTTTAGAAAGTGCAGGCACCACAGTGATACTACCACGGGACGAAATTCAGTAATCCCAACATTTGTCTGTCACCTCCTTTGTTACCAGGCGCATATTTCAGTGTAAATTATTTTGTCACTGGTTAGCATACTCTAGAGACTTCTTATTATAGACCAAATGTTTGTGTTTTTCCCCAAAATTCATATGTTAAAATCCTAACTCCCAAAGTGATGAGAGAGAATTAGGTCTAGATGAAGTCATGGGGGTGAAGCCCCCATAATGGGATTGAGGAAAACCAGAAGACTCTCTCTGCATGTGACACATAGCAAGAAAATGGCAGTCTGCAAACCAGGAAGAGCCAGCTTCCTCACCTCATTATGAAGAGAACCTGCTATTATCTTGACCTTGGGCTTCCCAGCCTCCATGCCTGTGAGAAATGTCTATTTTCAAAGCCATCAGCTACCTTGTCTATGGTATTTTGTTACATAAGGTGCAGTTTCTGTGTATACTTAGGAAACAAAAATTTATTTAAATATTAGCTTAAGCTAGATATTATTAGGAAGCTATAAAGAGGAAAATGAATAACATCTTATATTTATACTTTGAAAGTGTTTCCAAATGCATTATTTCCGTTGATTCTTAAAGAATCCCCAAGAGTGAAAGTTAAATAATATGCAGCAAAATTAAATGATATTGAATATGAACTATCTCCCATTCACAGATTTCTGCCTTGTCATGGTGAAGGGGCTTGCAGAACTAAATGAAGCTATAAGCCACACTCTGTAGGGCCACCTGAGATGGATGGGTCATAGCAGAGAGTTCTGAAAACACACAATCCACTGGAGGATGGAATGGCAAACCACCCCAGGATACTTACCATGAGGACCTTATGAACTGTATAAAAGGACAAACAGAAATGAAACCAAAAGATGAATCCCCAGGTTGGAAGGTGTCTAATATGCTACTAGGGAAGAGTCTAAGAGAACTGCAAATAGCCTCAGAAAGAATGAAGCAGCTGGACCAAAGCAGAAATGATGCACGGTTTTGGATGTGTCTGGTGATGAAAGTAAAACCCAATGCTGCAAAGAACAGTATTGCATAGGAACCTGAATGTTAGGTCCATGAATCAAGGTAAATTGGAGGCAGTCAAGGAGGAGATGGTAAGAATAAACATCGACCTCTTAGGAATCAGTAAACTAAAATGGACTGGAATGGGCTAATTTAATTCAAATGACCGTTATATCTACTACTGTGGGCAAGAATCTCATAGACAAAATGGAGAAGCCCTCATAATCAACAAAAGTCTGAAATGCAGTACTTGGGTGTAACCTCAAAAATGACAGGATGATCTTGGTTCTTTTCCCAGGCAAGCCATTCAATATCACAATAATTTAAGTCTATGCTCCTATCCCTGATGCCAAAGAAGCTGAAGTTGATCAGTTCTATGAAGACCTAGAAGACCTCCTAGAACTAAAACCAGAAAACAGATTTTCTATTCATCACTGGGGATTGGAATGCAAAAGCAGAAAGTCAAGAGATAACTGGTGTAACAGGCAAGTTTGACCTTAGAGAACAAAATGAAGCAAGGCAAAGGCTAACTGAATTCTACCAAGAGAATGCACTGGTCATAGCAAACACCCTTTTTCAACAACACAAGAGATGACTTTACATATGGACATCATGAAATGGTCAATACAGAAATCAAATTAATTACATTCTTTGTAGCCAAAGATGGAGAAACTGTATATAGTCAGCAAAAATAAGACTTAGAGTTGACTGTGGTTCATATCATCAGCTTCTCAAAGCAAAATTCAGGCTTAAACTAAAGAAAGCAGGGAAAACTGCTAGGCTAGCCAGTTACTATTTAAATCAAACCCTGTATGAATATGCAGTGGAGGTAACAAATACTTTCAAGAGATTAGATCTAGTAAACAGGGTGCCTGAAGAACTATGGATGGAGGTCCATAATAATGTATAGATGGCATTAAAGAAACCATCCCAATGAAAAAGAAAAGCAAGAAGGCAAAGTGGTTATCTGAGGAGGCTTTATAAATAGCTGAAGAAGAAGAGAAGCAAAAAGCAAGGGAGAAAGGGAAAGGTATATACAACTAAATGTGGAGTTTCAAAGACTAGCAAGGAGAGAAAATACGGCCTTCTTCAATGAACAGTACATAAAACTAGAAGGAAACAACAGAATGGCAAAGACTAGATATCTCTTCAGGAAAACTGGAAATACAAAGGGAACATTTCACCCAAAGATGGGCACAATAAAGGACAGAAATGGTAGAGACCTGGTAGACAGTGAAGAGATCAAGAAAAGATGGAAAGAATCCATGGAAGAATTATACCAGAAAGGTCTTAATGAACTGGGTTTCTATGATGATGTGGTCAGCCACCCAGAGCCAGACATTCTGGAATGTGAAATCAAATGGGCCTTAGGAAGCACTTCTGTCAATAAAGCTAGTAGATGAGATGGAATGCCAGTGGAGTCATTAAAAACCCTAAAAGATGTTGCCATCAGGATGTTGCATTGAATATGTAAGCAAATCTGGAAGACCCAGCAGTGGCCGTAGGACTGAGAAGGTGAATCCTCATCCCAATTCCCAAGAAGGGCAGTACTAAAGAACGTACTAACCATCAGACAGTTGCACTCATCTCCCATACTAGCATGGTTATGCTTAAAAGCTTGCATGCTAGGCTTCAGCATTATGCAAACCAAGAACTTCCAGATGTCCAAGCTGGGTTTAGAAAAGGCAGAGGAACCAGAGATCAGATTGCCCACATTCACTGGATCATAGAGAAAGCAAGGGAATTCCAAAAAAAAATCTACCTGTTTCATTGACTATGCTAAAGCCTTTGACTGTGTGGTTCATAACAAACTGGAAAGCTCTTAAAGAGATGGGAATACCAGACCATCTTACCTGTCTCTTGAGAAACCTGTATGCGGGTCAAGAAGCAACCATTAGAAGCCTGTATGGAACAGATGACTGGTTCAAGATTAAGAAAGGAGTAAGACAGGGCTGTCTGCTTAACATATATCCTGAGCACATCATGTTTAACCTATACCCTGAGCACATCATGAGAAATGCCAGGCTGGATGAGTTCCAAGCTGGAATCAAGACAGGTGGGAGAAACATCAACGACCTCAGGTATGCAGATAATAGCACTCTAACGGCAGAAAGCAAAGAGGAACTAAAGAACATCTTGATGAGGGTGAAGGAGAAGATTGAAAGAGCCAGCTTAAAACTAAATATTACAAAAACTAAGATCATGGCAACCGACTCCATTACTTCATGGCAAATAGAAGGGAAAAGGTAGAAATAGTGACAGATTTCCTCTTCTTGGGCTCTAAAATCACTGTGGATGGTGACTGCACCCATTAAATCAGAAGGCAACCGCTTCTTGGCAGGAAAGCTGTGACAAACCTTGACAGTGTGTTGAAAAGCAGAAACTTTATTCTGCAGGCAATGGTACATATAGTCAAGGCTATGGTCTTCCCAGTGGTCATGTATGGTTGTGAGAGCTGGACTGTAAGAAGGTAGAGTGCCAAAGAGTTGATGCCTTCTAACTGTGGTGCTGGAGAAGACTCCTGAGAGTCCCTTGGACAGAAAGGAGATCAAACCAGTTAATCTTAAGGGAAATCAACCCAGAATACTCATTGGAAGTACTGATGCTGAAGCTGAAGCTCCAGCATTTTGGTCATATGATGCAAAGAGCCGACTCACTGGAAGAGTTCCTGATGATGAGAAAGATTGAGAGCAGAAGGAGAAGAGGGAGTCAGAGGATGAGATGGGAGGATGGCATTAGACATGTACTCGGGCAAAAATTTAGAGATGGTGAGGAACAGGGAGGCCTGTTGTGCTGCAGTCTGTGGGTTACAAAGAGTCGGACACGACTGGGCAACTGAACAACAACATGAATTATCTGACATTAGCTACTTTATAGGGCTTCTGAGGTGGCACAGCAGAAAAGAATGCCTCTGCTAATACAAGAGACACAAGAGACATGGGTTTGATCCCTGGGTTGGGAAGATCCCCTGGAGTAGGAAACGGTAACCCACTCCAGTATTCTTGCCTGGAGAATCCCCATGGAGCAAGAAGCCTGGCAGACTACAGTCCATGGGGTTGCAGAGAGTCCAACATGACTGAGCATACACACACACACAGCTACTTTATGAATGTATAGTTGATCATACTTGGAAATGTCATGGTAAACCTGGAGCTTCTTGAGGGAAGAGTTTGTTTTTTGTTTTTTGTTTTTTAACATACTTGTGTTTGTGTCCCTAGCTTGTAAAAAAGCATTTGACACATGTGCTTGCGCTTAGTCATTCAGGAGTGTCTTTTTGTGACCCCATGGACTGTAGCCCACCAGGCTCTTCTTCTCATGGGAATTCTCCAGGCAAGAGCACTGGAGTGGATTGCCATGTCCTCCTCCAGGGGATCTTCCCAACCCAGGGATCGAACCCAGGCTCCTGCATTGCAAGCAGTTTCTTTACCATCTGAGTTACAAGGGAAGCCCAAGAATACTGGAGTGGGTAGCCTATTCCTTCTCCAAGGGAACTTCATGACCCAGGAATTGAATCAGGGTCTCCTGCACTGCAAGCAGATTCTTTTCCAGCTGAGCCACCAGGGAAGCTCTTGACACATTATAGACATTTGATAAATATTAAGGCTTAAACTGCCTTAAATCCATTACAGAAGTATTAATTGCTCATCTGTCTACTTCTCTCATCATTACTAGTATTATGTGATGGTCATTTTTTTTTTCTGGACTTTCTAACTGTTCTCCTTACATCTGCTGTTGGCAATACCAATTACATTGAAGATAGAGTAATTGAAAATGCAAATTTGATCACAGGACAACACTCACCCACATATACACCCNTGCTTTTATTATTTTCCACATTTCTTGTGTGATTATTTAATTGATCTATGTCTTTCCTAACAGACTTTAAATTCGATTTTTAGTGCAGGAACTTAATTAGTTATTGTCTTCATTACCATCTCCAGGTCTCTACATAGTGCTTAGAATACAATGTGTGGTCAAAAATGCTCCAAAAAAATTCATTCAGTAGCCAAATCTAAACTTGTTTAGAGTTATTTTAGCATGTTACTTTTCTTACCTGAACTGAACAGGTAAAATAAAATTATGGAGGAATATTCTTGTCGAAGACATTATTACTTTGCCAAAAAAGGTCTGTCTAGTCAAAGCTATGGTTTTTCCAGTAGTCATGTATGGATGTGAGAGTTGAACTATACAAAAAGCTGAGCACTGAAGAATTGATGTTTTTGAACTGTGGTGTTGGAAAAGACTCCTGAGAGTCCCTTGGACTACAAGAGATCCAACCAGTCCGTCCTTAAGGAAATCAGTCCTGGGTGTTCATTAGGACTGATGCTGAAGCTGAAACTCCAATACTTTGGTCACCTGATGTGAAGAAGTGACTCACTGGAAAAGATCCTGATTCTGGGAAAGACTGAAGGCAGGAGGAGAAGGAGACGACAGAGGGTGAGATGGTTGGATGGCATCACCGATTCAATGGACATGAGTTTGAGTAAGCTCTGGGAGTTAGTGATGGACAGGGAGGCCTGGCATGCTGCAGACCATAGGGTCACAGAGAGTCAGACATGACTGAGCAACTGAACTGAACTGAATTCATTATTGTCAAATTAATATAAATGTTTCTATTTAACCAGTCGCTACAATACCTGTAATATTACAGCTTACTATTAACAGAAAAGCAGCACCTACATCTCCTTGACACGGAGTGACCCTGCTTGTCAATTCAAAGAAAACAATGAAAGAAATCCATTTATCTGTCATTACCTATAATGATTATGTAGAAAATGAAAGCACATTTGGCAGCTTTCAGGAGCATAAGCAATTCTAAATGGACAATAGGAGTGAGTGGAAGCTGTAGAAAATTCCCATTCTGTTTGAGTCATTTGACTTTTAGGTCTTTGGTGAAACTTGTTTTACAGAAAAAAAAATGCATAGAAAACTCAAACTTAATACAAGTAAATTTCAGAGCTTGTTATTTGGAAAAAAAAGAATTTTGAAAAACATGTGCAACCTGCTTTTTTTTTTTTTTGCTGGGTCCCAAGGCATGGCTTCCCAGAACTTTCCTTGTTAGTTCTAGGAATGATGCATCTTTTGCTCTCTCAGTAGCACCATGTCTCACAATATCATCATCCAATTGCTCATGTTTCTTTCACTGGTTTATAAATATGTGAGGTCAAGATCTGGTTCTACCCACAGTAGGTGCTAAAGGTCAGTAACTCTATTGAATGCTGTGATCTAATTTACAAAAATTCAATTTATACTGATGACTTCTGTGACAACATTCATTGTGTTAAGTAGAAGATGCACCAAGGTACATGGGCCAACTGTAGTAGTAAGAAATCATCACAGATGGACTGGCCAAAGGAGGGTAATGGTGATCGGGGCTGAGTTTGTCTTTGGAGTTCTTTTCCCAGCTCTGAACTCCATGTTGGTACCATTTCAGATCATCATCCTATCTTTTGTTCAATGGAATTAGGATTTAATGAGTTTCACTCTGTATGTATTGATACTGAAGACCCAGATAAAGTATCTGATTAATTTTTTAATAATTTTAAAGTGAGATTTTACTTAAAGGAAATATCATTAAATTATAGCAGTTTATAATATTATGATAGAATAAATTCTTTGCAAAGTTTTTATTGAAAAACCCTTTGAAAAGTTTTTACTATCTACAGAAGGATGCCGGCTTAAAGTTCATAGAATATTAAAACAGAAAAAGTTTTCAGATAATTTCTGATTTAATACACTAAAGACTCAAAAAGATTAAGTGATTTTATTAATCAGCTGATAACAGATATTTATTCAGCACCTCTTGTATTATCCAAGATACTAGAAACACAAAGGTGAATAACAACAAGAATCTGATCACAGTGAGTTTCCAGCGCAGCAAGGCACAAAACCTCCGAAAACCATGGCCCATGTCTTCCACATGTAGAGGAGATATTTACAGACTCTCAGCACTTAGAAAAAAAATGTGGCTTTTCAATGATCATCTTGATGAGCATATTAGTATTCATGGAGTGCTTATGTCTCTCCATAGGTACTATTGTTGCAGAACATATTCCATCTGAAAAGAAATAACCCCCTGAAGGGTATGCATTTTGAATCTAAACAGTACCCTTTCTTTTTGAAATTTTAATTTTTGGAACTTAATAGAGAGTCTACTGGTACCAGAAACACTACATCTCCCCAAAATCATCTTAAAGTAGCTATAGAATCCCAAAAAGATAATGAGTTTTTCAGAGTTTCCCTAGTTATGGAGAAGAAATCATTAGTAACTTAAGACAGAAATAAAGAAATCATCTAATTAATGTATTCAGAGTTGAATCTTAATGTCCAATTATTCTCTTGATTTAACACAACCTAGTAACAACATAACATAGTCAGCAACATTGTATTAATGTTGGAAGAATTAATGGAAAGATAGCCCTGTGCAGGAAGGAAGAATATTTTTTAATCTTTTCCTTTTCTCCCATACAATAAGCGAATCTTCTGCTTAAGTTAATCATGTTTTTAAAAAAGAAAAACAAGTAACCCCACAGAATTAACCTGAAAACAATGTTGTGCTGAGAAGTCAGAATTATATTAATTAAAGCTTATACAATATAATTTAAACAAAGGTCAGTCTGTTCAACTCCTTAAATATGAACAAATGATTTTTCTATCATTCATCCTAGTCTCCTAGTTCAGATCTATTGATTGATTAAACCAATGTCTATTTAAAATGTTTAATTTCCATATTTTCTAAATGGTCCAATATTAAATAATACAAAGAGCAAAAAGCTAAAGTGCCACTATCATCACATCCATATTTGTGCTTCCATTTCTTGAAAGGATGAAAATTAAAGAAGATTTTTAAAAATATTTTAGTATTTTACGTTAAATAATATAACAGACAGTGGTAATAAAAAGTTGAGAGTATACAAATGTATTACAGTACAAATCTGTACCAATGTTNGTGCCACTATCATCACATCCATATTTGTGCTTCCATTTCTTGAAAGGATGAAAATTAAAGAAGATTTTTAAAAATATTTTAGTATTTTACGTTAAATAATATAACAGACAGTGGTAATAAAAAATTGAGAGTATACAAATGTATTACAGTACAAATCTGTACCAATGTTTAACCCTTAGTTTCCCAGTTTTCCTCTACAAAAAAGAAAAAATTCCATCTAATTGTTTTCAGTTCTTTCAAAATTAAAAGTTCTTATGTTTTAAATATTAATAACTCGTAAAATGCAATAGCCACATAACTGGCTTTATTTTAAAATCATTAACTACGTCTCACATCCCCTCATTAAAACATTAAACTAAATAAATTTGGTAAGATAAATTTCAATACTGCTTTAAACTTTCATCAAAGATAAACTTACATTCTCTGGTTATTTTAAAAAATGGTTTATTTGTGCATGGCTGTGCAGGGTCTTCACTGCTGCACGTGGGCTTTCTCCAGCTGTGGTGTGTAGGGGTACATCTGCTTCTCGTGGTGGTGGCCTCTCTGGTTGCAGAGCACAGGCTCTAGGTGTTCAGGCTCCAGCAGTTGTGGCTAACGGGCTCTAAAGCACCGGCTCTGTGGTCGTGGTGCACAGGCTTTCGTTGCCCATGGCATGTGTGGAATCTTCCCCGACCAGCTAAAGTTTTAAGAAAATTTCTATCTGCTTTGCCTCATCAGTAAGCTCAAGACTTGCTTTTAGTAGAATTCATTTCTAATTTCACTAGCCAGAGTCATGGGTACCTTTGAAATGACTGATGTGTAAGTATATGTCTGAATAGTCTGTGTATCCATAAAGAAATAGTATTAAGCTTGCAATATATATGCAAGAACCCATTCTAGGTACTGGATTCAGTTCAGTTCAGTTCATTCACTCAGTCATATCCAACTCTTTGCGACCCCATGAACCACAGCATGCCAGGCCTCCCTGCCCAACACCAATTCCCAGAGTTTATCCAAACTGATGTCCACTGAGTCAGTGATGCCATCCAACCATTTCATTCTCTGTCGTCCCCTTCTCATTCTGCCCTTAAGCTTTCCCAGAATCAGGGTATTTTCCAATGAGTCAGCTTTTTGCATCAGGTGGCCAAAGTATTGGAGTTTCAGCTTCAGCATCAGTCCTTCCAGTGAACACTCAGGATTGATCTCCTTTTGGATGGACTGGTTGGATCTCCTTACAGTCCAAGGGACTCTCAAGTCTTCTCCAACACCACAGTTGAAAAGCATCAATTCTTCAGCACTCATCTTTCTTTATAGTCCAATTCTCACATCCATATATGACTACTAGAAAAGTCATAGCTTTGATTAGATGGACCTTTGTTGACAAAGTAATGTCTCTGCTTTTCAATATGCTGTCTAGGTTGGTCATAACCTTCTTTCCAAGGAGTAAGTGTCTTTTAATTTCATGGCTGCAATCACCATCTGCAGTGATTTGGGAGCCCCCAAAAATAAAGTCTGACACTGTTTCCACTATGTCCCCATCTATTTGCCATGAAATGATGGGACCAGATGCCATGATCTTAAGTTTTCTGAATGTTGAGCTTTAAGCCAACTTTTTCACTCTCCTCTTTCACTTTCATTAAGAGGTTCTTTAGTACTAAATTAAGATACCAAGAATTACAATCTCTTTCCAAATTAAATTCAAGAAATGGAATCTGACTTTGAGAACCATATAGTCTAATTGAAGAGATATAGTCCATGCAGGCAACATATATATGGCATTGTTATTAGTAATCACTGGACAAGCTGAAATGTAAGAATTCAAAGAAGAGAAAATGACCACTATATGCTAATTGTCAAGATGTGTGGGGTTTTTTTTTCTTTTAGTAAAACAGGGTTTAAACTGGCCTCAAATATGTGTAAGAGTAAGATGCATATTTAAAAACAGACAGAATCCCAGAGGCATGAGGAAAGAGATCTAGAATACTTCTACAGGACAGTGAATGAGCATTGTATCTGAAGTCCAAAATTATTAAATGGGCATAATGGGAAATCAGGCTAGAAAAACAGTTTAGGAAAGCCAAGTTAGAGAATTTAATCATTATGTGTCAGCAAGGTACCATTAGGGATGACTTTTGATGAGAAACGATATGATAAGTAATTATGTTTTATGAAGATTACTTTGGGGAATTCATTTTCATCTAATCATTCATGCTTCCATTCATTCAACAAATACTGATTCAAGCTGTAAAATATTCAGGTATTCAACTGTAATTAAAAGCAAAGACAAGTAAGATATATTTCTCACCCTCAAGATGCTTCTATCCTAGAGGCAGAAGTGCCATTGATTGTGATGTGTGGCATGGTACAGCCCCACTCTGGATACTAGGGATGTTGAGGAGAAAGATTTTCAGATAATTCTTGTGATTGGAGAGAGAGAGAGATAATACTTGGGATCCTGGCAGAGCCAGTTCTGGAACTACCACTTGAGATATCAGTATGAGTTAATTATATGATGTGGAGAAGAGGAGGGAATGAAGACATTTAAGCACATGGGCACACTTTTGTAAAGGTGGAAAACCATAGCGTGATGGAACCATCTCTTTGTTGCCCAATGGCCCTTCTGTGATTTCAGCTACAGCTGTAATACACAGGTCTGTGCAAACTCAGAGGTGACATCCCACTCCAACATTTCACACTTAAGGGCCTTTTGTCAAGTTCTTGAAGTCACTTAGCTTCTGAACAAATGCAGCCTGAAAGGGTTGGGGTGTTATACCCAAAGATAGCCTCCAATCAGGGGAGGGGGGAGCAAGAGATGGTAGAAGAATGACTCAGCTGCCTGTTCTTCTGACAATTCAGATAGTATGACAGGCTTCTCAGAGGTTTCCAGGAATGAATCTCTATTGTTCTGTATAGGACTTCACTGATATACCTTGAAAAAACACCCATCACTCTCCTCCTCCTCCCTCATTTCTGCTTCCTTATACAGCCTCCCAAATAAACTCCCTGCTACCAAGTCCTTGCCTGAGGAGAATCAAAAAGAGACAAAATTTTCTTATTCAAGGTGACTGTAGAGACATGGGTAGCAACAATGAGAGGGGTCACAGTGGATGGAGGATACTTGTTTTTCAAACTAGAGGGAACTTTGTGCATCATGCTCAAAACTTTGAATTTTATCCAAAAAGTTATAGAGAATACTGAATGATTTTAAACAAGAAAATAACATGTTTAAACTCTTTGTTTTAAAAGATCTCCCTGGGAGCAATGTAAAGAGTATGAATTGCAACACCGTAGATGGAGAGTTGAGGTCTGATTTAGAGACAGTACTATTATCCAAGGAAGGTATTTTGAGTCTTAATTATGGAATTAATAGTAGGGATGGTAGGAATGAAAGTTACATTTGAAAACCATTTGCTTTTAGCACTTGGTTGGATGTGTGGAGTGAAAGAGAAGGGAGTCTCTGCTTTTGGACAATGTCTGAGTAGCAAGACCATTTGTTCAGGAACAGAATACAGTAGCAGTAGGTTGTGAGAGGCGGGTGGAATGAGTCCATTTTTCAGTATGTTAATACAAGGGCTTGGGGTAAAATTCACACGGAGAGATAGGTAGAAAGGTTTTTATTGGTAGAGGTTTGGATCACAGACATATGCATATGTTGAACAGGCTTGTGTTAGGCCCTGTGATAGGTTCTTTTACATATGACTTCACTTAACCCTCATGGCAAACTTAAAATGTGGATTATTTTCATAACTTTGCATTGGAGAAAAAGATTCAGAAAGGTCATTTAATTTGTTTAGGATCACTAAGCAAATGAGTACTGGTGACAGTATTTGAACCCAAGTCTGAAAGTTTGAATAATGCTTTTACACTATGTCACTCCCACTCCACCATACTGATTACAACACCATCATCATCTTGAAATAGCTGATGATTGTAGAGCTACAGTTTTCAACTACAGCAGATAATAAAGGAAACAGGACCCACAGGACTCACACTTGTACCACAAGCAGCTTGCCAGTATGCAAAACCATGGAGCTAATCTATTACCCTACCTGCAATGAAAGTCACTTTATATAGCTGTCACATTGTTATAAATGGTTCTACCCAATACATGGGATGAAAGTAATATTATCTTTGTGAGTTTATAAGGCATGTCACCAATTATAATTAAAGGCAAAGAAGGAAGAAAAGTGCTCATCTTAAGTAATATACTTAAGATCTACAGGATGAAGGGTGGTAAAAGATGTGTTTAACAGCACAAAGTGGTAGGTGTTATTTTCACTGAAGTGCTTCACGGAACAGATGGACTCTTAAGAGTGATAGGGTGAGGTATCTTGTGTGTATTCAAGAAAAAGCAGTTCTGGGTGTAAAGTGAAGGCTTGGGAGAACACACATACAGCTCTGAGTGGGCAAAGATTCAAGACCATGATTATACAGAAATTTAAGTTACAATTGTAATGAGGATCAAGACTTAATAAGGAATAGAGAGAATATATAGAGGAAAATTGGCTATATGTACATACATATAGTGCATATATGTACATGGGACACATATTAACAGAGACTAAAGATAGAATCATAAAATATTCAGATTGGAGAAGATCTGGCAGAGTATTGTAATTCACCAGTCCTACTTCCACCCTCATTCTGCACAAGAAGAAATAAATGGAAAGGTTAAGTGATTTTTTTCCAAGATTCAAATCCACAAATGGGCTGGGCATTTGTTTGTCTCACTTTATGGATGGAGGAGCCTGTTTGGCTGCAGTCTATGGGGTCTCACNAGTATTGTAATTCACCAGTCCTACTTCCACCCTCATTCTGCACAAGAAGAAATAAATGGAAAGGTTAAGTGATTTTTTTCCAAGATTCAAATCCACAAATGGGCTGGGCATTTGTTTGTCTCACTTTATGGATGGAGGAGCCTGTTTGGCTGCAGTCTATGGGGTCTCACAGAGTCGGACAGGACTGAGCGACTTCACTTTCGCTTTTCACTTTCATGCATTGGAGAAGGAAATGGCAACCCACTCCAGTATTCTTGCTTGGAGCATCCCAGGGACAGCGGAGCCTGGTAGGCTGCCGTCTATGGGGTCGCACAGAGTCAGACACAACTAAAGTGACTTAGCAGCAGCAGCAGCAGCATGGTAAACTGAAGATTTTTTATAAATGATAGTGACATTTCCTATGCATCGTCCTATGTACCTTCCTATGCATGAATCTAATAATACATGATTCTGTCTTAAAATGTAGTCTTTTAATATTCTTGAAACAATAGGATCACCAAAGAGATGTAGCAAAATCCATGGGATTTGTGAGATACTTATTGGGTTTTGTTGTTGTTAGTATTTTTAATCAATCATGTGAAGTTAGTTTATGGTCAATACTTCTTGGCCATAAAGCTAAAGGATAAATATTTATAGAATCTCTGAAGTTCTATGGAGTTATAGCTCTCTTAAATGGAAGTATGCTATTATTTTATAATCATTTTGATATTAAAAAGATAATATTAATTGAAAGGTTTTTAATTTCTTCATGCAACTTGTGGTTCTCAAGCTTCAGGGAGAAGCACCAGAAGCACCTGGAGGGCTTGTTAACACTCAGATCACTGGGTTTCACCCCAAAGTGCATGATTCAGTAGGTCTAGGAAAGGCCTAGAAAATCTACATTCCTCACAAGTTCCCAGTGGTGTCAATGTTGCTTGTCCAGAGACCTTCATCTGAGAACCACTGCACTAATTAGATCATAAACAACTTGTGGATAGAAACTGTGTCTCACTCATTTCTGTGCGCTTAGTGTCTACCTCAGAAGAAACTCAACAAATGTTTACAGGAATGAATAAATGACTAAGTGATTATATAAATGATGTCACTAAAAATGTTAGCTAATTTGGACTATTAACTGCCCAGCTTAAGAGTCTTCTTGTTACTCCCACTTATAAAGAAATTAATAAATCAAGAAAATATTAAGTAATTGCTGTCCCATTTGCTGAAAATGGAAAAGCTGAACTCTGTGTTGTCATGGATACAGTATTCTATTTTCAGTACTAGTCTTGTCCTACTTGTAATGACTGTTACAGTAACCAATAGGAAAATAACACTTCACTCACCACATTTCATTAAATTTAACACCTCATATTAAGCTTAATGGGACAATAAGAACAAAGTTCTGTTTGCCAATTGTTTACAGAATTCCACCATTTCCCTGTAGTTAGTGACTTAGACAGCATCAATCTTTATGAAAATCTCCCCAAATAAAAAGGAGATAGGAAAATAAAAGCTTTCTATTTGACTTAATAATAATGACCTCTGGGCCAGACATTTCCTGACATTTAACCAATAGTCAAATCAAAAGACTCTACTGTCTTTGATTCAGGATCTCTGCTTCTACCACAGATTATTACCTTGCAGGAAATGCCCTTACTTTAGAACATTATAAATTTAATAGAAGAGAGAGCAAAATAATATGAATTCTGAGCACCAGGACCTTAAATACTTGCATTTTAAAGGATAAATGCAAAATATGGTGGAGAAAAGACAAACTAATTTAACTTGAATAAAATCATTCACAATTTGATCTTGATGCCAATCACAATGAAATAATAACCTTAATCATTGCAACCTGGAATCATGTTACTTTATTTCTAAGGAAAACTGCACTGTGAGGGTAAAGAGCTTCCTAATGCATCAGGAGAGGACTGATTATAAACAAACAGTTCAGGCTCCAGAAGAAAAAAAGAGATAATTAAATATATTTAACGATGCATACATCTGAGCAAAAGATCAAGGAAATATTGGAAAACATAATCGTTTAGAAGTCAAGGGGAATAAGTAGGGTAGGAGAAAAGGACAGATAACTCAGAGGGACTGAATAAATCTCAGATAGGATATAAAAGACTGGAAACAGATGTTTATATTAAACTGCCAATGGAGTGATGAAACCATACAGATTGCGGTACCAATTTAACTGGAAAAAACTATGGCGAGCAGACAGAGATTTGAGTTGGAGCTCTATTTTCCACCAGTCAACTAAAGGAGGTGACTGCTGCCGCTACTGCTAATGATGAATACCATATGCTAGCAAGAGACACAGCCAGTGTGTTCTGCTGTGTGTGTTGGTTTGGGAAGATATGTGTAATTTTCTTTATCTGATACAAAATTAGTGCAACTTCAAATAGCTGCATGCAAAATGCCTGAAGAAGAGCTCATATCACTTCTCATTGAAAAAGTTAAGTGAATCATTTAAAATTTTTTTCATCTCAACACAGTAATTCAGCTAAAATAGTTTTACCTGATGTAGCCATGATATTGCCCTATTTTTTATTATTTTTTTAATAGAGAGGAAGGCCTACCACAGAATAACCATATAGTCAAATAGTCAAATGTGATATTAAAAAACAGGAAATTTGCTGCTGACAGGCTTGAGCATGTATATACATATATATACATTCTCTCTCTCTCTCTCTCTCTCTCTATATATATATATATATATATGCTGCTGCTGCTAAGTCACTTCAGTCGTGTCCAACTCTGTGCGACCCCATAGACGGCAGCCCACCAGGCTCCCCCATCCCTGGGATTCTCCAGGCAAGAACACTGGAGTGGGTTGCCATTTCCTTCTCCAATACGTGAAAGTGAAAGTGAAGTCGCTCAGTCATGTCTGACTCTTAGCAACCCCATGGACTGCAACCCACCAGGCTCCTCCGTCCATGGGATTTTCCAGGCAAGAGTACTGGAGTGGGGTGCCATTGCCTTCTCCGCTATATATATATAAACATATAAGGTTTACTTCTTGTATCAGCTAAGAAAGGATCCAAAACTTGTACTTTCATCATAAATTTCATTTCATATTGAAAAATGACAATTTCCCAGTTTACAAAAAGCAGTCTTCAAAAAAAGAAAATACTGGAATTGGCAATTTGGAGTTGGCTGTTTTCTTTAAGAAAAAACTGTGGTCCATATGCAAGGCTAAAATAAGCAAATGGGTAAGGTTGAAGAAAAAAGGATATGAAAATTGGTGTATAAGTGATATTATTTTCTATAATGGAAGCAGCTGTAATTTCCTTAATTCTGAGGCAAACACCTGGTTAACCTGATCAATTCAGCAGGAGAGGGAAAAAAAAAGAAAGAAAAGAAAGCCTTGGTTATCTCCTTTCATATCTGACATGACTGTTGATCTGAATTTTTCATGTCCCCATCATTATCTTAATGCCGTATAGACATGGTCTAAATGTTTGTTGTTGTTGTTGTTGTTCTTCCAAAACTCACTAAAATATGGAGAGGAGAAAGGGAGAGCCACAGAATAACATAAAATTTTTTGGTAGTCCTCATCAGAAAGAGTTTTAAGTACGTTGGATTTTATTTTATTACATGGTAATAAAATTTGGCCAGAGGAGAGATGTTCAATCTGGAACTCCAAGGCCAAATGTAAGTGCTGCAAAGTCATAACCACTGAGGCTTTGACCGAGTAGACTTGGAGTTGAGGAAAGCAGTTGCACCAGAAAAACCCTCTGCACTATTAAAGCTACTACTTTTTAAAAATACCCTCTGCCTTACCAGCTGAGGTTCCTTTTACACTTATTATTACGGAAAGAAAAAAAAGCTTCTGCCTGAATGTGAACCTCCTAAAAAATATTATAAAATCAACAAACAAATAATAAAATATGCCTACTAATCTAGTTCTCTTCTGAAAAATAAAAGAAAAAAATTTTTAAAAAGACAGTGTATCCTAGAAAAATGAGAGAAAGAAGAAAATTAACTGTTTGTAGAGACATTATGCTGTCTTTCACGCTACTGTCATTTCATTCCTTTCTATAGGCCTGGGACTTATTTTCTCTGCTGAAATAGTCTTTTGGATCTCTAATATCAAGGGCGAACGTGTTACTTGATGGCATTCCACACTTGTCTGTTGGGAAGACTTAAACCACGTGATTCTCTCTCCTGCTCCATCACAGCCTAACTGTGCAGCTTCTCTGAGACTGTGTGTGACCAATCACAGTGCCTGGTGCGCTAGCCTGAGTCCACCTTCAGAGTCATGAATCCTATTGAAATTACTCGCAAAGCTTTGCATTCCTTGCTAGCAAGAGCAATTACTCTCTCTGGAAAACTTGCAAATACTCCCTAACCTAACAAGGGAACTGGGGCATGCTTGAGGAAGCCAGACAGACACCAGGCTCTGCTCCATCCCCCACTATCCTGCTTGGGTTCCAAGAATCAACAATGAACTAGCAAGCATGGAAAGAAATTAGAATTGTAGAAGTGCCAAAGGTATTCCTTGGAGCAGTGAGAATATTGTGTTGTCATGTAAAAGAGCCCTTGAAAGATAAAGGAACAAAGTCCAATTATTTTACTGGTTTCATGTTCATGTGAATTGCTAACTTCAGACTTCCAGTGATATCATAGTGCCTGAAATAATTAATTCACCTCTTACTTCCAAAACATGTTGGAAAATTAATTCCCAGTGCTAAGACAAATTTGGCAGCAGAACACATTACAATTTTGCAGGTTACCTGGCAGTCATTTTAAAATGTCATCTTGGGTAAAATGTAGTCTTCTATCTTCCCTACAGATGCAGTCTGATTTGTGGGCTTCATTTCTCATTATATTAAAGAAAATATATGCTTTTTTGATGTTTTTATAAAGGAATACAAGTTGCCTTTCATAAACATTTATATAGATGCAAAAATATATAACTGTAAAAAGTATCCATTTATATCTACAAGTAAGCAAGAATAAATATTATATGAAAACCAATTAAATTAAACCTCATAAATAAAAGTTGGAGGTAAACTTTGATGTTATTGCATGGCTGGTTTTGAGGTTCATCATGGAAGGTACCTGCATGATAACTTAATCTCAGCATTAGGGCAGCCTTGACTGCAGGGAATTGCTTGAACTGGCAATAAACCCCTGGATTTGTATATGAAAACCTAAGAATGAACATTGAGACACCACCACCATTTCAGTCTGTCAGACAACTAAGGAAACAAACTGAGACATAAAAACAATTACAATGGTTGAAATACTAGGTGTAATCAAATGAAATATTTCTTCCAACACTTTAAGATTTCTTTTTTAAAACTAATGAGCAAGGCTTTAGAATGCACAAACTCTGAAGGAACCCAAATTCCTTTTGATGGGATCTCATCTGGGCTACTTCAGTCCCAAGAAGAGGCTATTTAGGTGAATACTGCAGTAAAGAAAAAAAAAAAGCCAGACACAGCTGGTTACCCTTTCCTTTGGCAAGGAATAGCAATGGCCTTACCATCCTTATGTTTATGGCAACACCAACTACTTTATTTGAAAAGTCACTCATTTCTATGATTGCAGTGGACATGTTTTCATCAACAGAGCAGTTCAGGAGGAAAAAATTATTTTATTAGCTAATTTTCCTTCCATGAATTAGGGATTTTTCTCTGCACAGAGAGAAACTTCAAACCCCTCTAGAAATGGAAGCATGCCCATGGATTGACTACTACAGATCAAGTTTCCAGTGGGCTAATAACGTGCTCCAGTGAAAACATATTTTTAATTTGCTTTTAGGGTTATTTATTTTTTTATTATTACACTAAGGGTTTATAATTTAATGTCAAACATAATTTTGCACGAATTATGTGACTGTGCTATGATGCAGTAGATAAGCTCAGTGTGCCTGGTTGGCATGGTCTCAAACGATGTTTTTGAGAAAATGGATCACCATTTGGCAGTTTGCCAATTCCATAAACTGCTCGGTAGAACTTAAAAAGGAAAAAGTTGCAAAAAAAAATTTTGTGTTTGGCAAAAAATATTCCTAGTAATATTAGAAGCAGAAAAAAAATAATTACTCTCTATTGCCATCTATTAGATGTAACATAAATTGTATAAAGCTAATTAAGAAATTAAAAGGCTTCCAATTAAAAATTGCAAAGTCATAGTCATTGTAAATTGTTAACCAGCCAAGTGGAATCATTTTTCAATGAGAATATTTGTTTAAAAATATAGTAGTCATCATAGTGTCTCCAAGCTTTATGATCAGATTGCTAAACATTTAGGAGCCTCGACAAAGTGCCAAGCATTATGCTGGGAATGGGAGATACACAAATAACAGCTGTACTGCCACAGCTTTCAAGAAGTTCACTGTCTAGTGGAGGAGACAAGCAGAGATGTCCTGCCAGAGTAATGCAGTAAATGTTGTAACGAAGTTATACAGAGGGTCCTCTGGAGCACAGATAAGGGGTGTCTGGTCAAGATTTTGGGGTGTGGTGAAAGGTCAGGAAATGGCTGCATGATGAGACTGCAGAACAGATTTAGTGTTCTAAGATGGAAGACAAAGACCCAAGAGAATTAACTTTTGAAATAAATATTTATTTATATATCCATCCACAAGTTAAAATAAACGTAAATATAACATTTCTATGATATTAAGCCATTTTCATATGTGTCAGCTAATCCAAACCTCACACTGAGTCTCTTAAGTTTAAGGATGGGGGAGAGAAATATCTTCACTCTACAGGTAGGAAAAATAAATCCTAGAACAGTTAGTGACCAGCCCAAGGTCACCAGGGTAACAAATGTGTTGTAAGAAAGCCAAGAGCAAACTCTGGGACTCCTGACTTCCAGACCAACTGTCATGCTGGTGCACACCACTCTGCCATTATCCTACTCATTTATCATATCATCACTAACAAAACAGCAATAATTGAACCTTTAGGCATAGAATGTGTAATTAGAGAATAATGTGAAATGTAATTTTGGCTCTCCAATTAAAACAAAAAACTTCATCAAGGTAACATAATCAGTAAGAATCCCATATATATTTTAAATGCCATCCATTTATCAACCATAAATTCTAAATCAAATCATATAGAACATGAAATCAAAAATTTTTTTGTTTCCACACTATTAAATTCAAACAAATATTTTGGCAAATAAGTAAGTAAATCTGAAGGCTAAAAGCATTCCACTAGGCATCTGGCCTACTGGACAGAGTAGTCACATACGTTATCTAATTAATTTTAGGAAAATTGCTATGATGTTAATTGGGTTGCTGTGTCATTGATCTAATTTTATCATAATGGTAAGTGAAATAACTGAATTGTGAAACTTTCAGGAATTTTTATTTTTTGGTAAATTCAATTGTCCTTGTAGGCAATCTTTAGTAGCATACAGTTCTACTTTTGAGTTTCTACTCTTGCCTCAAAGTATTTATTTTTGACAATATAAGAGATGTGAACATACAAAGCAATGACCTGACTTGGAATAACACAAGTACTTGAGGTTCTTTTCTTTTATTAGTGAAGAGTTTTTTCATCAAGCATAGGATGGTCTGAATCAATCTCTAATCCATACAGGAAAATGCTCAGTGACAAAATACTTCCTTTTAAATGTTAGGGGGAAAATAGAATTTTCTCTCTACATAGAATCACAGAGTTGGTTACTAGCAATAATGATTTATCCTATTACTTGTCTACTTGGATTACTTAGGTAACCTATTGCAACTCCTCTTAATATGTTCTAGTTGCCTGTATCCTAAAAGAAACAGGCTCCTCCAAAGGCTGTACGTATCTCAGGTTAGCTTAGGCTATGCTGCAATAAGAAACATACCCCAGAATCTCAGTGTAATTCATAAAGATTTAGTGACTGTTCATGCTGAGTCCTTTATGGGTCTAGTAGATTCTGAGTGATATCACAGGGGTTTAGAATACTTCTATCCTGTAATTATGTCAACAGGAACATTCCATAGCAGGTTATTGTATCAGAGAAAGAGAGAGCTAAAAAATCTACACATCAGTTCATAGATGCTTTTTTATCTTTTTACTTCCCCTCCCAGATTTTTGGCCAGAAAGAATCAGATGTGACTGGCTGACTTATAAAAGGGAAGGGAATGTGGAATAACCCTTGTATATTCTGTGAACAGCCAAATTTTTTGTCATACTGGGCATGGTTCTAGTGCAACTTATATTACTAACATCCTCAGAAACTCGAAGTCCTTAATTTAAACATATCACACTATAGATTATGCATCTAGAGTTAGGATGAGTATTAAATGTTAAATAATAAAGGAGATAATATTTTAAAACTAATAAAAAAATTACACAATTTCTAAAAACCAACCAAGTAGAAATAAAACTAATCTTCCAGATCACTTCTATTTTATATTTTCATTTATATATTCCTTCACTAAATCTTTATAGAAATCCTGTATTCTAGGAAAAGAAGACTCAGTAAGACTCTAAAATTCACCTGAAGTGATGATGCTATAAGCACTGGATCTTGGATTGAATCTAGTTTGATCTTAATCTCTCTGTTTTTGCTACTTTATCATGCTGACTCCTCAGGAGTAAATTGATCAAGAAAATGATAATATTTTCCTTCAATCCAACTAAAATTACAAACAAACAAACAAACAAAAAAGCACCACAAGTAATACAAGATTCTTGAGTGTGCTGAGAGCAATAATGTAAGAACTGAGTTCAAAAGTAATAAATTAGTCTGCTAGTTCAAGAAAGCCAAATGAAGAATGGGAGTTTACCCACGGTGCTAAATAGAAGAAAGAATAAAAGTAGCCTGTGAAGTATGAGGGTTTTAAAATGCAGGAGTTAAGGCTTGACACCTGTAACACAAAGAATCTAGTGCCTTGATCAAGAACTGGCTCTGGCATCAGACTAGCCTGGGATGATTCCTGATGTGGTTAACCTTTCCATGCCTCAATTTCCTTTTTCTATAAGATGAGCATAAGGGCTACCTTATTAGGTTATTATGAAGATTGTTTTAAAGGAATTTGTATTTGAAGTGTTGATCACAATTATAACAATGCCTTTCCCTGAAGGTCGAAATGTCTTAAAGGGCCTCACGTCACAATACTTAGTATTGTGAATAATACCCTAGCCAGTGTGAGACTGCTCACAATAGCTTCTCATGTGACTTATAGGGAGGGCTTTTATGTGGACTTTTTGGTCATGAAGTAGGATACATATTATTATAGGATGCAAAGTGCCATATGAAACCTACCTGGCATTGAAAACTCATTCTAAATATCACAACTAATCTGAAATAATAGAAACCTTCCCTACAAAATACATAAGCACTCAAAAATTAACATAAATTCAATAAGACTAAAATAACTTGTCTCCCTTTTTCTACAGCCTTAAGAAAATTTCCCATTATATTTTCATAGTTCCTGATAACCTAGTAAGTTATTAAGATGGGCAAAATAACTCATGCCCCCAGCAAGTGACTAAAAATGTAGGTTAAGATGTTAATCCAACTTAAATCATCTGTGATTTAAGTAGCTTGGTTTTACACAATACTGTTCAGTACATTTTACTAGTAGTCATGTATGGATGTGAGAGTTGTATAAAGAAGGCTGAGCACTGAAAAACNAAGTGTTCTCTGGTCTGTCCCACAACTGATTGAGACAGACAGCACGCCCTGCTGCCATCTCACCCACAGTGATGGACAACTGCTCTGCCCTTCCCTGACAGCTTTCCAGGCCACAGACCAGACCCAGCAAATGTTCTAGGAGGACAGCCTGTCCAGTTGCATGCTGACCCTGATCAACACAATGCTTTCTCAGTGCTTAACTGCGATGGTTATTCCTTGCCTACCAAGTCCCCAAGTGCATACTGGAAGTCAACAGAGCTGGAAAGTCAAGTGCATTGAATATCAGAAGCTGTAAAGCCAGACAATTCAGCACTGTCTCAGCCCCAACCCCGAATCCATACATGTAGTAGGAAAATTTTGGGGGGTGGTCCAGTTAGGCAATGAGCAGCCTCAGGTTTCAGTTTCTATCAGAAGAGATTTAGAAGTAACCACTGAACTTTTTGCTCAGTCACAACCCTGAGTTAATCTCATCTATGTTATCATTAGAAAGTGAAAAGTTAAGCCGCTCAGTAGTGTTCAACTCTTTGCAACCCCATGGACAGTAGCCTATAAGGCTCCACTGTCCATGGAATTTTCCAGGCAAGAATACTGGAGTGGGCTGCCATTTCCTTTTCCGTATGTATCATTATTCCCTTTCAAATTAGTTCCTCAAAAGAAACTTGCCTGGGGTGATTCAGGTCTTAAGGCTGCCGCTCTCACCTGGTACCACCTTGTCTGTAGCCAAGGAATCAGCAACTAAAGACAATTATCAGCTCTCACAGAAGAGACAACTCTAAATGTCATATACAAAAACCACCACCTGGATTCAAGGTTATTTGGGAAAGGAGAGAGAATGGAGTAAGGAGAGGTGTCAAGAAGTAAATGAGCAGAAGATGACTAGAATTAGAATATTCCAGATAGGGGACACAGCAAGAATCTGAGGCGCAAAGGAAAGAATGTAAGTTGGAACAAAAAAACAAGAACTAAAAGACAGCTTGGGAAGGAATCATGTGGATGGACTTCAAATCCCAGTAGGACAGGGCTCTTGCTTCTATTTAAGGTGTAGGTATGTGAGACAAGTCTGTTAACTATTGTAAACTAGATCATGCTTTAACAGAATGGCAAAATGACTGTTCCATTTTTCCAATAATGAGAGACATCTTTCAACTGTCCAGAGACCAAAAGGAGAATTCCATCTCTCTACTCACCCTTCTTTCTGAGCTCTGGTTTGCCTTTCTTGACTGTGGCCATCACCATGTCACCCACACCAGCAGCAGGAAGTCTATTCAGTCGTCCCTTGATCCCCTTCACAGAGATGATATACAGATTTTTGGCTCCTATAAAAGAATGTAAACAAATATGGAGACTACTTTTGAGGGCCAATCAGGCAGTGCTGCGATTTTCCAACACCACCTCCTCCACTCACACTCCCAAGCAGTTAGTCCCCACTAGGTGGAACACCTTGTCACACCACCGATTGAAGCAAAACAACACAACATGCTGCCGCTTCACCCAAAAGCGGTGTTTTTCACTCTGCCCTTTCTTGACGGCTCAGCGGGTCATCAGCAAAAGGCCCACTGAGTGCTTTTAAAAGGGTGAGTATGGCAGGGGGCAGCCGAAGGTCTCACCTGTGTTGTCAGCACAGTTGATCACGGCTCCAACCGGAAGACCCAAGGAAATCCGGAATTTCGCACCAGAGGACCCACCACGTCCTGTAAGTAGAAAGGGAAACAGGAGGTCACTGCCCAGTCATGGTTTGGAGTCCCTTTCACATGCTTAAAGTAGTTCACTCGCGTATGCTTTGGGAAACGGCACAATGTAGATTCGTTCTCTTTAGGAATCCACACACTCCCTGCCCCATGTGCCACCCAGTTCTCAAGGCCAATAGCCAAGTCCTCACTACCACATTAGACTGAGATTAACTGGCCTGGAAGACTCAATTCTCGATCCAACTTTTGCACCACGCCAATTCTTCCTGTAGGGTGGGAAACTGCACAAGCCGCCCACACTGGGACTTAAGTCAGTCCAACTCCAATCCCGTTACTGCAGTGATGACCCGGAATGAACCCGCAGAGTTCGATCGAGAGTCACGACTGGATCCTGCCAACTCAACCCTCCAGCCGGCCCCGTCTCTTTCAAGGGCTCTCCCGGTGCTCCCCCGATGAACCCTCCAAGCCCTCTCGGGCCTCGAGCAGAGCAAACCGCCCCAGCTGCCCACGGCCGCCGCTGCCGGCAAGGCCAGCTGCCACAGCGCAATAGATGGCGAAGGATCTTCCAAAGTCAAAATCTCACCTCGCTTCGACATCTTGAAGGCCGGAAAGGGACAAAAAGGAAGTAGATACAAAGGACACTGGGATATGAACTCCGACGCCCCGCCCAATCTGGGCACGTGATCCGGAGTTTGCTCAATCTGCCTCTTTCTCCAGGGCGCTGTCTTATTCCGTCATAAACGCGGGACGTCACCTAGAGCTCGCGATAGAAAGTGAGCGGTGTAGGGGTTGAAGGCTGCAGAATGAATGATACCGAGAGTATATTCAATAGGAGCTCGGGAGTAGTTGTTTAGGACACAGAAACATTGGTTTAATTGATCGGACAACCTTTTCTGAACACTATGTGCCAGGGACTTAGATGGACACTAAAGTGAAGTGAAAGTGAAGTCGTGAAGTCGTGTCCGACTCTTTGCGACCCCGTGGACTGTAGCCTACTTAGGCTTCTCCGTCCGTACGCCGTCCAAGCAAGAATACTGGAGTGGGTTACCATTTCCTTCTCCAGGGGAATCATCCCGATCCAGGGATCGAACCCAGGTCTCCCGGATTGGAGACAGACGCTTTAACCTGAAGGCATGGGCGTTGAGGGCGAAGGTTAAAGAGCTGGAAATGGTTTCATTAGGATGTGATACAACTGAGAGGTGCCATTGTAGGGCAACAGATAATTCCATATTGTGTATGCTTAGTCCCAAACCCAGTTGTATTTTCTATATCTTGCTATATCCATCATTCTTTTCCCTGCCTCAGGCTTTCCCATTCTTCAGGCTTCCGGTTGATGCATTCATTCAAATATTAAAAGACTACGGATTCCAGATCCTGTCCTGGGCACAGGCTAGACTACATCAGAACAAAACAGATCATTCTTGCCCTTATGAAAGTTATATGCAGTCAGGCTGGTGATGAAGGTGGATATTAGATACTGAACCATAGACGTAATCCGAGAAGGAAATGACAACCCACTCCAGTACTCTTGCCTGGAGAATCCCATGGATGGAGGAGCCTGGTGGGCTACAGTCCACGGGGTCGAAAAGAGTCGGTTACAACTGAGCGAATCCTTAGTTAGATGTAATAATGGCAACGTATAGTATGTTAGATGCTGATAAGTACTATAAAAACAAAAGTAGAAAAAAAAAGTAAGAGGAATCTGGAAGTGGGAAGAGGGGCAAATTGCAGTTCAAAATAGAATGGTGAGTGTGGGCTTTATGGAAGAAGTTGATATTAGGGCAAAGATTTTGAGATGAGGGAGTTAGCAATTTGATTGTCTAAGAAGAGCAGTCCAGACAGAGTCCTCAACCAATGAAAGACTCTAAGGTGGGATTGTGCCTGAACAATGTGAGGCCCAGCAAGGAAGCCAGGAATGACTGGACAGAGTAAGTGAAGCGAAAAGCAATAGAATGAAGGTCAGAAGTAATGGAACTGGATCATGTAGGGCTCTGTACATCACTATGGACCTTGACATTTACAGACTAAATTGGAAATCATTAAGTTGTAAGCAGAGGAGGGAAATGATCTGACTAATATGATGGAAGGATCACTCTAATTGAGGCTAGACTGTGGGAGGGAACACAAAGATACAAGTAAGAAGACCTATTTGGGAAGCTCTTGCAATAACTCAAAAGAAAAGTGGTGGTGGTTTGGACCAGAATGGTAGCAGTGAGGCACTGTAATGTGATCAGATTCTGGATATGTTTGGAGATAGAGGCAGCAAAATGTGAGATGAAGAGAAAGAGGAGAAAATGTTTCCAAAACTTGAGGTCTGAGCGAGTTGCCATCAACTGAGATGGGGAAAGCTGTGAGAGGAACAGCTTTGGGGGTAAGAATAGCAGTCCAGTTTTGGAGATGTTGAGTTAGATGTCTGTTAAACCAAAAAAGAGAAATTTCAATAGCAGGTTGGACATATTAGCCTGGAGTTCCAGAAAGAAGGAGATAGAAATTTGAAAGTTGTCAGCATATAAGTAAAGCCACGATAGTGGATGAATTCAAAAAGAAGAAAGTGTAAATAAAAGAGACCATGGGCTAACCTCTGGACCATTTCAACGTTAAGAGGTCTCTAAATCTATACATTTATAAATCGTCCTTCTCACTCTTAAATCGTTCACTTGCTCCTACCAGTTTCTCTAGCTACCAGTTTCTCTCTCTCCACTTAGCTGAATTCCACGTGTTTCTGAATATATTATTTCATTATCATTTTTGCCTCTCTTGATAAATGGAACCACCATCCATCTAGATGTGCCTCTGGGATTCCTGCCCAAGTTTTTTCAATTGGCCTTCTCAATGTCTCTCAAGTCTATCTATCCACTTCTATCTCTTCTACTAACACTCTGGTCCAAGCCAACTCCATCTCTTGCCTAAACTACTTCTGAAGCTCCATGATAGGTCTCTTGGCCTCTATTTCTCCCTCATCCATCCACTCAGTCTTCATATAATGGCCAGAAATAATTTTTCAGAAATGTAAATATTACTATGTCACTCTCCTGAAAATCCTCCAATGGTTTCTGTACTCTCAGAATGGAAGTTAAAATCCATATCATTGCCTACTGGGCCCTAATATAGCATTGTCCTGCCTCTTAACCTCATCTTGCACCATGCAAGATCTTGCACCTCATCTCCACTCTGCAGAGTTGGCCTTTTTGTTCCAGATACCATATATGCTCCTGAATAGCCATCTGCTTGGCATACTCTAGCCTGACTACCCTCATCGTGTATTTTTTCACGATGTAAAGTGTTACATTTTTACATCTATTGATTTTTACAGATCTCAGCTTAAATATCTTTTTCTTAGAGAAATTTTACTCTGACCTCTCTTAAGAGGTATTTTTCCATCATACTATTTATTTCAGTTCTTAAATATGTATTTCATGACTTTGCTGAATGACTTCCCACCCCCACAGTTAGTCTATATGTTCCAGTAAAAGCTGAGTTCATGTTTCTTTGTTATTGTTCAACAGTATATCTCCAGCATTCAGCATAGGCCTGACTCAATAAATATGTGGCAAATGATTGCTGAACAAATGAAGTCTACTTCAATGGTTTCCATATGTCAGCATCCTGGCATGAAGGAATTTTCGTTCTTCTATGGCAAAATTAGAAATATTTGGAAAATACTGTGTGTCTCATAAAGCTACATTTGCTCAATTTAAAGGATTATCGTCCTTCATCTTTTTTGTTGTTAAAAATGTTCCTTTAAATCCTACGTCAACTTTTCACCATCTCAACACTGCCATCTCTGAGGTAGTTTCATTGGTCCATGAAAATCAGAGCTTCGAAATGATCTGTCTCTATTTCTTTACTTCCTGGGTGCACACATTCCTTGAACCCCTGTAATCTAGTTCATTTCCTCACTATATGACTGAAATTATACTAGAAATTATGTATACTGATCAATTATACTAGAAAGTCCACCATGACCTACTCTTTCTGCAATCCAAGGAAACTCCTCAGTCTTTGTCTTACTTGACCTCACACTGTTGCACACTGAGACCAGTCCCATCTTCTTAACCCTCTCCACCTACGGTTTCCAAGATGCTGGTAATAATAGAAGTTACTATATATGGAGTGTTCTTAAATACTAATCATTGAGTTAACCATTTTATAGGAATGTGACTTCTTGAATCCTCCCTACAACCCTGTGACATAGGTATTATCAATCTCATTTTACAGGTGAGGAAACTAGGAAATAGAAAGGTTAAGTGTTTTTGTCCAAGATCAAACAAATCATGAAAGGTAGAGATGGAATGGTATCCTGAATCTGACTGATTCCAAAGTACAAGCTCTAAGCCACTATGCTATATTGGTCTCTCCTTACTCATTGCCCTTCTCAGTATATTTCTCTGAGTGATCACACCACCCAATACCTTCCATTACTATCAATAAGCTGATAACTCCCAATTCTGTATCTCAGCCTAAGACATTTCTGCTTAGCTCTAGCTAATATATGGAAACCGTGATAGGGACATCTCCACAGGCACTTCAGACTAACACACCCACAACCAAAATCAATTTTTCCAGGAATTTAGCTTTTCTGCCTGTATTAGTTGTCTTGGCTGGTTACTTAGAGCATTGGTTCTCAAGTATTTTCATCTGAATATCCTTTACATTCTTAAATTATTGAGGACTCCAAGAAGGTTTTGTTTGTATAGTTAAATCTATCTACTGAGAGTCACCAGATTAGAAATTTAAATTGTGAAATATTTAAGATGATCCATTACCTGTTAAAATCAGTTAAGTTCAGTCGTTTAGTCACGTCCAATTCTTTGCGACCCCATGGACTGCAGTATGCCAGGCTTCCCTGTCCATCACCAGCTCCTGGAGCCTACTCAAACTCATGTCCATCGCGTCCGTGATACCATCCAGGCATCTCATCCTCTGTCGTCCCCTCCTCCTCCTGCCTTCAATCTTTCCCAGCATCAGGGTCTTTTCCAATGAGTCAGNGTGAGAGTTGGACTGTGAAGAAAGCTGAGCGCCAAAGACTTGATGCTTTTGAACTGTGGTGTTGGAGAAGACTCTTGAGAGTCCCTTGGACTGCGTTTTTGGAGGTAAAGAATGATGTTAATGACCAAAATTAGATCCAACCAGTCCATTCTAAAGGAGATCAGCCCTGGGTGTTCTTTGGAAGGAATGATGCTAAAACTGAAACTCCAGTACTTTGGCTACCTCATGCGAAGAGTTGATTCATTGGAAAAGACTCTGATGCTGGGAGGGATTGGGGGGCAGGAGGAGAAGGGGACGACAGAGGATGAGATGGCTGGATGGCATCACTGACTTGATGGACTGAGTCTGAGTGAACTCTGGGAGTTGGTGATGGACAGGTAGGCCTGGCGTGCTGCGATTCGTAGGGTTGCAAAGAATCGGACACGACTGAGCGATTGAACTGAAGTGAACTGAACTGAATATCACTAAACATGGTTGAGGGAAATAGTAATAGTAAAAAAGAAGTGTGGAAAGAAGATAACTTGACAAAACTATAAAGAAAACAAGGGGGGGGAAACGTAAATAAATAGTACTGAAACCAAGAAGAAAGGAATGGAAAAAAAAAGAAAATTATCATATGGTAAAGATTGCAGATTACTATAGCAGTCTGCTGAATTGAATTATAGCATTATAACACCAAGATGTGAGTGGATTGCAGTTGTATGATTCCATTTTTTTTAAAGGCCAAAATCATTATGTGAGTTTCAAAATATGGGATATAACTTTTAGATTGTGGGTCATTTTGGCTGGGTGAAGGGGGTCTAACCTCATCAGAGACTGAAAAAGCAAAGGTTATAAAGCATACAATTTCATAAAATAAATTAAAATGTCATTGCTATTTGGGGGATTCACTGTTAGATTATTGTTACTTTTATAAATCAGTGTTGGCCTCTGAATCTTTTCCTATATGACTGGAAGCAAATCTATAAAGTCTTGGTTGATTTTGCTAAAGCATTTTTGGTGGTAAAGAATGATGTTAATGACCAAAATTATATTCTTCATAAAATATTGGGTTAACAAAACTACTGTTACATTTCTTATAAAATAGCAGATAGTTTTCTTAACATCAGATTTGTGGATGCTTTCAATCTCAATTCTATGTATGAATTTTCACAGTCCTAACAGTTTAGCAGTGCTAATAAGAGCTGAAAAACTACACTAGGCTCATCAGGTCAAGCACTTACTCCTTTCAGTTCACTTCAGTTCAGTCACTCAGTTGTGTCCGACTCTTTGCAACTCCATGAATTACAGCACACCAGGCCTCCCTGTCCATCACCAACTCCCAGAGTTCACTCAGACTCACATCCATCAAGTCGGTGATGCCATCCAGCCATCTCGTCCTCTGTCGTCCCCTTTTCCTCCTGCCCCAAATCCCTCCCAGCATCAGTGTCTTTTCCAATGAGTCAACTCTTCGCATGAGGTTGCCAAAATACTGGAGTTTCAGCTTTAGCATCAGTCCTTCCCAGGGCTGATCTCCTACAGAATGGATTAGTTGGATCTCCTTGCAGTCCAAGGGACTCTCACGAGTCTTTTCCAACACCACAGTTCAAAAGCACCAATTCTTCAGCACTCAGCTTGCTTCACATTCCAGCTCTCACATCCATACATGACCACTGGAAAAACGATAGCCTTGACTAAGAGGAATGCAGCTCTAAACAAAGTTATCATTATCATTTCTAGTAAGTTGACATACCTGTGATTATTGGTATTGTAGACTACATGACTATTATTGTATGATTAAAAAATAAATTGTTCACATATTTTGCATTGTTATTAGAATTGAGTTACCAGTGAAAAGTAGAAATTATTTATTTAATATTTAATATGTCAAAAACAAAACATTCTCTATAGGTGCCTTCTTAGTAATACTGGCTTCCCTGGTGGCTCAGCTGGTAAAGAAACCACCTGCTATGCAAGAGACCTGGGTTCAATCCCTGGGTTGGGAACATCTTCTGGAGAAGGGAAAGGCTACCCACTCCAGTATTCTGGCCTGGAGAATTCCATGGACTGTATAGTCCATGCAGTCGCAGAGTCAGACACAACTGACTGACTTTCACTTTCACTTTCTTAGTAATACCAAGTGTGAAACCATTGTTACACACATATCTTTCCATTTTTCAACCCCTAGTAGCATGTATTGCTCTAGCAAAACACAATATTGAATGTTTCTTTTTCCAGAAGTAGAGATGCTAATAAGAAGTGATAATGTATCAAAAAATAAAGTAAAATGAGGGAGAGAGAGAGAGACTACAGTTTCATAGACCATAGCCTGAATCCTATTGAGATAAACTATAAATGCATGGGTGAATGGGGAAAAGTACAACAAAAATTAGGAAGGAGAATAGCTTATAGAGAACACTATCAAGACAAGATTTCTGATAATTTTCTACAGCCATTATATAAAGAGATGACCAAATCTACCAAAGTTATTCTAGCACAAGAACACAAAAGTTACTTTTTCTCTTAGGTGAGAAAGACGAGGAAGACACTGCTTTTCCATAACAACTTTTGTTATAATCTGAGTTCTGAAATGTACTAAAAGTATTTATCCCTTAAAATTAGAATGGTAATGACTAAACAAAATGGATTTTTTTTCTATACAACTTATAGATCTGTTTGTTTGTCTTTTGTCTGAAAATAAGCTGTTATGAAAAAGCCTTTCTCCACCTTGGTCTTGACTGCCCAGAGTTTATGCCTTCTACACATAGAATGCTAAAGGTGGCTAAAGATGGCAAAGTGGTCTGCCTCACAAATAATATTAATCACACACAAAACATTAAGTTAACATTCTTAGGGCTGGTTCTTTTCCATAGCACATGCATAACAAAGGCTTCTGTTAAATATATTCATGGATAATACCAGATTATTCCTTTTTTCTCAAGACAACTTACAGCAGAAGACCTTAATAGACATGTTTCCAAAGAAGACATACAGATGGCCAATGGGCACATGAAAAGATGCTCAACATTGCTAAGTATTAGATAAATGCAAATTAAAACTACAATGAGGTACCAGTCAGAAAGGTCATCATTTAAAAATCTACAAATAACAAAATGCTTGAGAAGATGTGGAGAAAAGGGAACATTACTACATTATTGGTGGGAATGTAAGTTGGTGCAGCCACTGTGGAAAATAGTATGGAGGTCCCTCAGAAAACTAAACATAGACTTACCATATGGGCCTGCAATCCCCTTCCTGGCATATAGCCAAACACAACTATAATTCAAAAAGATATACACACCCCAAATTTCATAGAAGCACTATTCACAATAGCCAAGACATGGATACCACTTAAATGTCATCAACAGATGAATGGATAAATAAGATGTGGTTCATATAGAGTGGAGCACTACTCAACCATAAAAAAGAATGAATTAATGCTATTTACAGCAACATAGATGCAATTAGAGGTCATCATACTAGGCAAAGTAAGTCAGAAAGAGAAAGACACATACCATATGATATCACTTATATGTGGAATCTAAAATACGACATCTACGAAACAGAAATAAACACACATAGAGAACAGACCGATGATTGCCAAGGGGTAGGGAACTGAGGGAGTAATGGAGTGGGAGATTGAGATTAGCAGTTGTAACCTATCATATACAGGCTGGATAAACAACAAAGTTATACTATATAGTGCAGAGGACTATATATAATATCCTACAATGAAGCATATTAGAAATGAATATTTTTAAAATGGAATGTATATATATATATATATGTGGTATGTGTGTGTGTATATACATATATACACATTTCTGATCAGTTATACATAGTCACCCACTTATTTCTTATCCTTTAAAATATGACTTCTACTCTCACAACTCTGCTGACGGTTGACAAAACAAACAGCCCTTTCTCCTTTCCATGTGCTTCAACCTGTTGGCAGCATTGAACTGTGCAAAAGCATGCACTTTGAATTGAACAGACCTGAGCACAAACTTCAGCTCAGCTGCTTGCCAGCTTTGGAACCTTGGTCCTGCTACCTTCTCTCTCTGAACATCAGTTTCTTCCTTTGTACAATTAATGTTAAGAATATAGCTCTAACAGTCTGCCTGGGAAGATTAAATAATATTGTGTACATTTAGATCTGATCTATCACTGATACTCAGGGTATATTCTTTTTGCTCTTCCTCTATATTGCTTCATTTTCCATTTTCCACGATGCTACAGTCTATGACAGGCCTCTTTTCTCATTGCTATACCCTTTGTTGCTTCTCAAACTCCTTCGTGACTTTTCTCCCATTATTATGGATTCTAAAGATCTATCCATATTCCTGATTGTTTCGTTGTTTACCTTCTATACCTTATAACCCCATCCAGTCTTTGAACTATAATCTTTACCTTTGAATTGCCTTTTGCTGTGCTTACGTGTCTTCATATCTCTCTCGAGTCTCCCCATCTCGTGATCTCCCACAGCAGGCTAGCCATCTACTGGCAGTTCATAAGTTCAAACATTGCATTCACCATGCAAAATATACCACTGTCTCCACTCTTGTAATATGCTTTTCCTCTTGTGTTTCCCACTTTGGTAATGAGACCACCACTTATAGAGTCAAACAAGCCAAAAGTCTTGCTACCACCTCCTACAGCACAACTCTGACATCTTATTACCCCTAACTGAGCATTTGAAGTTGTTCCAATTACCTACAATGAAGTTTCTTTTGTTTTCCTTCAACAACCTCTTTTTCACCAACTCTGAACATCGTTTTTGCTATTGCCTGGATGCTATTCACAATACCTTATTCTGTATTCACAGTACCTTAGTTTGATATTCAATACCAAATACCTGGTCCATATTTGTCATTTCAACTCATTTTCTACAACTCACATAGATTCATCTTATACTTTAACCAAATTGGGCTAGTCTTAGCACTTCATTAACAACTCTAAATATTCCTGTCTTCCTCTTTTTATTCCACACCTTCCCAAATCTCTGTCCTCCAATTCCTACATTTTCAAATCCTAGATGTCCTACCAAGACCAGTATCAGTGACCTCTCTCCATGAAGACTTCCCTGAGTTCCACAGTTCTAAACTATCTTTCCCTCTTGTAAGTTATCACAATAGTTTAGCAGTTTCTCTCTTAGAGTACTTACTGTTGTCTTTCAAAAAACGGTTATTTGTGTTTTATAGCCTGCTAACTTGGGCATCCTTCCCCCCTTCCCAAAACTTTTCTGGACTTTCCCTATCACTTACCTCCTTGAAAACCTGAGTAACAACTTAAAGTCGCCTTAAAATATCCAGATAACCAAATATATTAAATAAGAAATCTTAAATGTATACCTATTTAAAATTAAATGTATATAAAATCAATTAAATGAACTTTCTAGGAGATAGCTGAACATCTCCAATAAAGAAAGTTACTTTTACACAGTCAAAGATTTGTAAAGTACAGTTCCAGGATCTCACTTGTGTTCTGAGTGGTAAGGATTGCTGGAAATCAGACCACTAGATAAGTAAAGTGTTACTGTACAACCAAAGGCTTCTTGCCAAGGATATATAATTAGCAGCAGAATCAACTGGCATTACTAAACCATATTTCGTTTTCTTTAATCTCCTTTCTCTCTCTTTTGTTTTCCTCCTCCCTGTTTGTGACTGATAGAGCCAGATGATCAATAATCTCTCTTTCACCAGCTCTGATCATCATCTTTGCTACTGCCTGGATGCTATTATTCACTTTAATACATTAATCCTTTGGTTGAAATTCTTAAACCACAATTCTTTATTCAAGGGCCATCTTGGCATCCACGTGCTGATAGCAGCTTGTCTGATGTTTTAAAAAATTAAATCTGAATGAAGCTTCTCTCTCCCCTAAAAGAGCTGAACAGAAGAGAGAAAGAGTAAGATACAGAAAGATATCAGCTCATTGACATGATCAAATATGCGGTGAGAAAAATAAATCTTTCTACATAAGAGAACAAGAAAATTTTACCTTGTGATTACTACTGGATGTCAACATGCCATTTAATGACAAAGTGCTGAGAAATATTGTGGCATTTTATTGAATCTCATTATTATCACAATGGGAAATAGAACACACACTGTACTGGCTAGCAGACCAAACCTTTGTATGATTGCTATAACCTTTGGTAGAGCCCAGTGATTTTTGTTCCTTTTCAGAAAGACATTAAAGTGACAGTGTGGCAGGCCATTTTTTCCACCACACACACTAAAAGTAGTGTGCGTGCAGCAGAACCCTGCCAAAGCACGTCGCATTCATACAAAGATCCATACAGATCTTAATCATAAAATAATCCATTCTGTACTCTGTTTTTATGACATTTATATGAATCTGGCCACAGCCTCATCAAGCAGTTCACAGAGGAAAATTGTTCTATTTATGTGGTCGAGACAGGGTGGACTTGATTTTCAAGCAAAGAGAAAAAGAAATATTCACTTTTTTTTGTAGTCACAAATCTGGAACTCAATAGAACTATTTTACACCATTTTGTACTATATTTGTAACAGAGGATCAGAAGAGATGATATCCTCTTTCTCTGCCCCTTTCAGTAGTAAAGTCATTCGCTGATATTTCTGAAACTGAGAGAGTGAGTGAAGACACCTGGAAATAGTTTTCTCTTTCTCTTCTAGTTAACTGCAAAAGGCAAAGAAATGGACGTGTGGGTAAAAGTAGAAAAGAAACTTTCCTGCTTTAATTTATTCTTGCCCCTGCATGGTAAGAACTAATAATTTTTCAGTTAATTTCCTTAATGTTTGCTCCTTTTACTCCTTCTGGTATGTCAATGCACACACACCACGGAAAAGGGAATGACTTCTGAGAATGTTTTCAGACTCATCTGCCCTTTCTTTTAGGTTTGTGATGATGATGCAGATCAGTCTGTGTGCTTCCTAGTGTAACTGTTTACTGGACTTTATTAAGACATATAGAAATAGAAACAACTGTTTTATAACATCTTTCAGAAAGCTAATTTTCTGGGTAAGCTACATGAACAAGTAACTTGTAAAGAAGTAAAAATATCTTGTTGGTGTGCTGACTTAATTATTTTCCATCCATTCTTAACAACCTTCAGTCATTTATAGGAGTTCTGGCTTCACTAAGAGTATCCCCATATAACTACTGTTTTGTTATCATCACACATGGCTCTTAGATGTCACATTCATTTTCTCCAAGTCAGAATCTAGACTCTGATCATCTAAATCCTACACTTATGAGAGAGATCTGAGTTCAAGTTTTCTGGCTTCTTTTAAAGATACTGTTACTTATTTCAGTGTTGAATAATTATGTAAAAGTCCCAGATCATATATAAAATCAGATACCACATGATTCCAGGCCCCCAAATGTGAATATTTTTATATAATTTGATCAGGAGAGATACCTTTTTCCCTTTCAAATAATACAGAACACTCCTCCATTCTTTTAGAACAAAAGGGAGAAAAAGAGGAAGTGTCAATAAGTATAAGACTGCTATAAGAAACTGAATTAATATGAATAATTATGTAATGATTGCTCCTAATTAAATAAGGATAATGCTCAGGGCGTCCTTTTTTTTTTTTTTTTCCTTCAGAAACCATTGGTATTTGGGAATATTCTGTATACTGCTTTCTTTCTCTAGCAACCCCTCCCCCAAATAAATGACAGCATAAATAGACACATAAACTCCATATGAATCATTAGTGTGTGAGATACTGTTACCCTGGGGCTGCTGTAACTCACATATATTCCCTTCTTTCTATTTCAAATCTTTAAAATATTTTCTTTTCAAATACTTATAAAAGCACGTATGGTTGAAATAAAAATAAAGCACATACAGATGATACTTTCAAACGCAGCACTCTCATATAGTAGAAAGAAAATAGGCATGTTCTGTTTCTCTGGGTCCAATATATGTTCAGGGAAAGTAAAATCTTAAAAGTAGAGGAGATCAAGACTAGATTGTAGACTTTAAAATGTTACAACTGTCATTTTGAAAAGAATTGGCATCTTTTATGTAGTCCACCTATTTAATGTTAAAATTTATGAAAGAATGTGCATTCCATTGTGAAAGTGTTTAATGGGTAAAAGTATGTATGCTTCACCTACAATCACTGTGTAAAGAAGAGAAACTTAGATAAATTTATATGTTTGCTAAAAAAGCTTTGTCCTGAGACCATCTATTTATTAGAATCAGTGTCATCTTAGGAACCATAATTTAGTGAAAATAATCTTCAAGGAAAAGAATACCATATAATTCTGAAAATCCCATACCTTAAAATCTCTCTTCTAAAGATAAGGCCTCCTAGGAAGCATGTGTGATCTTTCCCTCCCTGAGGTTTTTCCAGACTTTTAGGATGCTAGCTTTTTGTGAGTTAAAACAAATACTAATGACAAAGTTGGGAGAGTTCAGCATGAAGCAAAGAAGTTGACCACATACCTGTTTTGTTCTCTTCAGTTTGTTTGTTTATCTCAGAACAATAAGAAAATTCTACAGGACTCCTTGAAAACAGTGAAAAATCTCCTTAATGATTTTTATGGTCCTGTAGATATATTTCTCACCAAACTACACTTTTTTGACAACACTGGGATTTAAAAGAGTAACATATTTATTTCTACTTTGCAAACAAGTTCATCTATATCATTTTTCTAAATATAGAGAACAAATGTATGGATACAAAGTAGGGGAAGGAAGGTATGGGATTGATGGGGAGACAGGAATTGGCATATGTTCAGTTCAGTCACTCAGTCGTATCCAACTCTTTGTAACCCCATGGACTGTAGCACACCAGGCCTCCCTGTCCATCACCAACTCCCAGAGTTTACTCAAACTCATGTCCATTGAATAGGTGATGCCATCCAACAATCTCATCCTTTGTCGTCCCCTTCTCCTCCTGCCTTCAATCTTTCCCAGCTTTTTCCCCCAGGGTTTTTTCCAATGAGTCAGTTCTTCACATCAGGTGGCCAAAGTATTGGAGTTTCAGCTTCAACATCAGTCCTTCCAACAAATATTCAGGACTGATTTCCTTTAGGAAGGACTGGTTGGATCTCCTTGCAGTCCAAGGGACTCTCAAGAGTCTTCTCCAACACCACAGTTCAAAAGCATCAGTTCTTCAGTGCTCAGCTTTCTTTATAGTCCAACTGTCACATCCATACATGACCACTGGAAAAACCATAGCCTTGACTAGACAGACCTTTGTTGGCAAGGTAATGTCTCTGCTTTTTAATAAGCTGTCTAGGTTGGTCATAACTTTTCTCTCAAGGAACAAGCATCTTTTAATTTCATGGCTGCAGCCACCATCTGCAGTGATTTTTGGAGCACACAAAAATAAAATCTGTCACTGTTTCCCCATCTATTTGCCATGAAGTGATGGGACCAGATGCCATGATCTTAGTTTTCTGAATGTTGAGTCTTAAGCCAGCTTTTTCACTCTCCTCTTTCACTTTCATCAAGAGGCTCTTTAGCTCTTCTTTGCTTTCTGCCATATGGGTGGTATCACCTGCATATCTGATGTTACTGATATTCCTCCTGGCAATCTTGATTCCAGCTTGTGCTTCATCTAGTCCAGCATTTCTCATGTATATAAACTAGACAACTGAGGAGATCCAACTGTAAAGCACAGGGAACTCTACTCGATGCTTTGTGGTCATCTAAATGGGAAGGAAATCCAAAAAAGAGGGACTGTATATACATATATATGTGTGTGTTAATTGCTCAGTCGTGTCAGACTCTTTGCGACCCCTTGGACTGTAGCTGTCAGCCTCCTCTGCCCATGGATTATACAGGCAAGAATACTGGATGGGAATTCTTGGGTTGGCCATTCCCTTCTCCACAGTATCTTCCTGACCCAGGAATCAAATCCAGCTCTCCTGTATTGTAAGCAGATTCTTTGCTGACTGAGTGACAAGGGAAACCTTACATATATATATATGGCTGATTCACTTTGCTGTACAGGAGAAACTAACACAAATTGCAAAACAACTATATTCCAATTAAAAATTTAAAAATGAAAAAAAAAGAGTGACATATTGTCCATATGAAGGATTATACATCAATTACATCTTGACCACCATACTAAGTTGGTCATAATGAAGACAAAATGGGGCAAAGTAGATTTAACATTCAAAGAAGAGCCTCAAGATTGCTTTTACAAGCCAGGTCCTTGCACTGAACACAGCTTCAAAATGTATCAGGAAGCATTTTGTCTGGAATAAGAGAGAAATTGCACAGTGGAGGCACATTATAATGTACACATTGAAATAATGCAATCACAACTATACATAACTTGAACAAAAATATGAATGAATAAATGAAGAAAGATTTATTTATGTATCAAGGCAATCCTGCCAGCTGTTTCTACAGAATGAGCATGAAATAAGAGACGTGAGGCCTCTCTTCCTTTAGCCAATCTCAGTTCTCATGTGTCTTTCGTATATTAAACAACTTCCAGCTCTGAGGGTGACTCAGAAAACCATTATTTTCTAAAATATGGACCCTAAATGCTAGCCATTTATTTATTTATATTCAAACAAAAAAAATGTTATATATTCCATTACTGGAGAAAGACCTTTCTATTTTGGACATACTGACGAAATAGAATCCATTGGTCTCCAATACGGCAGCTTCCTAAGAAAGAATCCTCAAGGTAATTTTGTTTAACACAATCTTCTCCTTATATTCTCACTTTAGAAGCTAGTTCATAGCTCCATAAGATAAAACTATACATCTTTTCTTTTACACAAACATATAGCACTACTGATAAAACTGATTCCTGGTACCCATAAAAGAAATCATTTGGCAAAACAAAAGAATTCATTGAATATTTAGAGTATGCCAAGCTAGATGGTAAGGGCAATAAAAGAAAACATGCTACATGATATAAATTCTCAAGTAATTAAAATATCATGCATGAAAATTACAGCAACCAGACCAAAGATTCTTAGCATGCAACAATCACAAATCTTTTCATTTTGTGAATTAAATTATATTGAAGGGAAGATGTTATGAGTATGACATGAAATAATCCAAGAAAATTTTTGTCAGTAGTACTTGAGATGAAAGAGGAAGTATGAATTAAAGTGAAAGAAGTTTGATTTTCTAAGGTTACTAGTACACAGTCATATGAGTAGTAATGAGATCAAAATGGGTAATACTAGTTTAGAAAGATTTTCTAGCACTCAAAGAAAGATGGGGGGAGGCAAGGTAACAGACTCAAAGAGAACAAATTTGGGGATTTGAAACAGGAAATTTGAAAATGACATTAGAATATTGTCGATTTCAGAAAAATCATTGGTTTAACATATTGCAAATATCACCAATGGTTCTTGAATTTTTAACCAATGAACTGCAGATGAGTCCAGGCTACACACAAGAAAGGGATTTTTTAATGTTTTATTGGAGGATAATTGCTTCATCCTATAATGAGTATTAGGATATCTTATATTCTAATATTATGCTAGTTTCTACTATACATCAACAAGAATCAGCCACAGGTATCCACATGCTCCCTCCCTCTGGAATGTCCCTTCCACCTCCCACCCCATCCCACTCCTCTAGGTTGTCATAGAGCACTGGGTTGAGCTCCCTGTGTCACAGGTCAAACTCCCACTGGCTATCTATTTTACACATGCATATGGAATCTAGAAAGATGGTACTGATGAACCGTTTGCAGGGCAGCAAGGGAGACGCAGACTTAGAGAACAGACTGTGGACCCAGTGGAAGAATGAGAGGATGGGAGGAACTGAGAGAGAAGCATGGAAGGGAATTTTTGAACATAGTTTAGAAACAACAATTCACCATGGAAGTATTGAAGCAGATCAAGATCTGCTTTCACATTTATATATACTATGAAAATCTTTTAAAAAGTCAAAGATGCAAACAGAATATCCAAACACAATCACTAATTTCTATTACAACTGAAGGAAGGTCAAGAATGAACAACACACACATACCACACAATAGCATGATGAGACTTTTTCATCTTGACCAATGGTTTGAATCAATANAAAAAAACTGGTTTTATTAAAGTGTAATTGACATGCAAGACGTGGACATATTTAATGTATAAAATTTGACGTGTTTGGACATATATGTACACCTGTGAAATTATGATTCCATTTATACGAGATTCCTAAAGTTGTCAAATCAAATTCTTATGTGCTATCCAGGGTGGAACACCTTCTATGTGGGCATAAATGCTGTTGTCCTCAAAAATGACCATTAGATGGCAGAAAAAATCCATGTACCTGGTAAAAAGGCACATGTTTCTAAAATTGTGAAGCTCTTGGTATCTATAAGGAGAACAGCTCATCTGTCTGGTGAGTACAGACAGCTCTGTGGTATCAGCCCATCCCCACGTCAGTCCTCCAAATCTGTGCCTCTTTTAAGAGGCTGCGGTTTACTCTCATTCTTCTTTTCATTAAAACATATTAGGAGGAAATAATCCATGTGGAAAACTAGTTTTTTAAAGGCTTGAATGACCATTAGGTGGTATTTCATATATCCTAGTGGGAATTTTCCTGTGCTACAGTACAGATTATTTGACAATCCAAAGTGATTAATCTCTGATGGCTAGAGTGGCATCTGAAATATTTTTGGAAGGGGCAGAGTTCACCTGCCTCTGAAATCGAGTCGGTAGAGGCAGCCAGATAATTCTAATAATAATAATAATAGCTTATATTTATTCAGTGCTTATCATGGGCCAAGTGTTATACTAAGCATTTTCTATTGTATATTTATACACTATGATCATATGAAGAAGTACATGTTAGATCTCTTACTGAAAAGTACATGGAAGTCCAGAGAGTTTAAGCAGTTTGCTCAAGGTCATATAATTTGAAAAATGTAAGTGACTTTTAAAAATGTATTTCTGCTACACAGAATTCACAGCTTTGGTGCTTGATGTCAACATCATTAGGACTTCAGGAATTCAGATGAAAAGTGATGATCTCTTTGGCCCCATGATGCATGTTTGATACAGAAGATCTTAGTGATCTTCTGCTCATCACTGGACCACTGGAAAGAGTGAATCTGGGAGACAGCTTTAGCTGGGTTATCCTGAGCAAGGATGAGCATAAATTCTTACAGAAGAATTGGGGCAATGTCAAGGCTGATGTGGGCAGAATATTTTAAAGCGGCACTTTCCTGGAAGCTCCAGGTTCCACAGACTTCTTTGGTGCGGTGGAATAGTTAGATCACACATCTCAGCAGCTTGGAGGTGCTCACTGCAGACAGAACACGTCCAATAGGATGTATTTCTCTGGTGTGTAACCTAAGATTCAAGAACTTTGTGTGGATGTCAGCATCCCTGGAACAGAGAGAGTTTCGTCAGTGAGGTGGTGTGTTGCGTCACAACGCTGCATATAGAAGACAGCCTCCCTACTCGCTGGCTCTCACACTTGCTGCAGCTGTTAGGATTCTGGATTGAAAGGAGAGAATCCCCCTTGAGGCAGCTTATTCAAAAAGCGGCTATCAAAGTTCAAGTGTACCTCATGGGACATCCCTGGGGGAGGAAATGGCAACATGCTTCAGTATTCTTGCTGGAAGAATCCCATGGACAGAGGAGCCAGACAAGCTACAGTCCATGGAGTGGCAAAGAGTCAGATATGGTTGAGCGCACACTAGCTAGTATGGCACACAGGATGGGAGGGTCCTGGACTCCAAGAACGATGAAATTTAAACCTGGAAAGTTTTAAATTCTCTGTCCATCTCTCACCCCTACTTACACGTCTCTCTGTACACATTCATCATTCTTATTTCTTAGCCCTGAACTTTTCCTGCCTCATCGTAAATACCCTGGCCACCCACAACTCTACAATTCCCGTGTTTTGTGTTCCGCCATGCCAGAATTTGTCTCGCTGATCCCCAAACCAAGTTCCTCGCAGGAATGTATGGTGCGCTTATTCGGGGACGTGATATGCAAACACTTTAACTTTTTTTCTTTGTCTCAGGCCGTGGCATGCTTTAGAGATTTTGTTTTGTTTTGTTTTGTTTTCATCATAATGGGGCTTTTCTTGCTCACTTTTAGATAAGGCTGTGGCAATTCTTCCAATATAACCTGTTAATTTCAAGGGACTTTATAAATTGGCTATAATTCACATTCTCAGAATTGGGGAAATCTGTGTCTTTTGAGATAGACGAGTTCCTTTTCTTTTTCTATTTCCTTTTAATTTTTATTCTTTTACCCCGTTAAATATGAGGATGCTATTTTTCCAGGTGCCATGCGGCTCTCTGACAACTCATAGGCTGCTTTAGTTGTTTTTAATGAATATTGTTGCCAGCTGCTCAGCTGTGAGATTTTTTTTTTTTTTTTTCGGGGATGTTGGAGAGCCCCTTGTAAACGGAGCGCTCCGAAGGTTGCATTCTCAATCACCGACGCCCCTCCTGGTTACCAGGGGATCCGTCCTGCAGGGGGCGCCGGAGGTCCTCGTTTCTTTAAGCACGTGAGCAGGTGAAGACTCCGGTGAAATCGTCAAGCGGGCCCCATGCCCGTTTGGACCGCACTCCAGCGTTTCAGAGACTCGCCACGACCATCCTTCTGAAGTGTGGTCTCTCTTTCTCTTCTCTTTCTCTTTCCCTTCGGAAGGATGGTCTCTTCCCCAGAAGACAGTCTCTTACCCTAACTAGATGCGTCTGTTTATATAGGAAACTGGCTTGAAGAACAGGAAAAAAGAGTTGATACAGGCAGCCAGAAGGAAGGCAGATAAGGTGCAGTGGAACCCCAGTAGTTTTGGAGGATCCAGGTCATGAGAGTGCCCGATGGATCAAGAAGAGTCTGCTGAAGAATAAGCCTGTCTTGATTATCCTCGCCAGCTTTATCTGATAATCAATAGTTATTATACATTCCCTTTCTCATGCCATAAACAAAAATCCATTCCAGGTGGGCTGTAGATCTAAATATGAGACGTAAAACAAGAATGGTTCTAGAGTATAACTTAGGTGAATATCCTCATGACTCTGGATGGCAACAATCTCTCAAAGAGGACACACCCACACAGCCACGTGCCAGAGTGCGACGCCAGATGTTTTACAAAGTTTATTTTCCATGCACGCAATCCCTTGAGGTAAAAACAACTCCCCACTTCTGAGTCTTGGGAAATTAAAATTCCACATCTGACTGCTGCCAGCTTTGGAACGCTGATGAGTATGTGATGAGAAGCCTGATTGGAGTTCTCATCTGAGCTCTCACCCCGCCCCACAAGTTGGATGCAGTGATATTTGTAGTTAAAATCAGAGCTCCTTTCAAACAGAAGTGTTAGTCTCAAATTATGAGAAAAAAAAAAAGAAAAACAACTAATGCTCATTAAGCACCTATCATGCAGGGACTAAGTGAGCTCATTCACGCACACTACCTTGCTCACTCCTTACAATGGTCCCATGAAGCAAATATAATTATGCCCATTTTTATAGCTGATGAAACTGACTGATGAGGTCACAAAGCTAGCAACCAGAGAGGCCAGGATCCGATCTTCATCTTCACGTACTATTCATGCAGCAAAAGGAGAGAAGTTATTTGTATTAGAAATGTTCCAGAACATATGCTCCCCACCGCTGGCCTCCATTGTAGGATGATCTGTTTCCCTTCCATGGAACCATAGGGTTTCCACATACTTCCTTTTCAATAGTCAGGCAAGTATTTGTTTTCTAGTTACACTGCAATGTGTTTGGGGCTGGATTCACTGGGCTTTTGGAGATCTTTGCTGAATGATTTCAAATGGCATGTCTAGCTACCGGGCCGTAGACGGTCAATGCTTGATATTTCAGAGTAGTGATCAGTGCTTCCTTTGTTCTGGTGAGGGGCGCCACACGGCACATGGGAACTTAGTTCCCCCACCAGGGACTGAACTCGAGTCCTCTGTTTTGGAAATGTGGTGTTTTAACCACTGGACCACCAGGGGAGTCCTGATTAGTGCTTCCTTTGGAAACAGATTTAAATTATCAGTTTTATCAGATGCACAGACTTGGAACATGTATGTAGGTCAAGAAGCAAGAGTTAGAACCGGACATGGAACAATGGACTGGTTCCAAATTGGGAAAGGAGTACATTGAGGCTGTATATTGTCACCCTGCTTATTTAACTTATATGCAGAGTATATCATACGAAATGCCAGGCTGGATGAAGCACAAACTGGAGTCAAGATTGCCGGGAGAAATATCAATAATCTCAGATATGCAGATGACATCACCCTTATGGCAGAAAGCAAATAGGAATTAAAGAGCCTCTTGATGAAGGTGAAAAAAGAGAGTGAAAAAGCTGGCTTAAAACTCAACATTCAACAAATGAAGATCATGGCATCTGGTCCCATCTCTTCATGACAAACAGATGGGGAAACAATGGAAACAGTGACAGAGTTTATTTTCTTGGGGTCCAAAATCACTGCAGATCGTGACTGCAGCCCTGATATTAAAAGATGCTTGCTCCTTGGAAGAAAAGTTATGACAAACTTAGACAGCATATTAAAAAGCAGAGACATTACTTTGTCAACAGTCTGTCTAGTCAAGGCTATGGTTTTTCCAGTAGTAATGTATGGGTGTGAGAGTTGGACCATAAAGAAGGCTGAGCACTGAAGAATTGATGCTTTTGAAATGTGGTGTTGGAGAAGACTCTTGAGAGTCCCTTGGACTGCAAGGAGATCAAACCAGTACATTCTAAAGAAATCAGTCCTGAACATTCACTGGGAGAACTGATGCTGAAGTTGAAACTCCAATACTTTGGCCACCTGATGCGAGGAACTGACTCTCTGGAAAAGACCCTGATTCTGGGAAAGACTGAAGGAGGGAGGAGAAGGGGATGACAGAGGATGAGATATGGCATCACCAACTCGATAGACATGAGTTTGAACAAGCTCGAGGAGTTGGTGAAGGATAGGAAAGTCTGGCATGTTGTAGTCCATAGGGTTGCAAAGAGTTGGACAAGGCTCAAGGCAAAACAATAGACTTTGGAATACATATGGGAGGGTAAGTGGGGCAGAGTTTCATATTTGCAGACAGAGCATAATAGTTTCGGGAAATACTTCTTTTTTGTCCACAAATAAAATAGAATAAATAAATGTTCAGAAGCAAGAGAATATCATTGGTAAAGATCATTTATCCTGCTCTTTGATTCAGTCCTTATATTTTTGTCTCCCCCTATTCCTCTCCATGGAGAAGGTGATGGCACCCCACTCCAGTACTCTTGCCTGGAAAATCCCATGGACGGAGGAGCCTGGTNTGAAGTCCAAGGAATTGTGCCTTTTAGAATAAAAAGACCTTTACCCAGATAGCAACCCAATGACATGAATAACATCATCTCTATTTTCCTTTGTCTTTTAATTTTTTAATTTTTTTGTCTGCACCACTCTAGCCTGCAGGGTTCAGGATCTCAGTTCCCCTACTGGGAATCGAACCCATGCCCCCCATAGTGGAAGCGTAGAGTCTTAACCACTGGACTACAGGAAAGTCCCTATCTCTGTTTTTCATAGGGAAAACTGAGGAACAGAAAAGTTCAGTAGCTTTCACTGGATCAGACAGTACACAGAACTACATAGTCTACACAGAAATCAAGGTTACAGACTTTTTCACAATTTATTCCTACCAAAAACACATGTGCACATGTGTGCATGCACGCGCGCGCACACACACACACACACACACACACACAGAGGCTTCCTCATTATGCCTTCCTTCCCCCTTCAGTCATATCTGTCTTGCATTAACACCCTATCTCACATTAATAGCATGAACCCCTTGGCCTCATCAGCACATCCTTTTAGACCTGCAAAGGGGAATTTTGTATGTTTTTTATTCTCAAGAGTTGCTATGAGGAAATGAATATTATTCTTGTGCTCTCCTGCATGTTTCCCATCTTCCCATCTCATCATCCTCAGATGCCACAGACTCTGCAAACATCTCCCAGGAGTTGGCCAGAGTGGACTCCCCATTAGGACCCTCTTCCTGTGTCTCAGGGGAACAAGGTCTTCAGGAAAGCACTCACAGTTTATCCTGTGCCCCCAAACTATGCATCCAGGAACTGTGACACCTCACCCAACAAACCATGGCTTACCCTGTGTCCAAACTCACCGACATGAGACGGCTTCTTTCTAGACCTAAATTTTTTACTTTATAAACAAAAACAAATGTAGGCCTGTATTAGATTCTTGTTGCTGCTGTAACAAAAGACCACGTGCTTTGTGATTTAAAACAACACAGATTTATTCTCCTAGAGTTCTGGAGGTCAGAAGTCTGAAATCAGTTTCACTGGGCTGAAACCAAAGGGCTGTGTTCTTTCTGAAGCCTCTGAGGGGAGACTCTGTTTCCCATCATCTCCAACTTTTGATGACTGCCTGCATCCTGTGACTTGTGGTCCCTTCCTCCATCTTCAAGGGCATCACTCCAGGGCCTTCTCTGGCGGTCTAGTGAAGACACCGTGTATCCAATTGACCGGGCTCAATCCCTGGTCAGGGAACCAAGATCTCACATGCTGCATGGCTTGGCCAGAAAGTAAAACTTAAAAAATAAAAAAAGCATCACTTCAGTCTCTGCTTCCTTCATTATACTGCCTCTCCTCTTTAGCCAAATCTCCCTCTGCCTTCCTCTCAGAAGGCAGAGTATAGTGAGTATAATACTTAGGGCCCACCCAGATAAGCCAAGGTAATCACCACCTCCACCCCACATTGCAAGGTCCTTTACTTAGTCACATCTGCAGAGTCCCTTTTATCACATAAAAGAGCAGATGTATGAATTCCTGAGACTATATGTGGGTAACTTTGGAGCTATTATTCAATCCACCACAAAACCCACTTTTCAGGGGTAGGACTAACTCAAACTCTAATAAGTTTACACGTGTGCACACAGACAGTTCATATCTGAAATTATAGATCCCATCCCTTTGCTCCTTATCTTCCACCACATTTTTTAACCTCTCTGACTCCACCGTCTTTATCTGTAAGGTGGGTGTAGTGTGGGCTCCACCTCTTGAATACATTAACCCCAGTTCAGTCGCTCAGTCGTGTTCGACTCTGCGAACCCGTGAATCGCAGCACACCAGGCCTCCNAGGGAGTGGGCTGGGTGAGAGGGCAGAGAGCAGAGAAGAGAGAAAAGCATCTGGAGAGAAGAGAGAGATCTTTTTAAAAACCAACTTGTGAACAAGAGGTTTAAAAAAAAAAAAAAAAAAAAAAAAACAGCAATTGGGTGTTAATTTCAAGGCAAGAAGAGGAACTGGAGGGAGAATTGCATTAGGAGAATCTCTTAATCTAACAGTGCTTCTTCATGGATAGCTGCACAAAATAAGTCTCTTAAAACAGAGCTTGTCCTTTCAAAACATGTTTATTTTTTAAAGGTAACATGCTCCCAGATACTTTTGTTCCAAAGTAGAAATACTTTTCAGATTGATTTATAATATAGAGGTAAAATTTTAAAAACTTTCTGTTATTAATTAATTTTTGTCCTGAACTAAAAGTCTTTTATATTTTATGTATGCTTTTTAAAACTCAGCAGCTAAATAGTAAAATAACAGTTTTCTTATACAAATTAAAAAGTTCATATATAATGCCATTAATATCACATATGAACAAGATAACTCAGCTGCGAATGTGCTTTTATAGATATATGTTAAACTGTTCTGAATTTCTCCAGGTTGTCCAAAAGGTTTGAAAGGGTAAAAAGACTTTTTAATACACAGTAAATACTTCTGAAATAGTGAATTAAAATGAAAAACAGATGACATATTTATTCAGCTTTTGGCTTCTGTAACATCAAACAGCACATTTTCTTCAAATGGTTTCATCAGTGGACCAGTAACCTCTTAAGTTGATTGACTCAAGCATGTCACTTATTTGATGATTGAAGGTTTATAAAATAGTCCCTAGTTATTTTCATCTGTCAACGTGTTATATATCTCTCACAATAGATTAAAAGGTAGCATTTATTCCCATGCTTTCTCTACAAATAATTTTAAGTTTTCAAATAAAATGAAGATAAGTATGCAGTATTTAAGTTCCATTAAAGAAATATCTTGAAATTTATATTTAATTAATTTTATTAAGTGTTTCTTCTTTTAAAGATTGATAAAGTCAATACAAACTGCTAACAAAGGGGAAAAAAACATCGAGCAACTTACCAGGATTGTACACACAAACTTATTCAAAGTCATAGGTGGTGTTGCTTAGTTGCTAAGCCATGTATGACTCTTCTACAACCCCATGGACTGTAGCACACCAGGCTCCTCTGTCTATGGGATTTCCCAGACAAGAACACTGGAGTGGGCTGCCATTTCCTTCTCTAGGGAATCTTCCTTACCCAGGGATCAAACTTGCATCTCCTGCATTGCAGGCAAATTTTTCTACCACTGAGCCACCTGGGAAATTTGAGAAAGAAAAAAATGAAAATTATTATTTTGAGGCAATATTTAATAAATGATAAGAAATTACTTTCAATAACTTGATAAATGAAAAATGGGCTCTTCTGTCAGGAATTTCAGATACCTCTACTATCTCAGAAAATACACAGCAGAGCAGAAACAACTTATGTCTGCCTTCAAGACAAAAACAGGACCCTCAGATCTCAATCCATTGCCATGAAGCCTACACCAGGACAAGTCTGATGATGCATTCCTTAATATTTTCCATGTCCCTGGAAATAAGTTGATATTTAAACACTTTCAACTGGGATAAGTTGAAGAGGAGCTAAAAGTTCAAAATCCTTCCTGGAGAAAAAGGAAGAGCGAAAGACCAAAAGCAGCAGACAGATTTCTCCCCTCAGACACAAAAAGAATGAAAAAGGATATTTAGTTCTCCACACCTTGACCATTTAATGGGGGCCTCAGATAAATGCCCTGATGTGCTGTATTTGGCAGGGTCACAGTCCAAGCAGATGATACACTCAAGCCTAGAAACCAAAAATGTTAATAAGAGGAAGCTTGTGGCTCAGCTGGTAAAAAATCCGCCCGCAATGTGGGAGACCTGGGTTTGATCCCTGGGTTGGGAAGATGCCCTGGAGAAGGAAAAAGCTACCCACTCCAGTATTCTGGCCTGGAGAATTTCATGGACTGTATAGTCCATGGGGTTGCAAAGANTGGTAAAAAATCCGCCCGCAATGTGGGAGACCTGGGTTTGATCCCTGGGTTGGGAAGATGCCCTGGAGAAGGAAAAAGCTACCCACTCCAGTATTCTGGCCTGGAGAATTTCATGGACTGTATAGTCCATGGGGTTGCAAAGAGTTGGACACTACTCTTTGCACCAGGGCCAGCAACAGTGGTGAGATGGTACACCCAGCGACCAGAAAAGGCAAGAGGAAGGATGGTTACTACAGCCCAGAGAGTAGTGAGTGCAAAGCACCCCTCACTGGAGAGGGGCTTTGCTGGAGGGCCACAGCCAACTGCAGCCACTCACCAGAGAGAGAATTGGGGGGAACAAATAAATTGACCCCACACTCCTCCCACCCACTGCTCCTCTGTTGTCAGTCTTTGATAGACTAGTCAAAAGACAGCTTTTGTGACCAGCCACCCTGAGAGAGGGTGACCTGGAAGGGTAGTCAAAAGGCAAACAGCACAGGTGACTTTTACTAACTTAATTGTGGAGAGGAAACATTTCTTAACATTGATGCAAAATGTTAATGACCTTATGGAAGAAAAACATGATGTCTTTTTCAGAAAGAACATTTGAGAGTACTCGGAGATAAAAAATATATATGTGTGTACACACCCACACCTACCCACTCACATACACTGAATTATTGTCAAAAGAAAAATAGAAGTCAAATTATAAAATTAAAATATTTTTTAAAATATGAAGTTATGACAATAAAACGTAAGAATGTAAAAACAGATAACTCTAAAACTCTGCAACCAGGCTCTTGGGGGAGAGGGGGTTGGAAGCACATTTAAAAATTTTTATTGTCACTTGTCATTTATTGGGACTTCCCTGGTGGCTCAGATGGTAAAATGTCTGCCTACAAGGCAGGAGACCTGGGTTCAATCCCTGGGTTGGGAAGATCTCCTGGAGAAAGAAATGGCAACCCATTCCAGTATTCATCCCATGGATGGAGGAGTCTGGTAAACCACAGTCCATGGGGTTGCAAAGAGTTGGACACGACTGAGTGACTTCACTTTCACTTTATCATTTATTAAATATTGCCTCAAAATAATGTTATGACATATGAGAATAAGGAGGGGGGAAAAAACAAAACATGAAAGGAAGGTGAGCAAGGGGAAAGTTCACTGTAAGAACATGTTAGCAGCTCAGTTATGTCTCTTACTCTGTGACCCCATGGCCTGTAGCCCACCAGGCTCTTCTCTCCATGAGATTCTCCAGGCAAGAATATTGGAGTGGGTAGCCATTCCCTCTCCAGGGATCTAGGGATTGAACTCAGGTCTCCTGCATTGCAGGCAGATTCTTTACCACTGAGCCACCAGGGACCCATGTCTACTTCAAAATTAACTGAAACATGGCTCTTTTCATTTTCCTTTTCTTCCCCACAGTGCAGCCCCAGAATTCTTACAAATTCTAGAAGCAGCAATCCAAGGATCCCCTGAAATTTCACTGCTCTTTGGATCACTGCATAAAGTTTTGTTTTTGTTTTTTCCCTACAAACCAGTAGTTGCCATCCTACTTTATTAAGCAGTTTTAGGAAGAAGACATTTAGAAATACAGAAGTACAATACCCCAGTCATTGAAAACTGCCTGCGCGGGTGCTAAGTCACTTCAGTTGTGTCCAACTTTTTGTGACCCTGTAGACTAGCCTGCCAGGATCCTCTCTCCATGGGATTCTCCAAGTAAGAATACTGGAGTGGGTTACTATACCCTCCTCCATGGGCTCTTCCTGACCCAGGGATCAAACCCAGGTCTCTCATGTCTCCTGCAATGGCAGGCAGGTTCCTTACCACTAGTACCACCCAGGAAGCCCCTTCATATGTACATATACCTATATATGTATATGCCTTTGAAGACAGAAGTGATCCTGGGGACCAGAGGGCTAGGTTTTGCTGAATAGTCTCCCCCTTTCTCCCTTTCCTGACCTACCAAGCATACCTCCTCCTATGTACAGCTGAAAATATCACAACTGTTTATTCTGTCCAGACACTCTGAGTGTCACCTTCAATGCATCCTTATTCCTTTCTCTCTCTTGTCCTCCTTCTCTCTTTCTAACATGCATTCACTATACCGACACTTACAGAACACTGATATTGGCAATAGTGGTAAAGAACCTGCCTGCCAATGCAGCAGACTCAAGAGACTCGGGTTTAATTCCCGAGTCAGGAAAATCCCCTGGAGAAGGAAGTGGAACCCATTCCAGCATTCTTGCCTGGAGAATCCCATGGACCACAGCCCTGGCAGGCTACAGTCCATGGAGTCGCAAAGAATCGGACACAAATGAGCACACATTACATTAAATTGTAATATTCTAGCCACTGGGCAAGGCTGAGGATACAAAACAATAAATCAGGATATCTGATCATAAGCAGAACACAATACAGTGAAAGAAAAAGACACATTGTCACACCATCCTTTCCACATCCTGCAACACAACATACTATACACATAAAGAACATCTATAGCACATAATATATGTATATATGCTATATACATAAATGTATACAGAGGTATATACAAAATCTGGTACTGAAATACCTCCAGTCTCTTGAGGAAAGATTCTCCTCCACTTAATACAGATCCTCCTGGCATCATCCGTGTCTCCTGGTCTTTTCTGAATTTCAATGTGCTTTAAGGCATTTAATATATATGCAAGGATATTACAGCCCACTCAGAATGGCAGACATAAGCTTCTTTCTGGATGAGAGGTAACAGTAGTGGGAGGTGAAAGAGATGGAAAGAAGTAAATAAATCTAGAAGAGATGGAAGGAAGTAAATAAATGGATAAAAATGCAGAGGATAGTATAAGGATGTAGGAGAAACTAAATACCAAGATTCCCTCCAAAAATGCCTTTTTCCTTTTTTTTCCTTACAAATACACTAATGAACATCTTAAATTTAATCTTTGGAAATAAATTTTATAAGGAAAAATAATATGTAAGAGAACTATTTCTTTGTGTAGTCACCTTTTTCAGAACCACCTGCCTAAGGACAGAATATATATTTCTCCAAGCTGCTAGAATCACCAGAGACCTTTAAAAACTATTGAGTCCAATCCCATACCAAGTGGGCCCAGGGACCAGTATTGTTTAAAACCCTCCAGTACTAATGTGCAGCCATTGTTGTATGTAATATATATACATATATTAAGACATATGTAATAGATATATATATATTTAGTTATATTACCAGTTACCTGTGTATCCTCCTTAGCAAAATGAAACCCCCCAAAAATGAAGTAATTTTTTTTTCAATAATTGTTAAGACTTTATTATAATTACATATGATATACCTCTAAAATCCTTTAAAAATAAATATGGGTATTCAATCTGGGGGCTTCCCAGGTGGCTCATGATAAAGAACCCTCCTGCCAATGCAGGAGATGCAAGAGATGTGAGTTTGATCCCCAGGTTGGGAAGATCCTCTGGACAAAGAAATGGCAACCGACTCCAGCATTCTTGCTGGGAGAATCCTATGGACAGAGGAGCCAGGCTAGCACCATTTCATGGGGTTGCAAAGAGTCGGACATGACTGACTGAGAACACACACACTCAAATTTTTAAATATAACCTATTGTTGAATAAAATAATTGAAGTATAAAAGATTTTTTTAACACTTTATAAAACGAGACTCCTAGAAAAATAGCTGCCTTGGTAAGCAGATGGAGTTTCAGTCAGAATAATAATACAAAATTTTTATTCAAGCTTACACCCTCCCACTTACATCCTCTTTTTTCTTATCTATGCCATATCTGGAATCTAAGGTACAGAATTGAGATTGGTTAGCAAGTTGCAGTACAAGTTAGTTTGGGTAATGCTGATCGTGTCTGAGGCCAGGGGTGGTGACCCTGAGGAGCCACCCCGAGCCCGAGGCCATGGGCGACAACTGGGAGGAGCCACCCACACCTGAGGCCAGGGCCAATGGCCGGGAGGAGCAACCCGAGGAGCAGTGGCAGCACAGGTGCAGGAGGGCCTAGAGGAGCTATCCTACACTGAAGGTCGGAAACGGCGGCGGTAAGGAGATACCCATCGTCCAAGGTAAGGAGCAGTGGCTGCGATTTGCTGGAGCAGCCGTGAAGAGATACCCCACACCCAAGGTAAGAGAAACCCAAGTCAGATGGTAGGTGTTGCAAGAGGGCATCAGAGGGCAGATACATTGAAACCATACTCACAGAAAACTAGTCAATCTAATCACACNAGATGGAGGCCTGGCGTGCTGCGATTCATGGGGTCTCAAAGAGTCAGACTGAGCGACTGAACTGAACTGAACTGAACTGAATGCTGACTTACAGGAACTTGAAAGTCTCTTTCATCTGAATATTCAGTGCTTTCATAAATATGTTTGAGTCTCTATTAGTAAGTGGTATTAATATACGCCACAGTTCCCAAGTGCATCCACACAATTTTAGAAGACATCTCTAGGTTGGGCTTGTGCTATGTGTACAACTGCTGAAATTATGGAAGGGTTTAGTCTTCAGAGGTATGCTTTTAAGGTATGGAAACCCAGATTAGCTTGGCATATAACTACCAAAAACGTTCTTGTTAACTGGGCAACATGTTTTCTAAAGGTGCAAAATCCACTTTGTTTCTATCACTTGTCAGAGTTAAGCATAAATAATGTACAAACAAACAAACTGTGCCAGTATAAAATGTAATATTTGTTTATGAGACACTTTCAGAATCTGACAGTGGCCCTCTGTTAACAATATTTAGGCCATAATTATATTGGCCAAATTTTACAAAAAATTCTTAAGCTTTGAGTAATGTTAAGTAGCTTTAACACTGCCCCTGTATCTGATGTCTAATCTCATATAAAATCAGACCAGAGTTACCAGTTTTAATGATCAAACTATCACTGTAAAAGCTAAACAAGAATAAAGCTAAGAAGCTGTTATTTAGCAGGCTAACATTCTCCTAATCCTGGCCTCCTTAGTCTTTGAAATTTTTTGAATCAGTAAAAATCCCCCAAAATGTTAAAAGCAGTTACATTATTTCTCTTTTTTTTTTGGTCAAGGAAAAATATTATGTAAAAGGAATGAAACTACATCCACTGTCATCATTACATCATTATCTAAACACCAAAAGGTAGGAAGTACAGAATCTCTCAATAAAGGCTAATTTTTAAAAAGAATAGACTTAATGAAAAATTTTTTTTTTTTTTCCCTTGAAGACCTAATTTCATTGCAATCCAGACCAATGTCATCACAGATCAGCCTGAGTCCATTGACCAATATTTGAGATTCACTGTTCTGAGGGGTTCACTTAGTCTCCTGCCTAGATTCCAGGGAAACTCTGCTTTCCCTCTCTTTGGTACCTGCACAGAGCTTCCTGTCCAGCCTGTTTAAAGGGCAACCAGCATATTCATGATAAATCTGAAAAGAATGTTTCTCCATCCATTTTAGAGCTCACAGCTCTACCAGAACTTACAATAAAGTTACCATCATTAGAAGAGTCACTCCCCTTAAAGACTGCCATCTAGGTAATGCTAGGGTTCTTTTTTTGTTATTATTTTGTTCTGTTTTTGTTTTGTTTTGGTTTTAAAGAAAAACCAAAACAAAATTTATTTGTGTGTTTACCTTTAAACAAAAGTTCAGGCAGCAACCTTCAACCCATAATTAGAATCCAGGACCAGTAAGTCTTATAAACTAAAGTTTTTCCATATTGTATAGGAATTAAATGATATATTGTGTGTAATTTTTATATTTATATATAATTGTAATTTTTTATATTAGCCGAAGTGCGTGATTTTATATAGTTAGCCAAAGAATGGAAGATTTTGTTATCTTATGAGAGCATTTATTATGACATTCAGAACAATGAGAATACAAATTGTCTTGCCCACATTCTACAATCCATAATCATGTGAGCCTCTGTCCTGCCATGCTTGAGATAAATTTACTATTACACCTTAAATATATATTACCAAACTGAACAGTACTACCTGATGATCTCATTTTCTTTACAACATAACCTTCAGATTGTTGATTTGAAAGCATATTCTTTATTTCAAAAGTCTAAAAACAGTCATCTGATTAATATAAAACTTTGAAAACATCTTGCAACTGAGCATACTCCAGATTTAAAATATAGATTTTTAAGTTAATTGTAATTGGTCTGACCTTTAATTAATTTCCATTTTTTCTTAACAGTACTTTGATCTTCAGTAAAGAAAAAACATAGCTTTATTGGTTCTGTTAATAAACATTTCTTTCTGAATTGATTTGTTTTTCGGTTCAGTTCAGTTGTTCAGTCGTGTCCGACTCTTTGCGACTCCATGGACTGCAGCATGATGGGCCTCCCTGTCCATCACCAACTCCTGGAGTTTACTCAAACTCATGTCCATTGAGTGAGTCAGTGATGCCATCCAACCATCTCATTCTCTATCATTGCCTTTCCCACCTTCAATCTTTCCCAACATCAGGGTCTTTTCAAATGAGTCAGCTCTTCACATCAGGTGGCCAAAGAATTGAAGTTTCAGCGTCGACATCAGTCCTTCCAATGAACACTCAGGACTGATCTCCTTTAGAATGGACTAGTTGGATCGCCTTGCAGTCCAGGGACTCTCAAGAGTCTTCTCCAACACCACAGTTCAAAAGCATCAATTCTTCGGCGCTCAGCTTTCTTTATAATCCAGCTCTCACATCCATTCATGGAAAAACCATAGCCTTGACTAGATGGACTTTTGTTAGCAAAGTAATGTCTCTGCTTTTTAATGTGCAGTCTAGTTTGGTCATAACTTTCCTTCCAAGGAGTTAAGCACCTTTAAATTTCATGGCTGCAGTCACCATCTGCAGTGATTTTGGAGCCCAAAAAAATACAGTCTGCCTCTATTTCCAGTGTTTCCCCATCTATTTGCCATGAAGTGATGGGACCAGATACCATGATCTTAGTTTTATAAATGTTGAGCTTTAAGCCAACTTTTTCACTCTCCATCTATCCTTTTTAATAATGACTTCAAATCCACAGATATAATTCAGGGAATGACAGTTCAAATACCCATGTGAATTTTCCCCCGTTTTCCAATGCCTCACATCCACAGTGATCTCAGACTTTAAATTCTGTGAAATCATTTACAAGGACTAAAATGTCCTCCAAATGGTTAATGCTGAAAGAAAATCTTGCAGGTTATTTTTCTCTCCTCCAGTGTTAGGGACACAATTTACAGTAAGAAGCCAAGGGCTTAAAAGAAAGTCTCCAACAGGGCCTCTGTACAGGTAATAAAATAACAAATCAAGTAAATATTGTCAGCAAAACAATATTTGCATTTAATGTTGGCTAGCTAGCTGAAACAAAAAAAAATCAATAAAAATAACTAAACAATTTAAAAATTTGTCATCCAATATTCAAATCAAAAGCTTATAGTAAGGTACTTTATCTGGGAAAAAAAGCAGCCTAGCTTTACAGATTTGTAGCAAACAAGGACCATCTCTTCTGTCCAGGCTAAGCAAGCAGCAGACAAGTGAGCTTTGTCCATTACCTCAGCCAAATGGAACCTAAGAAGCAGCCCTTTAACAACAGTCCTTATCTTTAACCCCTCTTCCTCTTCATCTAATTTCTCAGTTTTTATTCCCAACATTCTTCCCTCCTGTGATTGGCTGAAATAGTGCGAAATTGCTAGACTATAAATGATTATTTAATGCTGATTCAGATGGTATTCTTAGCATAGTGCTTTAATATTTGAAATCCAAATTTAATTTTGAAAAATTTAATATCTGTATACAATGTACCAGAGAAGACATATATAACCACCTTAAAGAAGAAATGACTTCAAGTTCTACAATATTAGATTGTACTTGAATTGACAGTTTGAATAGAGATCTTAATATATGTGCATTCAAACTTGAGTTGGTCAGCCCCGAAACACTAAATAATAAATCACAGAGGCTTATATTGGCAGTGCAATCCAGCTCTGTCTAGAAGAGGCAAACACTTAGCCAAACACCTTGAAATATCCATTCCTATTGTGGAAGTAGATATACCAATCTAAATCTATTTATCATTTGATTTTTGCTTCCTCTTCCTCTGCTTTTTTCTCTTCTTCTTCCTTGTCCTTCTCCTTCTACTTGTAGACTCACCAACCACACTTCCATTAATAAATCAGATGCCCAGATAGGACTACCCAAAGTGAGTAAGTCTGCTTGTAAGGCTGATCTATGAGTTACATTTCTCATTCTAAATTAATGAGATGGTATTCTGACTCCGTATCAGTCACCCTGAACAAGGGATTTACTCCTTGTGTGTAACTGAAATCAAGTTTTTGAGACTGGGAGGCTGGGGACCAGGTTGGACTGTGTTCAGTTCCACAAAGACTCTCCCATTGTAGAAACATCTTGAGAAAAGACATTGTTGATCATGAACATTGTTCTTCCCATTTTGAAACTTTTATTGACATAAGCTTTTAATACAACTTTACAAAGAGAGATTTTCACTATGATATAAAGTTCAACTCTCTCCTCATGTCAAAGAACCTAGGCAAACATGTCTTTTTTTTTTTTTTTTATCAGCATCACATTGCCTCTACAATGGTGATGAATCGTTAAGAAATTGTCACTTTTCTACAAAGGAGATTGCTAGCTTTAAGCAACAGCAAAATGATATCCCATTTCACCAGCCTCAGCATTTGTCTAAAACAAAATGAGCTTTTGGACCATATCAAACCTCTGTATGTCCAGGCAGTGTTTATCTTAATTTGGAATATTGATTCCTCAACATGAAAAATATATATATATAGTAACAATAAAGAAACCAGAAACCAGTGAAAATTCCTAACCTGAATTTGCAGGCTCAGGTAAGGAAAATGTTATTTCCAAAGTGACATCAGTTAGGAACTAAACCATGCATACAGGGAAAAGGTTTCAACTGACAAAAAAACCTTTCCAGAAACATGTCCTTCATATCCAAAGTCATTAAAGATTTCGTAAAACTCCCCACAACCCCTACAGCATTCATGAATACTGACAGGAAACAGGAATTTTGCAGGAGGCACTAGGAGAGGGTGTCCCTTCTAACTTTTTCAATAATGTATAATTCTTACCCTTAGTAACAAAAACAGCATCTGGCATAATACATGTATTACAGAAATCCCTGTATTTGAATGACTCAGCTTGACACAACAGAAGCCGAAAGCCTGAGTGCTCCTAGCAGTAGCTGCTGCAGCTCGGATTCTGGTTGTGTGTGGATAGGATGTGATGGATGTAGATGGCTTCATCTCTGACTGGTGATGGGCGGGACTTGGAGGCAGATGAGGCACACACCAAGATGTCAAGCAAAGGAAAGGACCCAGTCTAAACCTGCATCTGCTCTGTCCACGCCTAAGACTGTCACCAGTATTCCAGACAAGGAGAATGAGCTTTTACTATGAGATATTTACTCTAGATAAACCTGTACATGCATGCTTGGTCTCTTCAGTCATGTCTGACTCTTTGAGACCCCATGATCTATAGGCCACCAGGCTCCTCTGTCCATGGGATTCTTCAGGCAAGAATACTGGAGTGGGTTGCCATATCCTCCTCCAGGAGATTTCCTGACCCAGGAATGGAACCAGATTCTCCTGTGGCTCTTGCATTGGTGCCAGATTCTTTACCGCTCAGCCAACAGGGAAGCCCAGATATACCTATACATAAGTTAATTAGATATATCTGTATACACATTAAATATATATAAATATTCTTACCTATTAGTTAACTGGACATAATTATTTAGTGAGTATTTTGAGATGAGCTTTCTTCAGGTTAAAAGCAAACAAGTAAACAAATATAGGATGTTGATGAGTGCTATGCAACAAGAGTATTATAAAAGAGAATAGCAGAATAAACAGGGAATTTACTGAAGACTGAGGGTTCAGGAAAGACCTCGTAAGTGACCCCATTAAGCTTAACTCTGTAAGAGCTCAGAGAAAATGTAGGAGAAAAACAGATTTCTAGGCAAGAGAGGTATAAGAAGGATCTAAGGCATCAAAAACTCAACACATTCAAGGAACCGAATGTAGGCCATCAGGGACAACCCGAGTGACTGAAGTGCAGACATTGACAGAGAGAGGAGCCAAAATGCAGTGGGACAGTTTGGTCAGGCATCAGGGCACAAAGGGCCTGAGGGGCCAGGTCAAGGGGCTTGGACTTTCTTCTCTGCATGATGGGAAACTGCTGAAGAAATTTAAGTGAGAGACTAACATGATTTAATCACTGTCACTGCTATCTGGGGAATGGATTTATGAGACCCACTAAGCAGGAAGACCAATTAGAAACTTATCATAGTGAAAATAAACTCCACAGGGGAAAAAAAGAGATAATAATGGATTAGCACCAGATAAAGGCAGATGACACAGAGATATAGGCAGGTTCCAAAGTTCCTTCAAATATTAAATTGACAGGAACTGGTTATTCATNTCCTCTTCACTTTCTGCCATAAGGGTGGTGTCATCTGCATATCTGAGGTTATTGATATTTCTCCCGGCAATTTTGATTCCAGTTTGTGTTTCTTCCAGTCCAGCATTTCTCATGATGTACTCTGCATATAAGCTAAATAAGCAGGGTGGCAAGTTAGCCTAAACTAAATAAAGCAATGACAGACCTTGAGAGCGTATTAAAAAGCAGAGACATTACTTTGCCTACAAAGATCCATAAAGTCAGAGCTATGGTTTTTCCAATCCACTTATGGATGTAAGAGCTAGATAGTAAAAAGGCTGAGGACCAAACAATTGTTTCCTTTGAACTGTGGTGTTGGAGAAGACTCTTGAGAGTTCCCTGAACTGCAAGGAGATGAAACCAGTCAATCCTAAAGGAAATCAGTCCTGAATATTCACTGGAAGGACTGGTGCTGACACTGAAGCTCTGATACTTTTGGCCACCTGATGTGAAGAGTTGGCTCATTGGAAAAGATTCTGATTCTGGGAAAGATTGAAGGCAGGAGGAGAAGGGACAACAGAGGATGAGATGGTTGGATGGCATTACCAACTCAATGAACATGAGTTTGAGCAAGCTTCAGGAGATGGTGAAGGACAGGGAAGCCTGGTGTGCTGCAGTCCATGGGGCTGCACAGAGTCAGACACAATTGAGCAATTGAACAACAAGAAATAGAACTATTGAGAACAATTAACAGTTTAAATCAAGATAGGATAATGTGTTTATATCAATAACTGATAAATTTCTGGGGGAAAAGTACTACTAATATGTTACTTGTATTAAGCATTCCACAAGAAAGTTTGATTTTATTTGCCTTTTCCTTATGAAAGTTTACTGCAGGATGGGGAAATTTTCCTAAGAGACACAATATCTGGCAGCCTATTTAGCTGACTCTCAAAAAAAAAATGAGTAGGATGCAGAGGTCAGATATAAGTCAGAAGAGAATGTCTTATTATTCTGATATTACACCTTTGAGGCAATGGCCTAATACCTCTACAGAAAATAAAAAGCAACAAAATGAACACTTTTCTCTGCTAGAGACAGTGAAATGACAAAGGTCATATAACTGTATCTCTTGTCTGCATTGTTTCACCATTTTCTCTTTTTTAATAGAAAAAACAAATTGGCCAAAGAAATACTGCTTACTAACTAATACTGCTTACTACTTCATGTAACTAGTATATTTATATACTTCCAAAAATATAGTATACTTTATACAAAATAAGATGGAAATATTTGATGAATCAGTGGAAAAATCTAAAGAATTAATTCAACTATGAAAGAACACAAAGAATTCTGGAAAAAACTTTAAGACTGATATGAAGAAAAATTAAAAACTCTCCAAAGAGAATCTCTAGACTTGTAATTTAGAGACTAGAGAATTTAAAAAGTTGGAGACAGGAACAAAATATGGAGTGACAATAAAAGTCTTACTATTATTTTATACAAGAATCATGACTAAAGAAGGCAATCACACCCCACTCCAGTACTCTTGCCTGGAAAATCCCATGGATGGAAGAGCCTGGTAAGCTGCAGTCCATGGGGTCACACAGAGTCGTACATGACTGAAGCGACTTAGCAGTAGCAATAGCATGACTAAAAACCAAGTTTTATTTATTCCATTAGGCCAGCATAACCAAAAAATGTGTCTTGAAATATGAATTCTACTGTGGGGTTACAAAAAATCTGTAATCAAATAATTGGGATAANCCCACTCCAGTACTCTTGCCTGGAAAATCCCATGGATGGAAGAGCCTGGTAAGCTGCAGTCCATGGGGTCACACAGAGTCGTACATGACTGAAGCGACTTAGCAGTAGCAATAGCATGACTAAAAACCAAGTTTTATTTATTCCATTAGGCCAGCATAACCAAAAAATGTGTCTTGAAATATGAATTCTACTGTGGGGTTACAAAAAATCTGTAATCAAATAATTGGGATAAATTGGGTTAAGTAATATTAATGAGCCTCAATTATAGGACTGTTTTAGTATTTAACATGCCAATCACCTTTATTACTCATGAAAATAAATACATACCATGTTTCTCAAACTTATTTCACAAAGGAAATTAGGTTTAGATCTAGATCTAGAGTATAGCAACTCTAGGGAATTATTACCCATAACTGTCTCAGATTGGAGTTTCCCAAGAATTTTTCTTTTTAATAATATAAATGTCAGTAATCATACCAATGAAGAAAAATAATTTTTCCTTCAATTTAGTTATTTAAACTTTTCCTTTTCATGATTTGCATGAAGACTTTCTACATATTATAATGATTCTATTATAGTATCTCATAAACAAAGATATAAAAAGTATTAAACATACTATGCTATGCTATACTTTATTCATGACAAAAGCACCAATCAGAGTGACTTGGGACCACATGGCTACCTGCTTTGCTAGAAAATGTAAAACATGAAAATCAAAGGAACTTGATTCAAGATAGTGTACAGAACATGTGAGTTAATTACCTGTTTACCTGAGGCCTCCTTTAAGAAAAAAAGTAATAGACATTTAATATGTTCTAAAACATCAGTTGTGAGACATTGTGACTTAACAGATGTCAAGAAATGGGGTAAATGTACATGTAAACAACAACAAAATACTATATATATCTATATATATATATATATACATGCAAAAGCAAAATAGGTGACAAACCATATGGCCAACCAAACTCGAGAATATGCACAAAGGATATGCAGTCTAGAAGAAAAGCAATCTGCAATGCAGAATCCAAAAAGTCTGAACTCCCACCATAGGTGGGATGGAAAGAAGGGAGGAGAAAAAAATAGTAGGCCAGAAGGAAGGAGCATTGAAGGATGATTCTTTCCCAAAAAACTGTACCTCCCAGAACTCTCAGAAATGGGCATTTTCAACCCCCAGGCAAAACATACAAATAGAGAAAAACAGTTCTTCTCAAAAAAGAATGAATGATTTCTTTGGGGAGAAAAAGGGCAATTATTCTGTGTGTGTTAGGACACTAACAGCCTAAGAGAGCCTTGATTTGTATGGCAAAGCCAATAGAGTATTGTAAAGTCAAATTAAAAAAATAAAAAAATAAAATTAAAAAAAAAAACAAAAAAATAAAGGGAATAGAATGATATAAAAAAGGAACAAATAAATAGAGCTCTTCAAAATAATTTTTAATGTTTTATCAAATAAAAAATTTCATAAATGGTTTAGAAAAGTATAGGAATGTATAAAACAAAAAAAGATCTCCTTTCATAGTTAACATAAGAGAGGAAAACATTTAAATATAAAGGATTAACCAAGAATTCCAACATCTAACTAATAGAGATCACAGGAAGAACAGAAGAAAAGGAGGGAAAGAAGGAAACCATAGAAAATATAACCTTAGAGCTGTCAAGAGTAAGACTGAAAGTGCCTGCCAGGTGCCCAACAGAGCAAATAAAAAGGGAACCCCACCTGGACTTGCTAGTATGAAAAGTTAGAACACTAAGAATAAAGGTCTGATCCTAAGTATGTTCACAGAGTCATTGATTAATAGAAGTAATGATCAGGTTAGTATCAGATTTCTTATTGGCATTATAAGATGCTAAAAGACAATGGCAGAGTATTTTTAACCTAATATTTACAGCCATGTGTAAAAAGTCCATTTATCATAGGAAAAAATAAAGACATTTTACCAACATTCAAAAAATATTTAGGCCCTTTCTAGGGTTTATATTCGGAGAAGGCATTGGAACCCCACTCCAGTACTCTTGCCTGGAAAATCCAATGGACAGAGGAGCCTGGTGGACTGCAGTCCATGGGGTCGCGAAGAGTCAGACACACCGAGCAACTTCACTTTAACTTTTCACTTTCATGCATTGGAGAAGGAAATGGCAACCCACTCCAGTGTTCTTGCCTGAAGAATCCCAGGGATGGGGGAGCCTGGTGAGCTGTTGTCTATCGGGTCGCACAGAGTCGGACATGACTGAAGCGACTTAGCAGTAGCAGCAGTAGGGTTTATATTAACCAAAATGAAAAAAGAAAACCTGAAAGGGTCAGGAAACAGTGGATTTAATTCAGAGGCCAATTGATGTGTNCTGTTGTCTATCGGGTCGCACAGAGTCGGACATGACTGAAGCGACTTAGCAGTAGCAGCAGTAGGGTTTATATTAACCAAAATGAAAAAAGAAAACCTGAAAGGGTCAGGAAACAGTGGATTTAATTCAGAGGCCAATTGATGTGTACTCCCATGCCAATTACTGGAGCAGAAAGATCAATGGCTAAAAAAAAAAGTGAATGCTCACAGGGAATTGAAGGTGAGAGAATTTGGGCAGGTAATCAGCATTATCACTGATGAAGAGAGAACCTGAAGATCTAATAAAGTTAGTTGGTTGAGGGTATTAAAGAGAAAACTTGTTTAATTTATCCCTGGAAACATGCTCTTTTGAACAGTAGAGAGATAAATGCATTGGATCTGTAAATGTGAAGAAATAAAAGTGATCCTAACAAGCACTGTGTGTCTCTACAATGAACAATTAAGCTACAATGACAATCTAAAATGTGTTCATTGTTCTTCAGTTTTTAGAATCAACATGTGTACAAATGACAGAAGACTTCTGTCATTTGAATAGAAAGTCTATCCTGTAAAGTACAAAAATATAAAAGTGCAATAACATCTATAATATTGAATTAGGGTTGTAGATATCAGTATTGTCATAGTTTTAAATATATATGTGAAAATATGTACATACGCATTTATATTACAAAGATGCTTCCTTTAAAATATACACATTATACATGAGTATATACATATCTTTATCTCTATATAAACATACATATACATGTATACATATGTATATTAAAATAAATATATGTGCTTTTATGTGCATGCATGCAAGAGTGCTAGGTTGCTTCGGTTGTATCCAACTCTTTGCGACCCCATGGACTGTACCGCAACAGGTTCCTCTATCCATGGGATTCTCCAGGCAAGAATACTGGAGTGAATTGCCATGCCCTCCTCCAGGGGATCTTCCCAACCCAGAGATAGAACCCATGTCTCTTATGTCCCCTGCATTGGTGGGTGGGTTCTTAACTACTAGCAAGACCTGGGAAGCTCACATATGTGTCAGTTCAGTTCAGTTCAGTCACTCAGTCATGTCCGACTCTTTGTGACCCCATGAATCACAGCATGCCAGGCCTCCCTGTCCATCACCAACTCCCGGAGTTCACTCAGATTCATGTCCATCGAGTCAGTGATGCCATCCAGCCATCTCATCCTCTGTCGTCCCCTTCTCCTCCTGCCCCCAATCCCTTCTAGCATCAGAGTCT
>SJYV01047746.1:1425296-1580751 GCA_006410875.1 Neotragus pygmaeus | reverse complement strand
CCCTCCAAAGAAATCTCAGGGTTGATCTCCTTCAGAATGGACTGGTTGGATCTCCTTGCAGTCCAAGGGACTCTCAAGAGTCTTCTCCAACACCATAGCTCAAAAGCATCAATTCTTTGGGGCTCAGCCTTCTTCACAGTCCAACTCTTACATCCATACATGACTACTGGGAAAACCACAGCCTTGACTAGATGGACCTTAGTTGGCAAAGTAATGTCTCTGCTTTTGAATATACTTCTAGGTTGGTCATAACTTTTCTTCCAAGGAGTAAGCATCTTTTGATTTTATGGCTGCAGTCACCTTCTGCAGTGATTTTGGAGCCCCCCAAAAAATAAAGTCTGACACTGTTTCCACTGTTTCCCCATCTATTTCCCATGAAGTGATGGAACCAGATGCCATGATCTTCATTTTCTAAATATTGTACACATGTATATATATCTATAGGGAGATCATACATCTACTCCCTAGCTGTGACTATTGAGAGAACCTAGAAACAATAACACCTACAAGGGATAATGAGCAGACTTAGTACTATGAACTTCATTTTCAAATATCACTGTACAAGAATTCAAGGTAAATTCCAGGCTGCATCAGGAAAAGTGCAAGATAAGCCTGAAACATTTCAACATGGCAGAAAATGGGAGTTCTCAAAAAATGATGAGAATATGTCAGAGAATATCTCATGGGGCTTTCCTTTTGTTAGCTAAATTTGAGCATCAAAATAAGATTAGTATTTAATAACTAAGCAAAGGAAGAACTCATAAACCCACACTAATATAAATAAACAATTAAACTTCTTTTAAATAAGGCCATGACTGATATAGAATCGGGGCAGCAGAAAGTAGGGGCAGTAAATGAAAAGGACAGCACTCCAAAATAAAGGCCAGTAATACTGTCTGTGAATGACGTGACAAGGTTTAATACGTTGTTTGAAATTATAGAAATGAGCAAAGACAGAGTTGTGAATATAATTATATTAGGAATGCTATGGACTGAATGTTTGTGACTCCCCAAATTTCATATGTTGAAATCCTGACCACCAAAGATGACGTATTAGGAAATGGGGCCTTTGGGGGGGTTCTTAGCTCATGAAGGTGGAGATCATAAGAAAGAGACTCCCCAGACCTTCTTGGCCCCTTCCACCATTTGAGATTCAGTTCAGTTCAGTTCAGTTCATTTCAGTCACTCAGTCATGTCCAACTCTTTGCAGACCCATGAATCACAGCACGCCAGGCCTCCCTGTCCATCACCATCTCCCGGAGTTCACTCAGACTCATGTCCATCAAGTCCGTGATGCCATCCAGCCATCTCATCNAGCCCCAAAATATAAAGTCTGACACTGTTTCCACTGTTTCCCCATCTATTTCCCATAAAGTGATGGGACCGGATCTTCGTTTTCTGAATGTTGAGCTTTAAGCCAACTTTTTCACTCTCCTCTTTCACTTTATTTTTATGATGTGGTTTTTTTTCTATCCTGATAGTTTTTCATCTACCAGCATTTCACATGAGTTCATATTTCACATGAGCTTTTTTAGGAAGCATGTAGTTGAGTCATATTTTTAATCCATTCTTTTAATTTTGGCAGTTGAACTGTTTCATTTATTGATCATTTTTGGCGTATTTAGACTTATGTTCTACCATTATGTTGTTTTGTTTTTCTCTCTGTTGTTGATTCTCTCTTGTCCTTTTCCTCCCTTCTTTTGCATTATTTGAATATTTTTAGTATTCTATTCCAATTGATTTTTAAATTACTCTTTGTATATTTTGTTTGCTTTTAGTGGTTGCTCTATGATTTACAATACATATTTAATTGCTTAATTAGATTGACTATTTTACCATTTGAAATGTAATGTAGATATCAGATCTCTTTACCTCTCTCCTTTATGCTTTAAAGGCTTTATATATTACGTCTCTGTTCATTAAGAATCCCTTCAGATGATGCTACAATTTTTGCTTTCAATTCTCAACAATATTTTAAAGAACTCGAGAAAAGATGTATCTATTATGCTTCCTCTAATATTTACAATTCTTTTTGCTCTTCTTTCATTGCACCTATTCCACGTTGCTTTCTGATATAATTCCTTCTTGTTTGAGAACTTCCTTGGGCAATTCTTGTGACACAGATCTTCGGGACACAAATGTTCTTAGCTCTCCTTCACATGAGAATGTTATTTCACTTTTATTCATGAACTACATTTTTTTCCTCAATATAGAATTCTAGATTGACAGTTGTCCACTTTTAGCATTTCAACATTTCTTACAAAAATGTTCATATACTTTTTTCTGACCTCCAAGATTTCTAATGAGAAATCCGCAATTATTTGAATCTCCTGTAAGAAAATCATTGTTTTTCTCTGGCTGCTTTTAAGATATTTTGTTTGTTTGTTTGTTTGTTTGTTGTTAGCACTTAACAGTGTTAGCACTAATCAGTGTTTATTGGTCTAAATTCCTTGAGTTTATCCTGTTTTAGACTTACTGAGCTTCTTGAATCTTTAAGTTTCTTTCAGTATATTTGGAAATTTTCAGCTAATATTTCTTCAAAGATTTTTTTGCTCTAGTAAATTATTTCTCATTTTCTAGTATTCCTATAACATGAATATTAGACATGGTCTTATTGCCCTGAGGCTCTGTTTCCTGTTTGTTTTTTCCTTTTGCTCTTAGATTTCATAATTTCTACTTATTTATCCTCAAGTTCACTATTTCCTCTTTCATCTCCAATCAGCTCTTGAGCTCATATAATGGAGACTTTTATTTCCTTGTTTGTTTATTTGAAAAGTTTCTGTTTTGTTTGCTAATTTTTTTTTTTTTTTGGCAGAGTTTGTGTTCTTATAATTTTAATCCTAAAACTTCCATTTGGTAATTATTAATGTCAATAGTACAGGAACCGAGAACTTCCAGATGTTCAAACTGGATTTAGAAAAGGCAGAGGAACCAGAGATCAAATTGCCAACATCCGTTGGATCATAGAAAAAGCAAGAAAGTTCCAGAAAAACATCTACTTCTGCTTTATTGACTACACCAAAGCTTTTGATTGTGTGAATCACAACAAACTGTGGAAAATTCTTAAAGAGATGGGAATACCAGAACACCTTACCTCCTTCTTGAGAAATCTGTATGCAGGTCAAGAAGCAACAGTTAGAACCAGACATGGAACAACAAACTGTTTCCAAATTGGGAAAGGAGTATGTCAAGGCTGTATATTGTAACCCTGTTTATTTAACTCATATGCTGAATATATCATGTGAAATACCAGGCTGGATGAAGCAGAAGCTGGAATCAAGATTGCCAGGAGAAACATCAGGAACCTCAGATATGCAGATGACACCAACCTAATGGCAGAAAGTGAAGAGGAACTAAAGAGCCTCTTGATGAAAGTCAAACAGGAGAGTGAAAAAGTTGGTTTGAAGCTCAACATTCAAAAAAATGAAGATCATGGCATCCAGTCTGATCACTTCATGGCAAATAGATGGAGAAACAATGGAAACAGTGAAAGACTTTATTTTCTTGGGCTCCAAATTCACTGGAGACAGTGACTGCAGCCATGAAGTTAAAACATGCTTGCTCCTTGGAAGAAAAGCTACAACAAACCTAGAGAGCATATTAAAAGGAGAGACATTACTTTGCCAACAAAGGTTCATCTGGTCAAAGCTACAGTTTTTCCAGTAGTCACATATGGATGTGAGAAAGTGAAAGAAGTGAAAGTAAAAGTCATTCAGTGACGTCAGACTCTTTGCAACCCCATGGACTATACAGTCCATGGAATTTTCCAGGTCAGAATACTGGAGTGGGTAGCCTTTCCCTTCTGCAGGGTATCTTCCCAACCCAGAGGTCAAATCCAGGTCTCCCACACTGCAGGTGGATTCTTTCCCAGCTGAGCCACAAGGGAAGCCCAGGATATGAGAGTTGGACCATAAAGAAAGCTGAGTGCCGAAGAATCGATGCTTTTGAACTGTGGTGTTAGAGAAGACTTTTGAGAGTCCCTTGGACTGCAAGGGGATCAAACCAGTCAATCCTAAAGGAAATCAGTCCTGAATATTCATTGAAATGACTGATGCTGATGCTGAAGCTCTAATACTTTGGCCACCTAATTCAAAGAACGGACTCATTAGAAAAGACCCTGATGCTGGGAAAGATTGAAGGCAGGAGGAGAAGGGGATGATAGAGGATGAGATAATTGGATGGTATCACCAACTCAATGGACATGAGTTTGAGCAAGCTCCAGGAGCTGGTGATGGACAGGGAAGCCTGGCATGCTGTGGTCCATGAGGTCACAAAGAGTTGGACACGACTGAGTGACTGAACTGAACTGAATATCTTTGGGGTTTTGCTTAGACTTTCTGTACATTTGCTTAAAGAGTGTTCATTCTTACTTCTTTGAGCACTTTTACAATAGCTGTTTTATTATCATTGTCAGATAATTCCAATGGCTTAATTATCTCAGCATTGTTATCTGTTCATTGTCATCTCATGTGAACTGGGTTTTCCTGCATCTTTTTGGGGGGGGGCAATTAATTATCCATTATTTTCTAGACACTTTAAACATTATCAGAAGAGACTCCACATCTTCTTTAAATCTCATGGAAAATGTTGATATTTTGCTTTAGCAGGCAGTCAACGCACTTGGGTTCAGGCCCCATGTTCTGACTAGCCATCTGTGGTTTGTGGTATCAAGACACATTCCAGTTTCCCATGCCTTTGAAGTGCTATTTCCACCTGTTGTGTGTTTGCCATCCAGTGACCAGTCTAAGACATGGGCAATTGCCCACCAATTAGTTCCATTCTCAAAGAATATTGCAAATTAGATCCATGCACATGCAGCTCAAGTGAGTCCAGAAGTTCATAAATAATTTAATAGGATTGCTTTCTCTATCTTTATATATTTATGATCCCTCTTGATACTTTCTGATGCCCTGGGACACGCTTTCTAGTTCCATAGAAATCTGGAGCTTCAGTAACTACTCTAACACCAACTTCCTGTATTATTTCAGATCAAGCAACAGGAGGACAGAGAATGGCAAAGAAAACAAAGTATCAAATGTTCATATCCCTCAAGGTTTGAAGCACCTATGGGCCCCTGCAGCCACCACTGTTGCTAGCAAAATACCTCTTTTTTCTCTGGAAACCTGACCTGGAAGGCTTCACCCCACATTCTCTCTCTTAGTTTGATGCTTACTTCCATGTCTTCGACTACTTCGATCCAGGCTAGGGTATACTACAGGGGAAAAAATATGGTAAACTCACTGATGGGTCATAGGTACTTTACATTATAGTGAGAACCTCAAATAGCTGTCCTATATATTCTGTTCCGGTTTACAGCTGTATTCATTGTGAGTGACAGGTTAAAGTATGTTTAGTCGATCTTATTCAGATCTGGAACCCGTGAATAGTTTTTCTTTTCTTTTTTTTTTTTTTTAAGTGAAGCTTAAAAAAATTACCTTGCTAGCAATTAGTTGGAGTTTCCCAGGTGGCGCTAGTGGTAAAGAACCCGCCTGCCAGTGCAGGAGACATGAGACAAGGATTCAGTCTCTGGGTTGGGAAGATAGCCTGGAGGAAGGCCTCGCAACCCACTCTGGTATTCTTGCTTGGAGAATGCCAGGGACAGAGGAGCCAGGCAGGCTACAGTCCATACGGTTACAAAGATTGCAACACGACTAAAGTAACTTAACCTGCACGCCCAATTAGTTTAGATCAAAGGGCTATTAAAGAAAGAAAGCGATAGGAATTTAGGAATCCCCTGGCAGTCCAGGGGTTAGGACTGGCACTTCTATTGCAGAGGGCCTAGGTGCTCAATCCCTGATCAGGGAACAAGGTAAGATCCCAAACGCCTTGCAATGCAGACAAAAAAAAAAAAGGGGCGACGGAAAGGCAGGAAAGAAAGAAAAGGAGGGATAGAGGGAGGGAAGACCAAGAAGGATAGAAGAAAAGAGAGGGAGGGAAGAGAGATAGATATTAATCTCAGATGTCTGACTGAAGGGAAATGAAGACAACGTCTTTAAGAAATGATAAATTATTTTCTTTGTCTGAGAAAGAGACTATTGTGAGGAGGTCAGAGTCCCTAAATGTATGTGTAGAAGTTATATTCTTCATCGAATTATTTGTGTCATCAAGTGGAATAGAAACACTACTTTGTTTTTTTTTTTCCTGTTTTAAATTAAAAAGACAAAAATTTAATGCTTATACTGGAAACTTTAGGAGTTAAGATAGGGAAAGCCTTCTTTCAAAAAGCTTTCAAGAAATGAATTCCCAGGTGTTATTAAAAAGAAGGATGAAGCATAATATAACCTTAGGAGAGGGAATTGCATGTATAATTTTAAAATATATCCTTAGTTTTTTTTTAGTAAACTGAAGTACACTGAGAGCAAAAGTATTAACTGTAAGAAATATTTTAACTCAATTATGAAAAAAATATAAAATGTTCCTGTGTTTATACATTTACAGCTCAAGATATAATTTAAATATATATATATAAAGATTAGAAATCTTTATTCATTATGAATTGTTTTGATCTTAAAAGCATATTTAAATTAAATATAAACCTACTGTAGCACTATTCATCTTGATGAGACTATTATGAATAAATGACTCAGCTTGTAAATTTTAAATGTATCATTTTTCTCTATACATTTTTCCTTTTCTGTTATGTTCTTCTTAAAATGGGCAAACCAGTGTAAAATCTACAGTACTCTGGAACAAAACACTGAACAAGGATGAAGTAAAATTTTCATATTGTACATCACTTTAGATGTTGTGGAGAGAGGGGCTTTTAAGGGATACTGTTAATATAGAAGCCAAGAAATATGTAAATCTTGTCTTGGCCCAGCCACCTCTCATTCCCACAGTCTCCCTATGGAAATATATATATACATAAAAATGGCAGAACAAGGCAAGTTAACCTTCATTATTCACTTGGACTTTGGTCCCAGTGACTAAGCAGATTCAGAACTCTAGTTGGCTGAGTGGGACAAACGTGAAGCTCCTTTCTCAGAAGCTAAACAGAGGAATAAACTAAAGCATACTGAGTGACCTACGATGTCTTCTAAGCTCACATTAAAATCTTAGATTTTACCACTGATTGCAATATGGGCTGGTTTTGAGACCATCTTTTCTGAAAGGAAAGATGAGAGTATTTGTCCCTAAACTTAAGACATCTGCCCCAGTATTCCTAGGCCAGGACAAAAGTCTGAGGGCTATCTGCCTGGTGGGAAGAAGAAAGTTTCCAAGGAAAGAAAGTAAAAGTAACCGTGAACGCAGAGTGAGAAGTATAATGAGAGCGATATGACCAGGGACAGCCTTAAGTCTGATTCTCCAGTTCCCTTCTTAGAATCAGTTTTGGATTATTGAACTCAACTAACCCTTTGGGCGGAGAAGGTGATGGCAGCCCACTCCAGTACTCTTGTCTGGAAAATCCCATGGAGGGAGGAGCCTGGTAGGCTGCAGTCAAGAGTTGGACACGACTGAGCGACTTCACTTTCACTTTTCACTTCCATGCATTGGAGAAGGAAATGGCAATCCACTCCAGAGTTCTTGCCTGGAGAATCCCAGGGATGGGGGAGCCTGATGGGCTGCCGTCTATGGGGTCACATAGAGTCGGACATGACTGAAGCGACTTAGCAGCAGCAGCAGCAGCAATCCTTTGGGAAGACATAAGAACTGAAANGCCCCACGGGCATGGCTTGGTTTCATTGAGTTAGACAAGGCTGTGGTCCTAGTGTGATTAGATTGACTAGTTTTCTGTGAGTATGGTTTCAGTGTGTCTGCCCTCTGATGCCCTCTTGCAACATCTACCATCTTACTTGGGTTTCTCTTACCTTGGGCATGGGGTATCTTTTCACAGCTGCTCCAGCAAATCGCAGCAGCTGCTCCTTACCTTGGACAAGGGGTATCTCCTTACAGCTGTCCCTCCTGACCTTCGATGTGGGATAGCTCCTCTAGACCCTCCTGTGCCCGCGTAGCCATCACTCCTTGGGTTGCTCCTCCCGGCCGCCATCCCTGGCCTTGGGCGCGAGGTGGCTTCCCTGGCCACCCCTGGCCTCGGACGTGGGGTAGCTCCTCTCTCCACTGCCCCTGGCCTCAGACGTGGGGTAGCTCCTTTCAGCCGTTCCTGCGCCATAGCAGCCTGGCACTCTCGGCCGCTGCCCCTGACCTCGGACGTAGGGTAACTACTTTTGGCCGTGCTTGGTGCACCGGGTCACAGCCGCCTGTGCTTGGTGCATTGAGTAGACTAGAATAAAGCTGAGGGCCCCAAATAGGTGGTGCCCAATAACCAGAGTAACCTAACAGATAAAAAGTCAGCAGAGTTAACTAACAGATAAATACACACATGGTAAAATGAGAAGAGCATAGACTGTGGACCATGTTTGACTCTTTACTTCACTATTTATTAACTCCATGACAATATTAAAGTCACATAATTCCTTGAAATTTTTCATTTCATCTGTAAAATAGACACAAAAATACCTGCCATACATAATGAATGAAAAATTGAAGTTGCTCAGTCGTGTCTGACTCTTTGCAACCTCGTGGACTGTATCCTACCAGGCTCCTCCATCCATACATAAATATAAGAAATAAGTGAGAGAATGCATACAAATCGCCTGGTAATAAATAAATAAATAATGGATGTTACAGTTAAAAGACCACAGGATAAGCAAATGTGGAATTTTTGTAATTTCCCACCATGACTAGACATGTCATCCTCTGCTTCACCCTAACAGATATACTCCAGTGGAAAGAACTGAATTATGGGATCCCATTTGGTAACTGAACACTTTTAATCATCACTTGCAAAAACATAAGTTATTTCTGTTCTGCTTCTTGCCATTACTCTTTTTCAAGCCAATGGCTGCACAGCAAGTAAGAGCTTGGTAGGATGAACCAAACAGATGGAATTTCAAGGATATCTTGATACTAAAAAATAAAGAAAACTAAATTTCTAATATTGATTAGTTTTTGCTTCAAGTACTCCAGGTATTCTTACTGAGTGTCTTGTGCACTTTTTAGAAAGATAAATAGATTCTGTTGATTTTTGCTGCAGCTAGGCTATTTTCATATAAATAGGCTATGGACCATATAAAGATATTAACACTAACATACCAGAAAAGCCAAGTTTGCCTCATCTTTGCTATTGAAGAGCCCTTGTCTCTCACCTTGTAGGCTGAACAGTTTTTCAACAGCTCAGAGTACAAATGTTAACTTTCACCTGAAATGAACATAGCTACAACTTCCGCTCTGTTGTTGCTGCTCGTTGCTCAGTCGTATTCAACTTTCTGCAACCCCATGGACTGCAGCACCAGGCTTCTCTGTCCTTCACCAGCTCCCGGAACTTGCTCAGACTCACGTTTATTCAGTCANGAAATGAACATAGCTACAACTTCCGCTCTGTTGTTGCTGCTCGTTGCTCAGTCGTATTCAACTTTCTGCAACCCCATGGACTGCAGCACCAGGCTTCTCTGTCCTTCACCAGCTCCCGGAACTTGCTCAGACTCACGTTTATTCAGTCAGTGATGCCATCCAATCATCTCATCCTCTGTTGTCCCCTTCTCCTCCTGCTCTCAATCTTTCCCAGCATCAGGGTCTTTTCTGATGAGTCAACTCTTCACATCAGGTGGCCAAAGTATTGGATCTCAGCTTCAGCATCAGTCCTTCCAATGAATATTCAGGACTGATTTCCTTTAGGATGGACTGTTGGATCTCCTTGCTGTCCAAGGGACTCTCAGGATTCTTCTCCAACACCATAGTTCAAAAGCATCAATTCTTCACTGCTCACCCTTCTTTATGGTCCAACTCTCACATCCATACATGACTACTGAAAAAAAAACATAACTCTGACTAGATGGACTTTGTTGGCAATATAATGTCTCTGGTTTTTAATATACTGTCTAGGTTTCTCATAGCTTTTCTTTCAAGGAGCAAGTGTGTTTTAATTTCATGGCTACAGTCACCATCTGCAGTGATTTTGGAGCCTAAGAAAATAAAACCTGTCACTGTTTCCATTGTTTCCCCACCTATTTGCCATGAAGTGATGGGACTAGATGCCATGATCTTCATTTTTTGAATGTTGAGTTTTAAGTCAGCTTTTTCACTCTCCTTGTTCACCTTCATCAAGAGGCTCTTTAATTTCTCTTTGCTTTCTGCCATTATGGTGGCATCATCTGCATAACTGAGATATGCATAACTGCATAACTGAATTATTGATATTTCTTCCAACAATCTGGTCTGTTAGTATTCCAGAAACAAATACCAATGTCTTTCAAAAATTTGAATGGAAGGTTTGACTGTCCCATGTGCCACAGCAAATAAGTCTTGATTTTAGAATATATAATTAGTTTCTGTACAATAAAAAATTTCCTTTATCCACTGTTACCAGCACAAGTAAATTTCTCATCATAAATAATTTAAAGTCTTAGACAAGACCTTTAAATAATATTCTCTTAAAAAGAGTATTTTGATGAAGCTTTACTCAACATCTCTATCACAAAGAGGTATTAAAAGTGTCTCTTATTTTAAAAGCTTTCAGTTCATTCCCATCTTGCTTTCACGAAATAGCAGAAAAAGGTAATTCTGTATAGGACAATATCTTAAACTATTGCTTAGTTTCATATAGTTTTTAATATTTTCAATTGTATTTTTAGCATCAGGTTTTTCGGTGCCTATAAGTTACAGATATGTAACTATCAACAGAATCAAATTCTAGAATGTTTCCATTATTCCATAAATTTCCTTGTGCCCCCTATATCATTATTCTCTTCACCTGTCCCAACCCGAGGTATCCACTGCTCTGTTATCTGTCCCAGTAGTTTTTACTTCCCTGATATCATGTAAATTGAATAATACAGTATCTTTGTCTTTGTATCTAGATTTTTTTCTCTTAACATAATGCTTCTGAGATTCATCTGTGTTGATGCAAAAGTGCTTGGTTCCTTTTTTGCTGTGTAATACTTCATTGTATGGATACATCACAGTTTGTTTACACTTTAAGTAGTTTATGGACATTAAGAAAATGTTACTGTTGTTTGCAGTTCTGAAGACTATGAATAAAGCTACTATAAATATTCACCTAGAGCTTTGTGTAGACATATGTTTTCATTTCTCTTGGGTAAAAGCCTTGAGTGGGATTTCTAAGTCAAATAACAACTATATGTTTAATTTACTCTCCAAAATATACAAGCAGCTTATGCAGCTCAATACCAGAAAATGAACAACCCAATCAAAAGTGGGCCAAAGAACTAAACAGACATTTTTCCAAAGAAGACATATAGATGGCTAATAAAAGATGCTCAACATCACTCATTATCAGAGAAATGCAAATCAAAACCACAATGAGGTATCATCTCACCCCAGTCAGAATGGCTCCCATCACAAAGTCTACAAACAATAAATGCTGCAGAGGGTGTGGAGAAAAGACAACCCTCTTACACTGTTGGTGGGAATGCAAACTGGTATAGCCACTATGGAGAACAGTATGAAGATTCCTTAAAAAATTGGAAATAGAACTGTCATATGACCCAGCAATCCCACTGCTGGGTATACACACTGAGGAAACCAAAACTGAAAGAGACACATGCACCCCAATGTTCATTGCAGCACTGTTCATAATAGCCAGGACATGGAAGCAACTGAGATGTTCACCGGCAGACAAATGGATAAGGAAGTTGTGGTACATATACACAATGGAGTATTCAGTTCTGTTCTGTTCAGTTCAGTTCAGTCGCTCAGTCATGTCTGACTCTTTGAGACCCCATGAACTGCAGCATGCCAGGCCTCGCTATCCATCACCAACTCCCGGAGTTCATTCAAACTCACGTCCATCGAGTCAGTGATGCCATCCAGCCATCTCATCCTCTGTCGTCCCCTTCTCCTCCTGCCCCCAATCCCTCCCAGCATCAGAGTCTTTTCCAATGAATCAACTCTTCGCATGAGGTGGCCAAAGTACTGGAGTTTCAGCTTTAGCATCATTCCTTCCAAAGAACACCCAGGACTGATCTCTAGAATGGACATATTAATCAGCTATAAAAAAAGAACACATTTGAGCCAGTTCTAATGAGGTGGATGAAACTGGAGCCTATTATACAAGTGAAATAAGTCAGAAAGAGACGCACCAATACAGTATATTAACACACATATATGGAACTTAGAAAGATGGTAATGATGACCCTATAGGCAAGACAGCAAGAGAGACACAGTTGTAAAGAACAGACTTTTGGACTGTGTGGAAGAAGGTGAGGGTGGGATGATATGAGAGAATAGCATTGAAACATGAATATTACCATAACCAGTGCATCCTAAAGGAGATCAGTTCTGAGTGTACATTGGAAGGACTGATGCTGAAGCTGAACTCCAACATTTTGGCCACCTGATGTGAAGAACTGACTCATTGGAAAAGACCCTAATGCTGGGGAAGATTGAAGGAGGGAGGAGAAGGGGACAACAGAGAATGAGATAGTTGTATGGCATCACTGACTCAATGGACATGAGTTTGGGTAAACTCCAGGAGTTGGTGAGGGACAGAGAGGTCTGACGTGCTGTGGTCCATGCGGTCGCAAAGAGTCGGACACAAATGAGCTACTGAACTGAACTGAAAATAGATGACCAGTGGAAGTTTGATGCATGAAGTAGGGCACTCAAAGCCGGTGCTCTGGGACAACCCAGAGGGATGGGGTGGGGAGGGAGGTGGTGTGGAGGGTTCAGAATGGGGGGACACGTGCACCCGTGGCTTACTCATGCTGATGTATGGCAAAAACCACTACAATATTGTACAGTAATTATCCACTGTTTTTTAACTGTTTAAATTTTTTTAACTGTTTTCCAAAGTAGCTGTGCAATTTGGTATTTACATCAACAGCCTATGACTGTTACAGTTGTTCCATATCCTTTTCAGCACTTAGTTACTTTTTGTTAGTTTTTATCTTTTAGCCCTTTTAGTAAGTGTGTAGCAGTATCTCATTGAGGTTCTATTTTGCATTTCCCTAATGATGCTGAAAATCAATTCATATGTTTATTTGCATTTGTAGTTCTCTGATAAAGAGTTCAATTCGTTTGCCTTTTTAAAAAATTGGTTAGTTGGTGTTTTATTACTAAGTTGTAAGACTTTATACAATAGTTCTGAATCCAATTCCATTACCAAGAATGTATTTTGTAAATATCTTTTTCTCAGGTGGGAACTTATCTTTTTATTTTTCTTAACATGATAAACAAGAGAAGTTTTTCTGAAGAAATCTCAATTATTCATTTTTTCTTATGATTTTGTGTGTATGTGTGTATTGTTAAGAAATATTTTCCTCATCCAAGGCCACAAAGATAGTTTTCCTATGTGTTCTTCTAGAAATCTTATAGACTTAGGTTCTGCCTTTAGATCTAATATATATTTCTAGTTAATTGTTATAAATGGCATGAGAAATAGGTTGACATTAATTTCTAGCACTTTATGGGGTATTCAATACCACATATTGAAAAAACTATCCTTCTTCCATTGAATTATCGTGCCATCCATGTCTCTATTTCTCGAGTCTCCATCCTGTTCCAATGATCTATATGTCTGACCTTTCACCAAAACTATACATGTGAGTTTCTGTAGAATTAGACATAGATTTTAAATAATGAAGTATTATATACCTTGTCTTTTTCAAAGCTATTTTTACTATTCTAGGACCTATGCTTCTCCATATACATTTTAGAATCAACCTGATAATCTCTACACAAAATTCTGCTATGGTTTTTGTTAGAATTTCATTGAGTCATTAGATCAAATTGAGGAGAACTGACATTTTAGCCATGCTAAATCTTCTATGAGCACTCCACTTATTGGAGTCTTTGATTTCTCTCAACTGTGCTGTTAATTTTCAGTGTGCAAATAATGCAAATGACTTTCCAGTTTTAACCATAGTGTTTCATGTTTCTCAATGTTATTTAAAATGATACTGCTTTTTAAAAATTTGATTTCCAACTTTTTCCTGCAAATTTCATAAGCAGCGAAATGCAGCAGATTTTTGTATCCTGAGACCTTGCTAAATTCACGTATTAGTTCTTACAATTTTCTTGTAGATTATTTGGGCCCTTCTGTGTGGACACTGGGCTTCCCAGAGGGCTCAGTGGTAAAGAATCGGCCTGCCAAGCGAGAGACTCGGATTTGATTCCTGGGTTATGAAATCCCCTGGAGGAAGAAATGGCAACACTCTCCAGTATTCTTGCCTGAAAAATTCCATGGACAGAGGAGGAGCCTGGTGGGTTATATAAAGGTCCAAGGGGTCACAAAAGAGTTGGATGTGACTTAGCAACTAAAACAATAACAACAGCAGTGTAATATGTGGACACTATGTCTTCAGATGGGAATGGTTTTATTTTTTTGTGTTTAATCTGTATATCTTTTATTTCTTACTGCATTATTGCACTGGCTAGGAATTTTTAATAGGAGTGGTGACAATGGACATCCTATACTCAAGAACTTAGGGGTAAAGAATTCAGCTTTCCGCCATTCAATTCAGTTCAGTCACTAAGTCGTGTCTGACTCTTTGCAACCCCATGAACTGCAGCATGCCAGGCTTCCCTGTCCATCACCAACTCCTGCAGTTTACTAAAACTCATGTTCATTGAATCGGTGATGCCATCCAACCATCTCATCCGCTGTCATCCCCTTCTCCTCCCGCCTTCAATCTTTCCCAGCATCAGTGTCTTTTCCAATAAGTCAGTTCTTTGCATCAGGTAGCCAAACTGATGCTGAGCTTCAGCTTCACTGTCAGTCCTTCCAAAGAATATTCAGGACTGATTTCCTTTAGGATGGACTGGTTGGATCTCCTTTCTGTCCAAGGGACTCTCAAGAGTCTTTTCCAACACCACAGTTCAAAAGCATCTATTCTTCAATGCTCAGCTTTCTTTACAGTCCAACTCTCACATCCATTCATGACTACTGGAAAAACCATAGCTTTGACTTAGACAGACATTTGTTGGCAAAGTAATGTCTTTGCTTTTTAACATGCTCTCTAGGTTGGTCATAACTTTTCTTCCAAGGAGCAAGCGTCTTTTAATTTCATAACTGTAGTCACCATCTGCAGTGATTTTGGAGCCCCAAAAAATAAAGTCTGTCACTGTTTCCATTGTTTCCCCATCTATTTGCCATGAAGTCATGGGACCAGATGCCATGATCTTAGTTTTCTGAATGTTGAGTTTTAAGCCAACTTTTTCACTCTCCTCTTTCACTTTTATCAAGAGCCTCTTTAGTTCTTCTTCATTAGGCACTATATTAACTGTAGTTTTATAATAAATTTCTCTAAAGAGATTGAGCATGTTTTCTTCTATTCCTAAATTCCTGCGAATTTTGTCATGAATGGATGTTGTTCAATCATGTCTGACTCTTTGAGAACCCATAGACTGCAGCATGCCAGGCTTCCTTGTCTTTCACCACGTCCTGGAACTTGCTCAAACTGATGTCCATTGAGTCCATGATGCCATTAAACCATTTATTCCTCTGTCATCCCCTTCTCCTCCTGCCTTCAATATTTCCCAGCATCAAGGTCTTTCTCAGTGAACCAGTTCTTCACACCAGGTGGCCAAAGTATTGGAGTTTCAGCATCAGTTCTTCCAATGAATATTCAGGATTGATTTCTTTTAGGATTAACTTGCTTGATCTCCTTGCAGTCCAAGGAACTCTCAAGAGTCTTCAACACCACAGTTCAAAAACATCAGTTCTTTGGTGCTCAGCCTTTATGGATGTTTAAATATAGTTAAATATTTTTTTCTGTATCTATTGATATGCTCATTAAGTTTCTGCCCTTCAATGTTGTAAATTATAATGTGTAAATTACATTGACTGATTTTCAAATATTGAACTAAACTTGCTTCCCCTCGGATCACAATTAATCTTTTATATATATGGATGTGTTTAATTTTAAATTTAATTTTAAGGATTTGTGTGCCTGTGTTCAATAAATGTATTCTTTAGTTTTGTTCTCTTTTTTTTTCACAGTTATTAGTATCAGGGTAATGCTAGCCTCATAAAATCATTTGGGAAAATTTTCCTCCTCTTCTATTTTCTTGAAAATTTGTAATAAAATTAATATTATTTCTTCCAAAAATGTTTCATAGGCTTCACCTATGAAACCATAAAATATTGGAATTTTTTATTTTTGGACCATTTTAACGATGAATTTAATTTCTTTAATAGGTATAGATGTACTAGGGCTATCTATTTATTCTGGAATAAATTTTGATAGTATCCGTTTTTTTACCGAATTTATCCATTTCATTTAAGTTATCAATTTATTGGCATAATTGTTCATAATATTAGATTACTGCCATCCTAAGGTCTGATTTTTCTGTAGTGATGTCCTCTCATTCCAAGTACTGTTAGTTTGTATCTTTTTAAATTTTTTAATCAGTTTCCTAGAGGTTTATATATTTTATCTTTTCCAAAAACCAGCTTTTGGGTTTATTGGCTGTTTCTATTATTTTTCTCTTCTTATCTTCATTATTTTTCTTCCTTCTTCTTAGTTCAGGTTTGATTGGCACTTTCTTTACTACTTTTCTAAGGTGAAGCATATATTATTGATTTGAAACTGTTTTTGGTTTCTAATCAAAGAATTTAATGCTGTAAATTTTCCTCTAATCACTGCTTGGACTCAGTCTCATAAATTTTGATACATTCTATTTTCATTTTCATTCAATTCAAAATATCTTCTAATTTCCCTTGTGGCTTCCTTTCTGATACCTGAGTTTCTTAGAAGAATATTGTTTAATTTTAAAACATTAGGGAATTTTCTATATATCATTCTCTTACTGGTTTACATTTTAATTCCACTGTGGCTCTGGAACCTACTTTTGTGTAATTTCAATTTTTTTTTAATGAATTAAATTTATTTTCAGCTCAGAATATGTCTTTATCATCTTGGTCAATGTACTCCATTTGGTTTTACAATACCTAAGAACTTCCTCTTTATTTCCTTGAGTACTGGCACATTGTTAATAAATTCTCTGAGTTTTATCTTTAGTTCACTTCTATTTTGAAATACATATTCTCTCAGTATAGAATGCTGAGTCAATAATTTTTTTTCTTTAGTATTTAAAGATGTTAAATCAGTGGGTTTTGGCTTACACGGTTTTGATAAATATTCTGGTATAATCCTTATTTTTCTTCTTCTGTATGTAATGTTTCTTTTTTCTCTAGCTTCTTTAAAGATTTTCTCTTCGTCTTTGGTTTTCATTACTTTCACTCTGATATGTCTAGGTGTTGTTTGGTTTTGTTGTATTTTGGTATTTATCTTCCTTAACATTCTTTGAGTTTTCAAATTTGCGGTTCAATCTCTTACTTCTTTGAGGGGAGGGGGAATTCACAGACAGTTTACTCGTCAAATATATCTTCTGCCCAATTTTCTATCTGTCCTCCTCTGGAATTATACATACATTCGACGACACAATGTTGTGCAGATTTTAAGTTCAACTATGTTTATTACTTATTCTTTTTTTTTTCTCTTTGTCTTTCAGCTTGGATAATTTCTGTTGTCCACTGTTTAACTCTCTTCCCTAGGCTGTGTCCAGTCTAATGATGGGTCCATCAAGTCAACTCTTCATCTCTGGTACCATGTTTTCATTTCAGCTTTCCCACTTGACCTTTTCTTATAGTTTCCATGTTACTAAATTTCCCAACTGTTCTTGCACATTGTTCACATTTTCTACCAGTTTTCTAATATACTAATAATCATTATTTTTTAAACCTTTTCTGATAGTTTAAACACCTCTGTCATATCTAATTCTCATTCTGCTCATTGCTTTATCTCTTGACAAAGGGCTGTCTATTCTTGTTACTTTTAATATATATCCTATATTTTTATAATTAAAAGTTAGATATTTTATAGAAGAATAGTAGAGACTGAAGGAAATAGTATTTATACCTAGAAATGAGCATCTATCTTCTGCTATGAAGTGATTAGAATGGGATTATGAGTCAATCTAGTCAGGAGCCGAGCTGATCTGGGGTTTTGTTGTTGCTAGTTAACCGGAATTCCAGTATATGTCAGTTTTCACTTTCCTCTAGCAGTAGACTGATGTCACTTTGGGTTCAGAGTGAGGGCTAGAGTGCCAAATGGTTTTTTCAGTGTTCTTGCTTTCCCATCAGCTTTCAGCATAGCACAAAACCCACACTCCCACAGGATCTGCCCCCATGTTCTGTCTCTCCTTTAGTAATGGATTGATGATGCTTATTATTCAGCATTAGGTTCACGGAGAAGGCAGGGAAGTTCTCTCTTGTCCTGGACCAGTCTCAGTCATAGGTAGGCTCTCCATGTCTGGGTCTTCTCAGTATTTCTATTCCTCCCAACTATGGAAGCAAAACTCTGCCTTGTAATTACAGTCATATCTGGATGGGAGTTTTCTGCTCTCCCCTAGCAGTAGCAGATCTCTACTTAAATATCTCTAAATATAAGGTCTCTAAATATATGATTCTTGACCCAATCTGAATTCCAGCGGCCCTCCTAGGGGTGGGGGTTCTGAGGGGTTTTCCTCTATCTTTTCTCCAACAGCAACAGGTTTCTGCTCAATTCCTAAGAGATTGTTCCCTGTCCCTCCCAGGAACAGAGAAGTTTTGTTTCTATTATTCTTCCTGAAGCAATACTTGTACATAAAAGAGAGGATTTGCTCCTCCTTCCTGGCCAGGCTTTTTCTTCACAGAAAAGAAGGGTGCAGGAAAGCAGATTTATACCTGCTGCCCTCCCTTGAAGTGACTTAGCAGCAGCAGCCCTCCCTTCCACCCCCCACAGCAGCCAATCACCCTTCACACCTAAACCATTGAGAGGGATTCTCCAGTTGTCTTCCCCTCCCGCAGTTTTTCTCCTGAGGAACCACCCGAGGTCCATGGAGAAAAACTTCTGAGTGAATGTAAATTCCCTTTGTGTCTGTTTCCCTGTTTGTTCCCCCATGAGATCTTTCCAACTAATGGTTTTCCACCAAACTGATGTGTCAGTTTGGCAAGGATACAGTTATCTGTTATTTAACCAAACCGAAATTTCATTGTTGATGTAAAGGAAGTTTTCAGATATAAGTAAGATCCATAATCAGTTAATTTAAATAGGGGAAAATATCTCAGATAGTCTAGGTGCACTGATTTAATTCATTAGAAGGCCTATTGTCACCAATAGCAGAATTTCCTTCTTTTTATAGCCATTTTATATCTTCACATTTTTACTCCATTCATCCATCAACAGACACTTAGGCTATTTCCATATCTTGGCTATTGTGAATAATACAGCAACAGACATAGAAGTGCAGATATCTCTTTGAGATAGTGATTTTATTTCCCTGAAATATATACTTAGAAATGGGAATGCTATATCATATGACAATTTTATTTTTTGTTTTTTGAGAAACCTACATATTTTGAAAAATCTATGTTTTCCATAAAGGCTGTACCAATTTACATTCCCACTAATGCTATACAAGTGTTCCCTTTTCTCCACATCCCATGGCACTGGATAACTTGTCTATTTGACAACAAACTTTCTATCAGGCATGAAGAGACATCTCATTGTGATTTTGATTAACATTTCCCTGATGATTGGTGATGTTGTAACTTTTCATATAACTGTTGGCCATTTGTGTCTTTTTTTGAAAAATGTCCATTCTGGTCCTTTCCCCTGCCATTCGTGACAACATGGATGAGACTGGAGGACATTATGCTAAATGAAATAAGCCAGACACACAAAGACAAATATTGTGTGAGATCACTTATAAATGGAATCTAACAAAGTCACAGAAGCAGAGAATAGAATGGTTCTTGCCAAAGGCTTGAGTGAAAGAAATGAGGAAGTGTTGATCAAAGGGTATTAATTATCAGTTACAAGATTCTGGGGGCCTAATGTATAGAATGGTGACTATAGTTAACAAAACTGTGCTTTATACTAGATACTTGAAATTTGCTGAAAGAGTAAATCTTAAGTATTCTCACCACACACAACACAAAAAAGTGGTAACCAGGTGAGGTGACAAATGTATTAATTACCTTGATTCTAGTTACCATTTCATATTGTATAGATATAGAAAATCAAGATGCTATATATCTTATATACACACTATTTATTTGTCAATTATACCTCAATAAATCTTGAGAGAAAACAAAATATTTCTCCCTGTAGACAGCAAGTGACTGTGACTTGTGGGTTTCATACTGACCATGATCTTTTCTTCATGAAGATCTGCATTATGGATTTCAAACTTTCTTAAAGAGTTCCCACAATCACCTGACACAATTCCTTGAGATAGGTAGACAGGTGTTAGTCTGGCTTCCCTGGTGGCTCAGGCAGCAAAGAATCTGCCTCAGAAAGTATAAGTAGGTGACAGATAGACAACTAGATATGATTCTACTTGTTTTTCTTCTTTGGTTGAGCCTTGAGTGATATAGTCCAAGATGTCAATAATCTTACATTCTGATAAGGACACCAATGATAAAAAAATAAATATATCAAGGAGTGATAAATGATAAGAGAAGTTAAGTAAGGTAAAGACCTAGATGAAGTAGAAGCTGCCCTCTTAAATAGGAGGTCAAGGAAGAATTCTTGATAATATGATTCTTGGGTGGAACCCTGAATGAAGTGAGAAAGCAAGCAAAGTTCTACTTTTATTTGAAAGGAAAGCATGTCCAGAACAATCAGTGCAAAGCTCATGAGGTGATGGAACACTCAGTGTATTTGTGGAAAAGAAGAAAGGAAGGGCTGACAATTGGGCAGCAAAGTGGAAGATAAAGGAGTTAAGATCAGACAGACTCCAAGAGAAAATCATGAAAACGTCCTAGGGGCTTTAGTTCTTACTCTAAATGATATATGAGACTTTGCAAGGTTGTGTGGGTAGTGCCGGTTGGAAGTACCTGGATGCCAGGTGGAAAACAGAACACATTGTAGAAGAGTGGAAGTAGGGAGAGCAATTGGGAAGCTATTACAATATTTCATGAAATGGGTGAGGGAAGTTTGGTCTACAGTGATACAAAAGGAGAAGGGTAGTCAGATCTCAGCATATTTTGACAATAGAAATCAGAGGTTTGCTGAAGGATTGGAATGAAGATTTTGAAAAAAAAAGCAAAGCAAGGAGAATGACACTATACTTTTGAGCCTCAGCTTCACTCCCTTGAGAGGCTTTCCCTGATTTCCCAAGTCCATGCTCTTTAGACAGCAAAGTGGTTGTCATACCACACTATATGTGCCTGTTTAATTCCTATAATCCACTCATAGGGCTTCCCTGGAGGCTCAGACAACAAGGCGTCTGTCTGCAATGCAGGAGACCTGGATTCAATCCCTGGGTTGGGAAGATTCCCTGGAGAAGGAAATGGCAGCCCACTCCAGGACTCTTGCCTGGAAAATCCCATGGATGAAGAAGCCTGATAGGCTACAGTCCATGGGGTCTCAAAGAGTTGGACACGACTGAACAAATTCACTTTCACTTTCAATCCACTGAAGATTCTCCAGAGAGGACTATCAAAGTCTTATTCATCACTATATCTCTAGACCTGCTTTAGTACCTTGTAGATACTCAAAAGCATTTGTTAAATGAATTATTGGCTTTTTCTTTTATGTTTGCAATAGAGAATTAGTAAATTTTATAACTGTATTAATTTCAACCTATTATTATATTTGATATTAAATATAATCTATTTCTTTAGAAATTAAAAGACGCTTACTCCTTGGGAAAAAAGTTATGATCAACCTAGATAGCATATTGAAAAGCAGAGACATTACTTTGCTGACTAAGGTCCGTCTAGTCAAGGCTATGGTTTTTCCTGTGGTCATGTATGGATGTGAGAGTTGGACTGTGAAGAAGGCTGAGTACCGAAGAATTGATGCTTTTGAACTGTGGTGTTGGAGAAGACTCTTGAGAGTCCCTTGGACTGCAAGGAGACCCAACCAGTCCATCCTGAAGGAGATCAGCCCTGGGATTTCTTTGGAAGGACTGATGCTAAAGCTGAAACTCCAGTACTTTGGCCACCTCATGCGAAGAGTTGACTCATTGGAAAAGACTCTGATGCTGGGAGGGATTGGGGGCAGGAGGAGAAGGGGACGACAGAGGATGAGATGGCTGGATGGCATCACTGACTCAATGGACATGAGTCTGAGTCAACCCTAGGAGTTGGTGATGGACAGGGAGGCCTGGCGTGCTGCGATTCATGGGGTCGCAAAGAGTTGGACACGACTGAGCAACTGAACTGAAACTGATAATCTATTTCATCACATTTCATTTTCATAAATTTGTTAACCACTTATAATTTATTTTCACTGTTTTTTACCCTTTCCTGTATATGTACGGAGGATTTATTGTTTTTTCATAAATTTGGGTGAAATGTTTTTATATATTACAGATATTTCCTAATCTGTGATACCTGTAGAAATGTTCATTATTTGTGGTTTGTATTCCCAATTCTCATATTTTTGATGTACAGAAGTATATTTTATTTTCATTTTTATGAGGTCAAATTTATTGATAATTTCCCTTAGACTTTCTTTAAAAGTTCTATTACACTTATGAAGCAAATACATATTCTTTATGTCATTCTTCAGGTTTTTATGGCTACATTTCTTAAATTATCCTTTTTTTTCCTCCTAGGATTTTATATGTGATAGAAAAGTATTTACTAAATTGACCTTTCTCTAAAAATGCAAAGTAATTGAAAAGGTCATTGAGTTTTAACCTGAGAAATTACCTTTTGAATCTCTCAAGGGCAGGTGTTATATATTCTGAATTATTTTTTAAATGGTAACTAATATCCTTATTGTTTTCAAAAGTAGACAATACTAAAAGACGGAATAATAGCATGCTTTAATTTCAAAGGTGTATTAATACATATCAGATGTTTATCTGAACTGTTTTACTGAAAGATTTAGAGTCTATGTGCAAATAGCACTTTTTAGTTTTTCTAAATAAACTTTCCATTTCCTAAAGACTCCAAAACTGGTATAGCTAAAAGCAAGAATTTCATTTGGCATAGCTATGCTTTTTGTGCTAACTCAGTCTTGTCTGACACTTTTCGACCCCAGGCTCTTTCGACCAGGCTCTTCTGTTCATGGGACCTCCCAGGCAAGATACTGGAGTGGGTGGTTCATGCTCCAGGGGAATCTTCCCAACCCAGGGATTAAACCCCGGTCTCCCACATTGCAGGCAGGTTCTTTACCATCTGAGCCACCAGGGAAGCCCTAGCTATACATTAGGACTAGGCAATCTCTAGGCATTCATATATGCTCGGCATAGGCTAATTTGATATAATTTTGTTCATTTTACCTATGACCTAAATAAGGTTTAATTCAATTCTTTAATAGCATAACTCTAGCCCACTGAAACATTTTTAATTTAGCATAGCCACAAATAATTGAACAAACTTTCTTAGCTTTTGTCTGCTTATCTAAAAACCAAAGAGCACTGTAATGTGTGTGTGTGAGTGTGTGTGTGTGTGTGTGTGTGTGTGTGTGTGTGTGTGTGCTCAGTTGCTTTGTCAAGCACTGTAACTGTGGGACTAAAAATGTACAAACATAAAATTTTTCAAACTTTAGAAACTAATAATAAATTTGAGGGCAAAAGTTGACTACTATACCAAATGTAGGACTTTACATAGTTCAGGACCTAAATCCCTGGAGTTACGGAAATTCCAAATACAACATATTAACTATTATTAGAATTTTCTATTTCTAATCCTGTTAAATTTCTGCTGTAATAAAAATATATGGATTTATAAAGCTAGCTTATAAGATTAGAAAGTTTTCAGGATCTTTCAAACACCAACTCTGCGTTTTCATTAAAAAATCAAATTCATAATCAACTTATCCTAATTTTTATCAAAAGGAAAACATTTGCTGAGGAAGAGAAGTGACTAAGAAATATGCTGGAATTTCACCTTTGTCACTTTCATTTAAATCAAGTAAAAGAGCATCCATGTGGCTTTCAAAGGTACAAATAAAATATGTTAAGAATTTTAGCTGACTTCTTAATGACTAGATTTCTTCTTATGTATTATTAAATTTTGAACCATAAATCTACCTTATATCTTAGAATCTTGGCATCAGGGCATTCAACAAAAGTTTAAATGTTCCCATTTAGAGAATATCCTTTGGTAAAAGATCTAAGGAATGTTAAATGATCGCCAAGTAGACAAGTAAGCCATCTGAGGATTCCATCTTGTGTGTTTCATAATTATGTACCTTTGCATTTGGCTCACCATCCAAATATTCAAACAAATGGGTTTAAAAATTAATGCAAATATTTTATCTTAGAGATGACATAATATGACCATCTAAATTAATATTTAATAAAAACACTTTATTTGACATATTTAAATAAAAAACAAAATTGATCATCTATTAGAAGTAACAAACTAGTAATATACAGAATGGATAAACAATAAGGTCCTACTGTATAGCACAGGGAACTATATTCAATACCCTGTGATAAACCATAATGGAAAAGAATATGAAAAAAGTATATATAACTGAGTCATTTTCTTGTACAATAGAAATTATTTTATTTTATTGGAATATAATTGCTTTACAATGCTATGTTAGTTTCTATAAGCAAAAATTAATACAGCATTATAAATCAACTACATTTTAATAAAATATAAAAATAAGTATTATTGCATTATAATGAAAACTCAGTTTAAAGCACTTTAGATTTAAAAACAAAAAAGTAGTAATTTATGCAAAAGTTCAAAAAGCCCCTGTTGTTTAAAAAAAAGCAGTATAATTTTTAAAGATAGCCTATGGAATCTATGTGTTGTCACCATGGTGTATCAGGTGTTTTTACTGAATATATTTCTTTTCTGTGTGGGAGCTAGGAAAAAAATAAGTTCTTTTCTATGCCAAATTTAGCCATTTGGCTTTATGATGAAGATTATATTCAGGTCATCAGAGTGGATTCATGGCAATGAAACTAAAATTGTGTTATGGTAAATTTTCAGTGGTTTATTTACATGCTTCTTCTGGTGGCCTAGTAATATCTTTTGAATAAAAAAACAAGTCAATTCAACAGCGAGTTTAAAAAATATACACAAGTGCCCAGAATTTTACTCACCTCTATATCTGAATATAGTGATCATTTTAAACCACTGTGAACTGTTAAAGTCCAGGCTCCCATATCACTCACAAGTTGAGTAAATTGGAGGGAATCTAAAAATTTTAAATCATAGTATACTGCACATGCTCAGAACTGTTCACTTCTAAATTTGAGGGCATATAAAAATTTGAAGAGCTTAAATTATTTTAAATCACCATGTGCAGCCAAGAGAAAAATTTGAAATTGTAGGGCCTCACATTTTTTAAGTGCTTCAGTGGGGAGAAGAGTCCAGCAGAATTCCAGCATTGAGGCATAAGACATTGGCCTAGTCTGGTATCATAGCACCCATCTCAACTGGAGCGTACACCTAGAAGCCAAGGAACTAGCTTTTCTCAATTACACATTTTGCAATGTGGGGTCTTTTAAAGTCCAAATTAACACCCCATTCCAATTAGGAAACAGTAAAGCGAAAAATGTGGTGATTATTAGAACAGGCCTGTGGGAGAAAGACCCAAACAATATTTACAAAGAATGCTTTTCCTTAAATTTAAGGCAATGCAATAGATAAAAGAGACACAAAGCTAAGGAAATACAAAAAGTTCCTGTAAGCACAGCAGGCAAATTCATATACTCCTACAACTGAATTTTAATCACAGTGGGATTTCCCTCACCATGCTTTTCCTTGCCTCAATTTGCCCAGCAAAGTTAACTTTCTGGTTCCCTCTTGGAAGAATGATTGTACGGCATTATGTTTTACCAACACTCTTGGGCCACTTTTTCTATATTCTCTTTGTTTGATTGTGGGAGAGGGTGAGCACTTTGACATTTTACTCAGCTCAGAGTTCACTTTCGACATCCAAACCCTTAAAGAACCATAAAATTATGTCAGCACAATCGGGCTATTTAAAGATGGTCTTTCTTCAACATTTTCCATCTTTTCATCTAAGTAAAAAGTTAGGGTCTCCTTTGTTGCCTTTGGGTGTTCACATATTTTGGGGTTGGCACTGCCCAGGGAGCAGGATGCTCTTCATAATTCTGCATCAGTGAAAACATAATGTCCTATAGTTAGTAGGGGTGGGGGAGGGTAAAGAAAGAAAAAGAGCCTGAAGGCACTGGAATAATTAAGCAAATGCAGTGACAGCTGTGGCAGGTCCTGGGCAGAACTGGCTCCACTGAGCTGAATTAATGACATCAACAGCCTAGTATCTCCATTAACATTTGATCATTAATTATTACCCTCTGACAGTAAGAGCTTAAACCTTCTTAGGAGTGGCCTGTTATTAATCTACTTTACCTGCTCTGAGCACCGGCTCCTTGCCCACCGCAGTGCAGTCAGTGGGCTGGTTTTCACTTCTCGTTTGTTTTTAATCGCAACTATTACTTCATTTTCTGGAGTAAACGGTGATGACCATTAAATTATAAAGACTGCTTTGAAGTTCTGGGTTGTGTTTTTGCACCTAGGACATGGAGATAAAGTACCTGGAACTGTTGCATTGAATTTCTTTGTCAAGTTTAGAAGGGCCTGAAGACACAGTTTATCTGAAAAAGTGTACATGGCAGCAAAGAGGTAAATCATTCACCACTGGAGAAGACGATGGCACCTACTCCAGTACTCTCGCCTGGGAAATCCCAGGGACGGAGGAGCCTGGTGGGCTGCAGTCCAAGGGGTCGCTGAGAGTCAGACACGCCTGAGCGACTTCACTTTCACTTTTCACTTTCATGCATTGGAGAAGGCAATGGCAACCCACTCCAGTGTTCTTGCCTGGAGAATCCCAGGGACAGGGGAGCCTGGTGGGCTGTTGTCTGTGGGGTCACACAGAGTCGGACACGACTGAAGTGACTCAGCAGCAGCAACAGCACTTACCATTGTGCCCTTACCAAGCCTCGTGGGGACAAGAATTCCTCAGATTTCCTCAGAATCCCATTCTGGGAACTGTGATCATTTGGATAATTGTCTTCTCAATTCTTAAATTCTCCACTGAAAATGCTAACCAAGAATAGAGAGAAGTCCAATTTTATATACATACCATCAAATAATTATCTCCCAAATTCTGATAATCTTTAGTCATATTCTATTTTCCAATGAAAATTACTTAAATTTTATCTTTTAAAAATTCATCTCATATCTCTATCTAAATATCTCTGGGGAACTTTTAAAATTTGTCAGACCCTTGACAATTTACTATACATACAAGCACACAGAGACATACACAGATACTACAGATAATCTATAAAATTGCCCAAGAAATATTAAAGACCCTCCTCCCTCCAAGTGGCCTGTTAATGTTTAACACTGCCTCAGTTTCTCTCCAATGAAGGTTTATCCTTACCACCTGACAATGTGACTTCGTCACTGACGAGGGGAAAAAACTTGGAAAATGCAAACAGAAGCTCATGTGTTAAGTGCTCTCCCCAGGTCTACAGACCTTATAGTATTAGAGTGATAATTAACTTTTACCAAAGAAGACTTCATAGAAGTCCAATACATTAATTTGCTGATTGTTCTTTTCTTGTTAGAGACATAATCCAGAGTTCACTTCTAGTCATAAACATAGACACAATATAATTTAATAGAGTGCCTGCTTCGGCTAATGGCCCTGAATGGACTGAGAAAATCCCACTGCTTTCAGGACTGGATAGTATATTCCCCAGCTCACAGAGGGAACTTATGTATTCCTTCTCTTCACCAAGAAAACAATGGTAGACTCAGACTTGACCAAAAATTTCCCTCAGTTTGGTTCTCAGTAGATCACTGATCTTGGCTCCCATGTAGTAGATAGTTTAAGATATTCTAAGATGATTGTGAGAAAATACCATCTTAACCATCAAAGAGACTTCCTCCCACTTAGACACAGACCTCTGTTTTCCTATTAAGAACAGCCCAACAGCATCCTTGAGGATCCTCCTGGGTCCTTTGGTAATTCACGTGCTTCACCAGACCTTTTTATTGAAAACCCTTGCTCAGAAATTACGTTGGAAGAAGAGCATGTGTAAGAAAGCCTTTGATTAATACAAGTTCCTAGTTATCCAGTACAATGCAATTATAAAATAAGGAAGGAAAAGTAACTTCAACTCTATGGATTTTAGTTTTCTCCTCTTAGAATTACTAGGAAAAAATAAGCAGCCTGGGTTCTTTTTCAGTTGAAAGTTGAGACTTTTGTTAAGACATAGTTGTTTGCATAGCTAAAGCCAGTGTAAGGAGGAAGAAGCTAGATGAAGGACAAAGTAACCAGAGCTACAATCCATTTAATTAAAATATTTCTTACTAAATATCTTTAATGTACAAGCGAATTTTGTACTGAAATGGGGGGAAAGTCAATGTTTCCTACTAACGTACCATTATGTATAACCTTATTGGAATTATCATCATCATATGACATCAACTTTTTCCATCAGTTGACCAGTAAGCTCTGTTCCCTAACACTTTCTCTCACTCCACATACACTGTAGTAATTCTTAGGACGTAGCTCAGTCCCACTTCATTTCAATCATATGCTGACTGCTCCTACAATCACCCCCACCAACAGATATCCAGACACACCCACTTGTAGATTTATCTGATCTCATAAATGGTTTAACTTTTAAAAACTTTCTCATGACTTCACTCAAGTCTTCTTTTAAATACTACCCTAAATATTATTGAACCTATAATACACTTTTAAAAATTTCTTGTTTCCCTTTAGCTTTCTTCCATAACAGGAACACTGTTGGCTTGGATTCTTAAAACTTCTATCAAACTTCCTCTAGCTGGTTATAGATATTACCTATTACCACTGCATACTAATTTTCCCTACCCAATATTATCTGCTTAGTTTTTTCAGAGCGTTCCTGACTCTTAAGTCATATTTGAGTTACCCTAGTGTACCCCAGGATATCTAGCTATAAATACTGGCTTCTGACAATTTACCCACCATATATAATGAATTAATATTTGAAAATAGAAAAAATAGTAAAAATAGAAAAATAATAAAAAGAAAATGAATGAACACAAAACATTAATATGCCATCTTCATATGCTTACAACAAAAGAAGTCTCATTTCCCATGGGTGATCCTAAAGAAAAAAGTTACTATGTTAAACACTCTCCTATTACAGTTCCTTATTAAATATTTTCCTGAATTTTCTTCATCTTATGTCACATTCACAACAACTTTTTAAAGAATTAAAATCTTGCATTTTGATTACCTCTTTTTTACATTTAGCAAAAGATTACAGAGCAGATATTGTTTGACATTGAATTTCTGTTAACATGTCCTCCACTGGAGCATAGTTGTACACATTGTTTCAGAGCTAACATAATGGGGAATATTTTCAAAGAGGGCTGTGTTTCAAGCCAGATGGTTTATCTGCCGAAACAATTCTCCCAGTAGAGAAATAGTAGCTGCACAGTTGCAGTAGTGTTCATAAGCCTAGTGCAGTAGATTCATTTGGCACCCACATTTTGGAGTCAAACAAAAGTGTGGTTTGTGTGAATCTCAGACTCAGACGTTCATAAGTGAAAAGGCGTTTTCTGCAATTGCACATTGTGCTTTATTGTAAAGGAGGTCGTGTGTTCATATCAGAAACATCATATGCAAATATGATATGCTTTTTAAATCTATATAATAGTTTCACCCATATAATGCAAAGGGACAATACTAAAATAATTGTTTCAGAGATTTTCACAGTCTGGTCTCAAAACAGCCAATTTTCCATACTTGAGTTGAAAGCAAATGCATTACCAAAATTCAGGTCCACCATACCTAATAAATTTGAATACGAAAAGACTAGACATATATCACATCTTGGGCTTTTGGCACAGATCAACTGTTGCTTAATAAACATTCAAGGATTACACCAAGTGTCCTATAGATGTTGCCATGCATGGCTCCTCCCCCAAAATTCTAGGCTTAAAATCTCATGGTTTTCAAGGGCCCTTAAGAGAAGACTTAATGACTCATGGCATTTGCTTCTCTACCCAACAGTGATCTTCAGAGATATTACTATATACACTGGGAATCTTATCCTTCTTTGACATAGGAACTGCTGCTTCCCTATATACTAATACTGCCCACAGTTTAAAAATAAAACAGAAGAGTTAGAGGATTCCAAGAGGGGGTTACCATGCTCTGAAACGTCTCAAGCATGTAGCGGGATGGGAAAATCCCTGAGATTCCAAAGATTTAAAAAAAATAGCACATGGGAGGTTCTAAATAAAGAAATTCTTGGGTATGTTGGGGAACCTGGCACCAGTCTTGCAGCTCTTTCCTGCAGAGACTACTTTTGCTAGTTATCGAATGAGCAAGTGAGAAAATGCATGTGCACACATGTGTCCTTTTATGTTTAGAGAACTCAATGAACGTTAATGACATTTTATTTTCATGGAGAATATCTTTTAATATATATGTAATATATATAAATTTTTACTGAATTATTTTCACCTCTAGTATATCTTTATATCTTAATTTTTTAAAACGATGTTACCCACTTCAAAACTTCAGGATGAAAGAAAAAAGGAAGTTTTCAAAAACAAAATAATGAAAATGGGATTAGAACTACAATTTCCCCAAAGTGAGTTAATACCATCTTCACACACAAAATATACACACACGATTTATGTCCCATAATAACTCTCAAGCAAGAGGAGAAAAAAAATTAAGGTAAAGACTAGAAGCTTAACTGCACTGAAATTAACAGCATAGCTGGACAATCCAGGATGCTATAAATATTCGCATATTAGGTTTTTAGGGCCCTCAAGTATGAGAAAAATCTAGTTCAGAATATTTCATTCTGAATTAACGTGTATATTAAATCCAAACAAATGTTAAGGACACTTGCCAAAATGAAAATTTTACATGACTGTCTCCAAAACAGACTGTTAAATGAATACCTGTGGGCAAGTCAAAACGAAAAATATAAACATCTGCTAATTACCTGCATCATTTTGAAGGCTACCCAAGGAATGTTGACACTTTATTTCTTGGTATTGTATTTATATGCTTAGTCTTCTATACTTGGTCTTATATTTGCTGCATCTTGATCTATCTGAGTAAAGATTTACTGATGTGACATTTAATGCAGGCTTTGAATACTGGCAGAATTGTGGGACTTTTTATAAAAGTGACTGCTTTGGGGGATTTCTCATTTTTCTTCTTTTTCTTTTTCATTTTATGAATGTTGTCATTTATTAACAGGCAGTTTGTAAGACATTGCAGTCGCAGGAACACAGATCCCATTGCATTTATAACAGAATTTTTGTAAATATTTAGTAAAGGGTCTAATATTATATACTTTGAAACAAAGAAAAATCCTATCAGGTCATTTATCTGACACTCCAGTTGTTTATGTGTAATTAATACCACAAATCTCTAAGTACTCCCATGTTCCAAATACCAGGAAAACTGCCAATTGCTTCCACACATCATTGGAGTGGTTTTCTTCTTTGCTCCTTGACATTTTGTATCACTTTGAATGACTTCACCAAGCAGAAACCAAAGTATACATTTTTCTTACTTTCTGGGAGATAGTGTCATTAAATTACATACATGATGTCCAGGAGAGACAGAGGAAAGTCTCTGATGGACAAGTTGAATCCAATTCAAATATTTACAGCATCAACAGCAAACTGGATATATCCAGCAAGTAAACAGATGGAATTATTCATGAGACCAAGTTAAGTCAATACATCTCTATCTTAACCAGATCCTTTCTAACAATGTGCATGGTACAAAATATGCAGTACAGTTAAGACTGATAAATATCATACGTAAACAAGGAAGAAATACTAGTAATTTGTAAATCAGCTCATTTTTAATATAATTGTCCTGACACACTAACTTTTGTATTATCCAAATCCTTAAATATACTTAAATCAAAAAAATTTGTTCAGGGATGCTTTGAAGCCCTGATGAATATTTGGGGAATCAGGAAACAGATGAAAGGAAGAGAATTCACCTCCACCATTTCCATTAGAGTAGCTTACAAGGGGTCCAGTGTAACCTTTTTCTCCTCTCCACTTGGTTGTCTTTTAATTACAGCAATTTTCAAAGAAAGAACATCTATCATTGCTCACACGAGAATAGAGGTTGCATGAGCTCTCATTCAGGATATTTTTTTCTCAACACTGTTACTCCATTCACTACCAAATTTAAAAGCGAACTTCTAAGCAATAAGGCTGAAAAAATAGGGAGCAACCCACTTCCTTAATAATGGAGTGATTTTTGGAATGTACTAGTTGTCTGCTCTGCACGCGCTCTGCTGGTCCCCGCTAATCACCACCACCAATAAAAGAGGAAACCACCAAATTTTCTGCCCAACATCAAATCTATTCTATCCTTCCTACATCATAATTCTAGAACCAAACTGATTTCCAAAAGGTACATCTCCAGGCCGTGCCAGTCGGCCAGGATCTTTATGGTCAGGCTCCTGAGTCTCTGATTTAGCCCTCCACTCTCCAAACATTGAAAAAAATATAGCCATAGAGACCTGAGCCACACTTCTGCATGTGGGCTGAAGTTTCCAGGTGGCCTGTTTGTTATTATTGTGCCTGGCCTCAAATAAAAGCAAATTGACAGTCCTTTACCTCCCTCAAGCTAGTGCCAATTTTAAAATAAAATGGCTAGTGGTGATTTATTGCCAGTGCAAACTGCCAGACTGGCAACCCCATTTACCTACTAAGCAGACGAATTAGTAAAACCAATGTCAACCTTGCCCAGTTTCACCACGTATGTTCCAGAAGGCATTCCAAATTTCATATTTATTCTGTTACCAGATTTCTTATTTGTGTGCATCAGAAAACAAAATACCTAGCTGATTTTAATGACTTCAGAAAGTTGCCATTCTTCCCTTGAGGACTTCCCAGGATCCTCTAAGTTCATTTCCATAGATCACACACTTTTCCACTTAGATAAGAATTGTTGACACCATTAATCACCTGGCTTGAATATCAAACAAGACTGCAGAACCGAAAGAATCTCTTTCCTGCTACAAATATCATCTCAAGGGCATGTTTCCTACCACTTCCCCAGGGACCCAACACCTGCCTTAGTGATTCTCAGGAGACTCCCCTCCCTTATTCCTCTCCAACTTATAAATAATAGCACCTGCTGGCCGAGGTATGTTTTCAAATGTTGATTTAGGGTTTGGGTTTTTTTTTTGGCTCTGTCCTGCTCTATTATCCCCCACCAAGTCAATCTTTATGTTTGCTAGAATAAAGTAAAAATTTTTGCATTGCTCTGGTCAGAAGCACTTCTTTTTATTCAAGACCAGCAATTCAAAGAAGACTGAGCTACAAATAATGTACTTTAAAAGAAAAGGAAGAAAAAGGGGAAAAAAAAGAGCCATCAATTCCTACTTCTTTAAGATTACAGACAGGCTGCTCTGACAAATGAAACCTCACCCAGTCTTACTTAAGCTGCCCAGAGTGACTAGTTATCAAGCCAATGAGAAGAAATCTTTTATGTCTTTTCTTGATGCCTCCATGTCATTGTACACAAAATGCAGAGCTGTCTATATTTCATCAACCATTTTCTTCATGTATTATTTAATAAAATGTTTAGAGCATGCCTAATTACAAACATTTATTATAGAATCCAATCCTAGAAATGTCTGAGAATATGCTAAATTGTTTCCTACCTAAAGTTTTAATGAGAGTATAATACCTCCGGCCCATATGCTTCAAGAACGTTATCCTTAATTATGTAACATGGGTATTTTACTGATATCTGTTAACTGCTCGAGCAGCTGTGGTTTTCTGCTTTTTTGCACAGCTCGGGAGGAGCAGTGAGTTCAGTTTCCCCTTTTTGGGGGGTTGCAAAATCCATACCCTAAACAGGTGTGTGCAATCATGAACCGCAGTGATGAACCCAAACTGCTGCCTTTCTAAAAATTCCACCAGCCGGTGACACACGCTGGTCAAGGTTGCACAACCTTGTTTTCCATTGGTTATTTTGATGATTCATTCCCCCATGGGGAGGTGAATTTCAGCTATTGTTACTGTGCTCCTGTTTCTGATAACTAGAGGAATCACTTCCTCATTTTGATGATTTCTCTCTCTTTCCCTCTCCTGTTCATGCTCTTGCTGCCTCCCTGTTTCTTTCATACTAAATTTTGACTTCTTGCAAAGTCCTGACTGAAATGGCTATTCTCTTCTTCATGGAAAAGAACTAGGAGAGGTGAAGGTAAAGGAAGCACATTCACATGTTAAGTAGGACTCTTTTAACTTTTTACTTCATTGCAGCGAATCTACCTGGATGATATGAAACTATAAAGTAATCATTCACTAAAAATATAACAGCTCATAGCAATATGTAAGTATTGTCCACTTTCAAGTAATAACCTTGGAAAACTACACTGATTCTATTGATTGCTTAAGAAATGACTGTGGAATTGCCATCAAAAACTCTTTCATATTGTTTTGAATTTCAAATGTGGAAAACTATCCTCTTTAAAAAGGGGGGCATTTGGTTTCTGCAATTATCCAAAGTTTATCTAGAGCTGGGTCTACTGACAAAATGATCAAGCCTTCTTTTTTGATAAAAATTATTTTTATCATTAAATAAACTCTTTATGAGGGATAAAAATAAATCTTAAAATGGATTCAGAAAGGAGGTACAAAGCATTTTGAACAGTGGCAAATACCACGGAATTTGATGAATATGACTTCCCTGTAAATCTTACATGCTTGCTAAATACTTCACCTTCATATCTTAGTTTCTCTAGAAAATGAAGCAATTCAAATTAATTTCTGTTTTTTCCCCTTAAAACAACAAAATGCAATAAGAATACTCTAGAAATTTTATTTCTAATTAATGACAGCACATTAATGAGAGCTAATTACTGAAAGCACATCAACTCATTTCACATTGCTCTAAAAGTTTGGATTTCCTCATACCAGAGAATAATGTGTAATAATTGTAAGAACACAGGTCATGTAATGTGAATTCAGTTATTAAACCGTAATTTACCATTTACTCTCTGTCACCTGGAACAAGTGACTGAAGCTCAGTTTTCTCACCTGTTACACATGGAAAATAAATATATCCTTTACATACATGTTGTGAGGATTAAATGGATGAAAAATATCTCTGCCTGGCACAAAGTAGATGTCTAAAGCATGGGGACTTTTGTGATTCTTGTTCTATTACACATTAACGTTCTCTACCAGGGCATGAACTCCTAAAGAGCCAGTATCGTGACTCTGTCATGTTTGTTACTCAGCATTTAGCATAATGTCTGCACTAGTAGGGCTTAATAATTGCTTATTGAACTACACTGAATACATCCTTGAATACATCTAAGATTGAAAATTGGAAATAAAAAGTAGAAGATTTTAAATTAAATTTATTGTAAAAACAATCCAGGGGCAACATGACTCAGTTTAGTTTATAATATACCCTAGGGTCACTAGTAATCAGAAAAAAAGAATTTATTTTTATATTTTTAAATACCTGATTTCTTGATCTAGCACTTTCCTGCCCTATTCATGCTTCTAGAAGCTTAGGTATTGTCAGTGCAAAATGATTTCATTAGAAGTAATCACAAACTAAAGTCTTAAGTAGGTGGTTCTAGCCAAGGTAGGTAGATTGAGTAGAAAGTGTGGCAGAACTCATAGACTAGCTGCCTGATGAGGATATGGTGGGAAGAGGACTTTGGATAGGAAGAAGATTAAGCCACTACTTCTATAATTCTTGGTAGTTGCAGGGGTGTGGGCTCCATAAGGGTGGTGGAGAACTGAAGCAAAGTCACACTTCCCCAATCACACAGTGGGGTGAAGTCTCCTCCTAACCTGCTCCAGGCACAAACCCAATCCTTGGTCCTCACAAATCAACCAGGCAAAATGATGCCCACATGAACTGGACATTTAAAAAACAATTGTCATACAGATAAATAAACAAATCCCTTAATCATTTTATTTTCCCCATTTTTTCCTTTTCTCTGTCCTTTGACTACAGAAATAAAGACTCTGAGAAGAAAATAATTCAAAGGTAAGACCATCTTAGGCTCATAAGACAATTGCACACATTGTTTTTTGTAAATTCAAAGCTATCACTATACCTGCATAAATTTAAAGGTAGAAAACTGGATGGTCTCTTTCAAGTAATATCTTATTACAGAAGCTGAAAAGGTTGTAACCATCCTACAACTACCAACAGTCATGTCTACTGAATCTCACTGGATTACATGTATACACCAAAAGCAGAAAAGGAAATTTCTATAAAAATAAGCACTTGTTCCATGGCGTGAATGATGGTGTTCACAGAGCCCTTTCAAAAGGAATGAACAACAAAATTACAACATATACAGCTATCTTCAACTCTCCACGATCAATAATTCTAGTTGAGCTTCGCACTCCTGAATATCACTAGTCTTGCTTCTTCTCAAGCACCTGGCTATAAAGACCATGAACAATCCACTAAAGCTGCACATAGGTAAGCCTATTGAAAAAACTTTGCTTTGTCATGGCGCTTGGAGAAGAAGTTAGATAATCGTGTTTAGGAGAATTACAAACAAGGAACAGAAACTTTGGACTTTTTTTTTTTAATCCTAGGTTGGAATCCCATGACCCAAGATTTTGCAAGTCCTGAAGGAAATGCAGCTCAGGCAACAAAGAGTCGTATGATATATTACCCTGCAACCTCTTTTCATAGTTAAACTTCTGATTCATAAGGAAAAATAAGAATACCAATAGAACAGAATCCCAGAATTAATTAGCAAAGGAGAAACACACAGCCTAGCTCACCTGACAATTCATCATCCCCTGTTCTTTTATCTCATAGATTGGGACTATCCTCTGTAATAATACTTCTCATTGATTATTTATGTATATCTGCCCTCCAAGCTGAGCATTGCTTTAGAGTATCTTATCGTTCTCTGTAGCCCCAAATCCTGGCACAGAAAATGGTGCAGATAAAATGCTTGGTAAGTATTTGTTAAATAAATCAAACGGCATATAAATCTTTGTCTTTTTAAAAAGTATATCTATAACTAATAATGCATTTTGTAATTTGCATAATTTGTGTTTAGTAACAAACACTACTTGGTAAGCACATGTAGTTGAATTTCTTAACACAGGAGCAAGCAGTTAGGTTCTCTTCCCTTTCTCCTGCCCAGTGTGAAACTGGCCTTATCTCCTCTCTCCCCACTTTTCTTCAGCCTGATATTGCCTGAAGGCCACCCACTCATCAGTAGATTGCCATGGCTGGAACCTTAAGGGTTAGAACTGAAGAAGAAATACAGTGGTAAACCCCTATAAGACCCTTCTGCCTATCCTTAAAATCCTACTGCTTAAATAACAATACAGAGCTCCTATTCACCAAATCCCTTCCAAAGAAAAATATCAGTCCTCACCTTGTCTACCCTTCTCAGTTAAGGGCGTTTCATCCTTAGTTATTCAAACCAGGACCTTGGTGCACCATCAACTTCTCTGTGTCTCTCAAACTCCGTATCAAGTCAGTTGGGAAATCCTACTGATTACACTTTCAAAATGTGTCCATAATTCAGCCACTTCTCATGACCTCCACTGCTACCACCGTGGCCCAAGCCACCAATACCTCTTGTGTGAATTGTTGAAATAGGTCTTAAGAGATCTCCTCTCCCAGCAGCAGTCCATTCTTAACACAGCAGGAAGAGTGACCCTCTTAACCATAGCCACATTCTCATTCTTTCCATCTGAGCCCACCTCTGACTTTTTGTATTACTCAGAGGAAAAGCCAAAGTCCTGCTGCTGCTGCTGTTAAGTCGCTTCAGTCGTGTCCGACTCTGTGCGACCCCATAGACGGCAGCGATGATCTACAAGGCCCTGTATTATCTGCCTCCACTCCACCTCCCATACCCATTACCTCTCTTAACTCTATGATGACTTCCCCATCTCTCTGCTTCAAGCATACTGGCCACATCACTGTTTCTAGAATGAACCAGACACTGACTGTCCCGCCATCACATTAAATGTACCCTTTCACCTGGCATTCCTCCCCCCCATACGGCTAGATTATGTGCCCCTCATTTTCTTCTTATCTAAACTGGATCTTTTTAGTGAGACCTTCCCTAGTCATTCTATTTAAAATTTCACAATCCCTCCTTGACATCTTATATTTTCCTCCTTTACTGTAGCTTTATCCTTGGCACCTATCACTAAGTAAAAAACAATATGTTCTACTTATTTCTCCTAATCATTAACAGTAACCCTCACTAGAATATAAGTTCCGTCATGGCAGGGACTTTTACTTTTATTTTTTTACTACAGTAGTTAAAAACTAGAGAACATGGAATTGTTTCCAGGATGTACCAGGTATTCAGTAAGTATTGATGAATGAATATGCCTCCAGGCATTGGCTTCACTTATAGGATTTATAGTCTTATCATTTAGGCTTGGTCTTTCTTAAAAGGTATCACAACTATAAATGTTGAAAGACACAATGTTTTAAAGCTTGTCTTTTTTAGAAGAATCCAATAACATGAAATATAATAAAATGGCTAATTTAGGAGAAGGAGCTTATCAGAATTTTTGAACTTAGATCATGAGAAGCAATAAATGAGTTAATATATGTTTAAAGGTGTTGATATTTTTAAGAAGTAATAAAGAGGCAAATTATTTTATTTTCAAATAATGAAATTTATAATTAAAAAACCTAGAAAATTGACTAAAAACCCACGAGAAAAATCTGAGAATGAAATGAAGTAGCAGTTTACATTAATTTTAAAAGTAAATAACACTCTTTTATAGAAAAAAAAATAACCGACTAGAGAATATCATGAGGAGGGTCAATCCTGTTGATTTGGATGTTATCTGCGGCAACAAACAGATAAAGCATTATGAAAAATGAGCCACTAAGAATTGTGTACAACCTATATGAATAAAATATTAATATGCCTCTAAAAAAGGTAAAGTGACTTAAATAATCAAAAAAAGTCTTCATAAAATTACTCAGAAAGATATTTACTTGGTACCTATCAAAATGCAGGATAATATTCTAAGCACTACAGGTAAACTATCCCTGATAGCTCGGTTGGTAAAGAATCCGCCTGCAATTGAAGGAGATCTGGGTTTGATCCTTGAGTTGGGAAGATCCCCTGGAGAAGGGAAAGGCTACCCACTCCAGCATTCTGGCCTGGAGAATTTCATGAACTGTAATAGTCCATGGGGTCGCAAAGAATTGGACACGACTAATCGAATTTCACTTTCACGGATACAACAGTGAATAAGAAAGATAAGATTCCTGTCTTTAAGATGTCTTAAAGGCACTGAGAATTCCATCTGTCCAAAACTGAACTCATCTCTCCAAACCACTGCCCCCAAACTTAGTCCTATCTCAGTGACTCCCACAGCTAAGAAAGATGCACCAAGCGTGCAAGCCAGGAAGCTGGGTTCATTTTTGGCAATGCTCTTTCCCCTACTGTTCATTTCAAAGTTATCAATAAGCTATTGATATACTGACTTTCTCTATTCAATATTTCTTGAACATGTCTCCTTCCATCCTCACAAATAAACAACATTTCTACCTCAACCACCATTGTCTCTTGCCAGACAATGATAATAAGGCTACCAGCACTATCTGATCTGCTACCAACTTTTCCCAAAAGAAAAATGTTTAATGACTCATCATCATTCAGATTTTAACTCAAACATCAGTTCCTCATGGAGAACCTTCCTGACTATTCATAAGTTCTTATGGTATTATATACTAACTGGTCCCTTGACTCAGCTGATATTTGGTTGTATAATTTAATTTTTTTATCTCTTCTGAAAACTATACACTCTATGAGGCTAAGAACAGTAGCGCTTTTGGTTCTCACTGTATTTCTCATGCTTAGCATAGGATCTGGTATATAGTAGCAGGTGCTTAATAAATTATTTCTGTATACAACATTGTGCTCAGATTTGGACTTTTGCCATGGTCTTCTTTAGAATCTTCCTCCATAACCCTCCCCCCTCCCCCCCACCAAACACAGAGTTAAAGAAAATGATGATACCTCTATCATGTGACTTTCAATACCAAGTCATAGCACAGTGCAACCCACTACCTTCAATATCTGCTCTCATAATCAATATCCTTTAGAAACCAAGAAAATGCTTCCTCTCCTTCCATGCCCTAAATCCTCCAAACAAAAACATAACTGTGAATGTTGAGGGTTGGGTTGATACTGACATTGGAAATGAACTTTGCTTCAAAATGAGCAACAAATGCACAGTTAATCATCTTGTCAAATCCATCCTTTCAGACAGTATGAATACAAGAGATTCTTGCAAAAAAAAGTTTTCATTTCCAAGAAGTGTCTAGCATCTTTCTTGTTTCTATGTTTCGACTCACAGTCCTGAAGATCCTCACAAACCGAGTAGTTACATGTCAAAATGGCAAAGTTTAAACCAACTCAGGGTTGATGAAGGGGTGGGAAAGAGGCACTCTTCACTATTGCTGGGACTTGAATATGGTGTTAAAATTTCATAAAGTAATTTTGAAATATACATCAAGATTTAAAGCCTCATATCCTGGAGAGATACTCTATCCCAGGATTATGATACAAGCTCTGGATCCAGGAAGAATTGAGTCATAGTGTGGTTTTCTCACTTCCTTACTGTGTGATTTGGGGCAAGTCTCTTAACCTCATTGTGCCTCAGTTTCCTTCACTGTGAAATGCTTATAATAGCACCTGCTTCATCCTTTCTAAAGTTGTGAGGATTAAAAGGAATCAGTTCGGTTCAGTCGCTCAGTTGTGTCCAACTCTTTGCAACCTCATGGACTGCAGCACATCAGGCCTCCCTGCCCATCACCAACTCCCAGAGTTGACTCAAACTCATGTTCATTGAGTCGGTGATGCCATCCAGCCATCTCATCCTCTGTTGTCTCCTTCTCCTCCCACCTTCAGTCTTTCCCAGCATCAGGGTCTTTTCCAACGAGTCAGTTCTTTGCATCAGGTGGCCAAACTGATGCTGAGTTTCTGCTTCAGTATCAGTCCTTCCAATGAATATTCAGGACTGATTTCCTTTAGGGTGGACTGGTTGGATCTCCTTGCTGTCCAAGGGACTCTCAAGAGCCTTCTCCAACACCACAGTTCAAAAGCATCAATTCTTTAGTGCTCAGCTTTCTTTATACTCCAACTCTCACATCCATACATGACTACTGGAAAAACCATAGCTTTGACTTAGACAGACCTTTGTTGGCAAGGTAATGTCTCTGCTTTTTAATACGCTGTCTAGGTTGGTTATAACTTTCTTCCAAGGAGCAAGCATCTTTTAATTTCAAGGCTGCAGTCACTATCTGCAGTGATTTTGGAGCCCCCCCCCTCAAAATAAAGTCTTTCACTGTTTTCACTGTTTCTCCATCTATTTGCCATGAAGTGATGGGACTGGATGCCACGATCTTAGTTTTCTGAATGTTCAGCTTTAAGCCAACTTTTGCACTCTCCTCTTTCACTTTCATCAAGAGGCTCTTTAGTTCTTCTTTGCTTTCTGCCATAAGGGTGGTGTCATCTGTCAAGTGCTTATCACAGAGCCTGGGTCATAGAATAAACTTGACTAATATCAAATATCATCATCTACCTTCTCCTCTAATTATAGCTCATCTTACAGTCAACATTAAAACAAATATTCCATATGAATTAAGGTACAAATGGAAAATCCTACCATTAGATGTAAAAAAAGAAAAAAAGAGATAGAATCATATATGCTCAAAGGGAAAAGTGCTCATAATAGAATATCTCAATAAAAAATGCTCCACACAAATTATCAATGATCTATGATATAATCCTCTTTTGGTATCATCTATAGTATGGCTTTGTTGTTGGTTAGTTGCTAAGTTATGTCTGACTCATTGCAATCCCATTGACTGTAGCCCGCCAGGCTCCTTTGTCCATGGAGTTTTCCAGGCAAGAATACTGGAATGGGTTGCCATTTTCTTTGCCAGGAGATCTTCCTGACCTAGGGATCGAACTTGTGTCTCCTGCATTGGCAGATGGATTCTTCACTGCTGAGCCACCAGGGAAGCCCATAGTATGGCTTATAAACATACAAAAAAAAAAGTAAAATATATATGTATGTGTATATATACATATAAGCTTAAAATTTCCAAAATGGTGCACAAAACTGTTAAAAGTGGCTACACCTAGGATACTTGAATTAGGGGAAAGATTTTGTTGATCAGTTTATATTCCTTCATACTGTTTTAATTTTATAACATGAGTATTTATTACTTTTATAATTAACTTTCAGTTTATTACAAAAATATTTTCTCAATTTTAGTCTTTGAACCAATTCCAAGACTTGCCCTTCTTTGTCACATGCATAGATGTCCTATTCTCTTTGCAGTCTGGTTGAAGCTATGTGACTATTTTTGGCCAATGAGCTGTTAGTGACTGGGACATGTATCACTTCTGGAACAAGGTAGTAAGACTTCGATATCCCCAGGCTCTGTCTTTTCGTGCCCCCAAAACCCTGGAAGAAATATGATGGTACTATTGTGGCTGTTAGATAAAACAGGACAAGCACTTAACACAATTTGAGGAATGCTACACTTGTTTCTTTTACATGTTTCATTCCTGAAGGACATTCCTCTTTTGTATCTTAAGGGAACAGTGAAGTGTACTATACCATGGAAAGGTTCCAATAAACATTTATTAATGGCACTATTCATTTTCCTTCCCTCATTCCTAGACATGGACCTGAAACCTATAGTGAACGCTATTGAAATTTTGAGGAGTATTATACCTGCCATCTTTGCAAATGGGTAAGAAATGAAAGAATAGCTAAACACAGAATATTTTTGTAATTCAAGTGCATTTGAATTTTGCTAGTTTACTAAATTGCCAAACTCTATATGTAACATGGATTCAAAAAGCAAGTTCCTAGTATCTATTTGTACCAGGACCTTGAAAGCCAGAGATAACAGACTTAGAGCCAGATCTCACCAAGTCCACAGCCTAATTGGAAGGCAACACCTGGAAACAAGTAACCAGAAGAGAAAAGCTGATAGTATTATGCAAGAGGTCTTGTGGCTGAATAGAGAAATGAGTGGCTATTTATTTCTTTTGGTCCAGGAAACCTTCAAGAGGAGATGCTATTTGATGGGAACGTGAGCCAGTTAAGCTATATATTTTGTTGTGCAGTTCAAACACATCCCAAATAAAGGTGTTTAAAATAAACACATGATAATTTTTACCCTTTGTTTATTGAATACAACAGAGTGAATTTTTGAGCTCTGTTTACACCTATTTTCTCATAAAGATATATTTCTATTTAATTTCTCTCTACTTTTAGTTAAATATAACTATGTGCACTGCCCTTTGATTATTTGATGAATTTTCATTAGGGATTGGTAACTAGTGGTTTAGTATTTTAAACACATAAAATTCAGCCCCAAAGCAGATTAATGGCAATCTAGTAATTTAATTGAAAGCCATGGTTACAGCTCGAGGTGTGATCAGATTGCACACTGAGCGGTGGATGGAGTGATACTTAGTCAGCATGGGGTGCTCTTACCATGTTTCACCCATTAAGGTGTAGGCAGAAGACCTACACGTTAAAATCACACAACAGAATTAGATATAAATTACAAGAAACTTAACATCTGACATCCATTTTTATCTTCAGTTAACTTTTGAATAAAATCTTTATCAACTAAACTCAGAGTTACTGTCCACCCCTACCATCAACACCACAAATCTGTAGTTTATATTTTGTGTGAAATACCAAACTTGGCAGGTAAAAAAAAAAAAAATTCTTAAGTGTATATAAGTTTAATGTTAGGTAATCAATAACTAACTAGTAATCCTGTGTCCACTTTGTTGGAGTATTTATTCTGGTATAGTTCTCAATCCCATTAAAATACATATTACTACCAAGTGTGACCAACTATGTCAACGTTTTCCAACCTGATAGCCAGACCAGCTAGTCAATATTTTTCTGGTTTCCCACATTCCTATTTGGGCATACTGATATTACAACTCAGTTCCATATTCTTTCTTACATTATGCCTTTCTCAGACTCCTGGAATCTCCTATAGACAATGTAAATGTTCGCTAGCTAGATGTTCAACCCTGTATTGTGACTTATATGTCTCAAAACAGAACATGATTTTTATTATCCCCTCTCATAAAATTTTTAAATCTCTATTCAGATCTTAAAAATATCTATAGTGTTTAACCCAGTAATTCTACTTGTTGTAAGTCATTCTAAAAAAAAAAAAAAAATCAATATCAATACAGGAAGTTCCACTATCTCTGAATCAGAAACATTGGAAACAAACCAAATATCCAACAAGATGAAATTATTAAAATAGAATATTATACAGCAATTAAAAGTCAAGTTGCTGAAGATTGGTAAATTGTAAATGAAATAGTTTCTGTATATTGGAACTGCTGTTGCTGCTGCTGCTGCTGCTGCTGCTACAAAGTCACTTCAGTCGTGTCCAACTCTGTGTGACCCCATAGACGGCAACCCACCAGGCTCCCCCATTCCTGGGATTCTCCAGGCAAGAACACTGGAGTGGGTTGCCATTTCCTTCTCCAATGCATGAAAGTGAAAAGTGAAAGTGAAGTCGCTCAGTCGTGTCTGACTCTTCGCGACCCCATGGACTGCAGCCTGTCAGGCTCCCCTGTCCATGGGATTTTTCAGGCAAGAGTACTGGAGTGGGGTGCCATTGCCATCAAACAGATTGCAAAATGTTACATACTATATGATCCTGAGTTAATAAATATATGAACAAAGACCAAAAGGGTGCACAACAAAATGTTAACAGCTGTCATTTCTGGGGAATGAGAGTGTAAATGCTTTTTCATTTTCTTACTCACTTATCTCTAAATTTCCTTAAATTCCCTCACTTAATTTGTTAGTTGTTCAGTTGTGTCCAGCTCCTTGTAACCCCATGGACTATAGTCTGTCAGGCTCCTCTGTCCATGGAATAGTTCCACTGGTTAGCTATTCCCTTCTCCCAGAGATCTTCCCTGCCCAGGGGTCAAACCTGGTCTCCTGCAGATTCTTTGCCATCTGAGCCACCAGGGAAGCCCATTAGATATAAATTAAAAATGTAAAATAAATACATATGTATAGAGTTTTACATCTTTCTCTAGAGTTTGTTTAGTAAGTCTAACCACTGAGTGCAATCATTTAAGCAGAATGAAACAACATCCAATAATACTCAGTCACTGTTTAATATCAAGAGGAAAATCACCTTGAAAAACTCAGACTCATCCAGGTCATAAAATAAGAATTACACAAAACCCTGACACTAACCCTAAAATGTGTCTAACTCCATAACAAGGCAGTCAGATGCTGACACTTCAGCTGCAAAGGCCGTGTCAGTTCCTGTCCATTCAGATCCTCTTTGGGCTTGCTGTTCTAGTCAAATTTAACTTGGCTTTTTAAAATCACTAAATATGAACTCTAGCCCGTCTAGTACAGTTTGGCTAGGCTAGGTTAGGATAGGTGTTGACATGAAACCTCTCCAAGACAGCCGACCCCCAATATCAGAAGAAAGTAGTCTAACTGTATTTAGAACAAAGAGGCCCCTTGTAGGTCTCAAGTTGTCCAGTTCACTGGTTCCCAGACTTTTAAATTTTGAAAACTATCCTATTTTAAGCAAAAATTAAGGAACCTACATTGCTAAATCTTTATTTTTCTACCTTTTATTCTCATCATTCTTTTATGAAAGAAAACACATTTTTCCATTAAAAAAATAAGGGCATGATCTCAAGGAAATGAAATTCTCAAGAAAAATAATTTGTCGGCCTTACACTAAAACCTATGTGTGACACAACCCAGTGAAAATGTTATCACCAAACGGAAGTAAGTGATCCTTCACTGGTATTTGGATACTCTTAAACCAGATGATGTTGGCTGATTTCTCTGAGGCTTTTCCTCAGAGGCTAAGGTGTTTTCATGGTTGAACTGATGAATTTATTATAAAATGAGCCAACGCACAAAGATTTATTTGTCTACCCTCAAGTGACATTCCAGCAAGCATCAAGAAATTGCTTATTTGATAATCCAGATTAAATATTTTCTTAAGGTAAAAGGAGCGTCACAGATCTACCTCTTCTGAGGACAACACTGTGCATCATTGTGGATTTGGGGTTTTTGGAATATTCATGCTAGGACCCATCTCACAGTAAACTCAGAGTCCTAGCTGAGTGCCAGAATTCCTTGTCTTGCTGAAATCCTCTAGCCTAAATGAAAGACAAAACCAAGCTATAGCTACTGTCTAGGACACATGAAAAACTAAGGGACATGACAGCAAGTTTACCCTGAGGACTGATACAGATACATCTCATTTCCACATGGCACACAGCAACAAGTTACCATAAAAGATCAAAACCACAATTCTAAATCTCACTTCTACAGCAGCAAGAACCGCTCATCTGGGACAGAGGGAATCCTTCCCTGATTGCCCTCTTTGTTTCCAAAGCACTCAAGTCATCCAAGAATATTGTCTAGCCAAGACCTAGTTCACTTATCATAGCATATACATGATGAAAATACAACTAATACCTTACTTTTCTTTGTTTCAAAATCATTATGTAGTAGTTCAAAGACAATGAAAGTTTTAACAAGACCCAAGGAGCAAAAATAAAGGTAAAATAAAAGATGATTTCCTGCAAATGGTTGGTTTCAGCTGATACGCTTTAGGTAGTAATCAGACAAAGTATTCATAACCATGTTTTCTTCATAGTTTCTTAATCCAAATTCAAAGGTAGTGGTTTCTGTTATGAATATTTTATCAGATGAGAATAAATGCAACATTTTATTTGGATTACACCACTCAGAGAAAGGGGGAAATAGAGAGAGGCCAATAAATCTTAAAGAGTTAATTATTTATACAGAGAAAATTTACTTTGTATGTTGTGACTTGCTTTATTGGTATACTGCAGTTCGATTTAGATTAAGAAGCAGAAAGATTATTGTTTCCCAACAGAGAAGTAGCATAAATAAATACAGCAGAGAATTTTTTTTGTATTTGTACCAAACCATCCACAAATATTTAGAATAAAAGGAAACATACATTCCTAAAATTCCTCAAGTTTAAACTCTTGAAATGGCATTTAGCTACACTTAGCACCAAAAATTTAGTGATGGAGCTAATCAGGTCAGGCCCTCTGTCTACGGGTGATGCCAGCTGGACTACTAGCATCATAAGTACTTCATCTTCCCTAGAATGCTTGCTAGCTTTCTGGTTCAGTTTCACTTCAGTTCAGTTCAGTCACTCAGTCATGTCCGACTCTTCATGACTCCATGGACTGCAGCACGCCAGGCCTCCCTGTCTATCACCAACTCCTGGAGTCTACTCAAACTCATCTCCATTGAGTCGGTGATGCCATCCAACAATCTCATCCCCTGTCATCCCCTTCTCCTCCCACCTTTAATCTTTCCCAGCATCAGGGTCTTTTCAAATGAGTCAGCTCTNTGCAGTTCAGTTCAGTTCAGTTGCTCAGTCGTGTCCGACTTTTTGTGATCCCATGGACTGCAGCACGCCAGGCCTCCCTGCCCATCACCAAATCCCGGAGTTCACGCAGACTCATGTCCATTGAGTCGGTGATGCCATCTCAACCATCTCATCCCCTTCTCCTCCCAACTTCAATCTTTCCCAGCATCAGGGTCTTTTCAAATGTGTCAGTTCCTCACATCAGGTGGCCAAAGTATTGGAGTTTCAGCTTCAGCATCAGTCCGTCCAATGAGGTATTCAGGACTGATCTCCTTTAGGATGGACTGGTTGGATCTCCATGCAGTCAAGAGTCTTCGCCAACACCACAGTTCAAAAGCATCAATTCTTTAGCACTTAGCTTTCTTTGTAGTCCAACTCTCACATCCATACATGACTACTGAAAAAAACCATAGCTTTGACTAGATGGACCTTTGTGTTTTTTAATATGCTGTCTAGGTTGGTCATAACTTTTACTCCAAGGAGTACGTGCTAACTATTGGACCACCAGGCAATTCCTTTTTTTAAACATTAAAAAAAATTTTTTTTTATTCACCTGTTTTTTTAGAAAAAAATTCCCCCTAGTGTTTCATACTTTGTAACTTATTTTTGTTTGTAAGAAATGAGGTGAATCCAACTCTGTTACTTTTCAAATAACCATCATTTATCCCATAATAACTTATTGAACACGAAACTTTCATTTGGTAGACTATGTAGCCATAAAAAGCAGGAGGTGTCTCCTTGTGTATATCCATGAAGGATATTCAGCATGTGCTATTAAATTAAAAGAAAAAACCTTTGTTTCTGTTTTTAACACCAGTTTGGATAACACTTAAGTAACCATTCTTAGGAACTTGGTAGCAGATTGAAAGCCAGGTGTTTTGGAGCTGGCTATATGACCAACCTAGATAGCATGTTAAAAAGCAGAGATACTACTTTGCCGACTAAGGTCCGTCTAGTCAAGGCTATGGTTTTTCCTGTGGTCATGTATGGATGTGAGAGTTGGACTATGAAGAAGGCTGAGCACCAAAGAATTGATGCTTTTGAACTGTGGTGTTGGAGAAGACTCTTGAGAGTCCCTTGGACTGCAAGGAGATCCAACCAGTCCATTCTGAAGGAGATCAACCCTGGGATTTCTTTGGAAGGAATGATGCTAAAGCTGAAACTCCAGTACTTTGACCACCTCATGTGAAGAGTTGACTCACTGGAAAAGACTCTGATGCTGGGAGGGACTGGGGGCAGGAGGAGAAGGGGATGACAGAGGATGAGTTAGCTGGATGGCATCACTGACTCGATGGGCGTGAGCCTGAGTGAACTCTGGGAGTTGGTGATGGACAGGGAGGCCTGGCGTGCTGCGATTCATGGGGTCGAAAAGAGTCGGACACGACTGAGTGACTGAACTGAACTGAACTGATCCCCATGTTCAATTCCTGGCTCTCTGTCCTCTTGCATTACTGAAATTGTCACCTGTGTTTTCTGTAAAATACAGAACAACTTAAGGTGTTGTCTTGAGAATTAACCGAGGTATTTGTTGTTGATGTTTGTTTTCTTTTTGCTGTGCCAGTATACTCTATTTGGGCTCCATAAAGTTTAGAAATGTTTTCTCAGCAAAGAATATTGGGCTCCATAAAGTTTAGAAATGTTTTCTCAGCAAACAATATTATAAACCAGATGACAAAACTTAGAAAAATCCCAAAATAAGGAACAAATGTTTTCCCAAATGTCAATTCCTCATAATTCGTCTGTAAATTAATCAGTTAATGAATATACTTAGAAGTTAACTGGGGTTTTGATTTTTGTTGATTGGGTTTTTAGAATTTCTTTGTTTTTAAAACCAATCAACATTTACTGAAATAACTAGAAGTTTCCTTGCACAGATTTCTTACAGTTCAGCATGTATAAAATGATTTTTAACGTTTCAAATGTCTTCTTTTGGTCATGTCAAGCATCAGTCTTGCTTTAAGCAATAGTGGGCCATTTAGTTAAGCTAGAATACTTAGGCAGTCTAGTCCACAGAGTCTAAGAAACTGGGAATGATATATTAATAATCTATATTCTGTGTTGATGAAAAAAACACACACAACTTAAAAACTGAGAGTTTTATTTGGCAGACTTTCTAAGGATGTGAGCCTGTGACACAGTCTCTCAGATTGTTCTGAGGGACTCCTCTGAAGAGGTAATGGAGGAACCCGCGTATATAGGAGTTTTTGCAATAAAAACCAGGGAGTGGAGTGGTAACATCAGACAATTACTGTTGGTTAAAGAAAATGAGGAATTTACCACTCTTCTGTGTACGGGAAGATGCAAGGGTCCGGGCCCACTGAGATCATTCCTTTGATGTACACCTCAGCTATCTGGGGCCAGCATTCTGTGCTTTCTCATCCTGAGTCCCCTCGGGGTGCACCACTGGAGAGGGTGAGGCAGCTGCAGTGTGAGGACTTGAGGACAGTAACATCCTTTGTTTACTGATATGGCAGAACTTCCCAGGTGGCTCAGGGGAAAAGAATCCTCCTGCCACTGCAGGAGATGCAAGAGACATTGAGTTTGATCCCTGGGCTGGGAAGATCCTCTGGAGGAGGAAATGGCAACCCACTCGAAGTATTCTTGCCTGGAAAATTCTGTGGACAGAGGAGCCTGGCAGGCTACAGTCCAGGGGTTTCAAAGACTTGGACATGACTGAGTGCGCGCGCACGCGTGGACACACACACACACACACACACACACACACACACACACACACATGGCAGGCAACAGTTTTTCATTAGCATCTAGAAACACTATATCAGAAATTACAATATGAGAACAAATGCAGCATCCATGAAGTAGCACATGAAATGAAGTTGGCCTCTATCGGGATTAAAGAGAAGAGAGACGTCATCTGTCCTGCCATGCTGCTACATGTTCAGAAGAAGTGAAGTGGCTCAGTTGTGCCCGACTCTTGGCGACCTCACGGACAGTAGCCTGCACTCCTCCATCCATGGGATTTTCTAGGCAAGAGTACTGGAGTGGTTTGCCGTTTCCTTCTCCAGGGAATCTTCCTGACCCAGGGATCGAACCCAGGTCTTCCTCATTGTAGACAGACGCTATACCTTCTGAGCCACCAGGGAAGTCCCACATGTTCAGAGGTTGGCTGTAAATCTGAATCCAGCCTACACATTATCCTGAGCGATTGAGCCCTTGTAGCTCACCCCTTGTGCTCCCTTGGGGACATGATGATGCGGAGGGTATTCTGGTCTTTTTTCAGTGGAAGTTTTATTATTTTTCAGGTATTGTGAGGCCAGAAGATAAGGAGACATTACCATGAAAAAGACAGTTCCTTACTCATGGTTCTGGTGTGGAGAGCTATAGGGAGAGGCACCAGGGTCAGTCAGGAAGCAGAGGGAACACAGGGAGAATAAGACACTTTTGTATGGTTTCTAGGGGAAGGAGTGGGCGAGGCAGAGTAAGCAGGGTTAGGATTGGCTCTGTGGCAAAAAGGCTATCTCTAGGTGTCTGGTACCCATCAGTCTCTGGAGCAACTGATGCAGGGGACCGGTGGCCTGGAGCGTCTGGAGCATGATGTTCTGAAATCCTAAAAGAGGAGGAGGTTGGGGTATGGACTCTAGATTGGTTGGTTTGCATCTGTAAAGCATACTCTAGGCCTATATACCTTCTTTTTGATATTCTTTTCCATTACAGTTTATCATAGGATATTGAATATAGTTCCCTGTGCTATACAGTAGGACCTTGTTTATCTGTTCTCTGTATAATAGTTTGCAACTGTTCACCCCAAACTCCCAATCCATCTCTCCCCCAATGTCCTCTCCATTGGCAACCTCAGGTGTGTTTTCTGTGTCTGTGACTCTCCAACAGACTTTCCTGAGCTCTTTTCCCATTGGAGCTGATCCGTCTTTCATTTCTCCAGATCTTTGGTCATCTTCCTGTAGGAGTCAGATTTTGGTGTGTTCGTACACTCTGAGAAGCTTCTGTTTCTAAACAGTAAATTCTCTCATCCAATGGCTTTCTGCAAAGTTACCTTTCATGTTTATGGTGAAATTCAGGCAGTGCTGAGTTTCAGCTGGAATTTTGGAATCTCACTGTCTCCTTCTGGATTTTCACACTGAGGAGATGCCTACCCTGGTTGGAGACTTTGCATTTGAACTGAAAATGCTACCGCATTTGATTTTCTCTACGTCACTTTAAAAATACTCTGCTTTTCTCTCTCTAGATTTTTCAAGGAAATATTTAACAGAATCACTGAGTTTCTTCAGAATGACCTCTGAGTGCCAATATTGGTCTGCATCTTCTCACTCCCTCTTTTTGGCTGATGTCGAGTTGCCATCATTCCTGAAATCTCTCAGGACAGCGAGTGAGCAGATCACCTTCAGAGATTTTCACTGCCTCCTTTTACCAATGCCTCCCTTTGTGTGAAGCTCCCCAGCACGTTCTGTGTTCCTTTCACTCTCCCATCTTTTCTTTCCCTCAGAATATGCTCTACGTTCTTCAGCGATGTCTTTACCGTGTTTTGGGCCCCAGTCGCTTGGGACTGTTTTGATGCCTCTGCAAGTGACAGTGTCTGGCATTCCAGATGAGCCATCATCAGTGCAGGGAATGAATTTCTAGGGGCCTGCATTTTGTTCTCAGTCAAGATGCAAAGGTGGACCTAATTGCATCTTTATTAAGTGCTGCCCAGCATTCAGCAGCAGAGTTTGTAACGTCTGAGGATTCACCCCGCTGCAGTGGACTTGAGGCTTCTGAGATGAGTCTAATCTGCTCATTGACTTGACACATTCTTCAACGTGGGCAGAAAAGCTTTTGGCTAGCTTGATTTTACTCTCCCCCCTCCAGAGTACCTTGGCTTTTTACTGCGCATCCCCAGGTTTCCGGGAGAAGGTCAAAGGGACTGGCCCCTCAAGCCCTTAATTCAGACAACCTCATTGGAATACTTCTGGTCAGAGCAGCTGCCCCTGGTCAGTGGCTTGGGGGTACAACTGTCTGCCTAGAGCCTTGAGAGTCCTACTCCTGAACCAAACACGGGCCTGGCCACCAGGACAGACCTTCAGTGGACAGGAGGAGTGGTGGAGGGTGTCAGGGGGGGCACCGGGTTTAATTGACTTCACTTTGGTCACTGCAAAGGTCAGAAACCTTATAATTTGTTTAGCATTGTGGAAAGATAGTCACGTTTAAGTGGGTCTCAATAAGTATTATCTCCCTCGGCCACTAAATTTGGCTGTTTGGAGGGAAGGGGAGCAGGAAAAAAGGTCAGGAGTAGATGGACCCACTTTGCTCTGTGCAAATGGGCTCCTGAGTTAGGTTTCAGGGACCATTGAAGTATGGTTAGAGTTACTAACTTAGAAGAATATATATATAATCTTTTCTTTTGGCAGAAGATGGAGGGGGAGTTGTGCGATATGGCTTCTCTGACCAAGGATAAAACCCAGGCCTTCAGCAGTGAAACCATGGAATCATAACCTCTGCACCACCAGGGAGTTCCCAGAAGAATGTGTATAGAAAACAAACTTATTATTACCAAAGCAGACAGGTGGGGGCCAGGTGAGGGGGAAGAAGAGAGGCATAAACTAGGAGTTTGAAATTAACAGATACAAACTACAATATATAAAATAAATAACAAAGGAACTATGCTCAATATCTCATAATAAACTGTAATAGGAAAGAATCTGAGAAAGAATAGATGTATGATATAGATATATGTATAACTGGATCACTTTGCTGTACAGCAGAAACATACACACAACTCTATAAATGAATATACTGCAACTTAAAAGAATGTATATGGATTCTCTTTCTGATTGAGGAAAGTTTTTTGTGACTCTTTTAAAAAAAAAACAAACTATTTATTTACTTATTTGGCTGCACTGGGTCTTAGATGTGGCATACAGGATCTTTAGTTGTATTATGTGAACTCTTAGTTGCTTGTGGGATCTAATTGCCTGACCAGGGATTGAACCCAGGCCCCACATTGGAAGTGAGAAGTCTTAGCCACTGGACCACCAGGGAAGTCCCTGTGTCTTGCTTTAAAGGAGTTGCNTAGTTGTATTATGTGAACTCTTAGTTGCTTGTGGGATCTAATTGCCTGACCAGGGATTGAACCCAGGCCCCACATTGGAAGTGAGAAGTCTTAGCCACTGGACCACCAGGGAAGTCCCTGTGTCTTGCTTTAAAGGAGTTGCTGTACTCAAGTAGGTACCATGATCCTTCCAACCTTTTCCTTTCCCAAGAGAAGGAAGAAGCCGAAAGGAAAAATGGAGTGTTTCCAGGCCATGCAGTTAACTGAGGGCAGGGCCAGTCGTGAGCCCTGGCTGAACAGGGAGGGAAAGAACTGCTTCTCTGTGGTAATTAGGAGCCGGTGTCCCCCATCTCATTCTCCTTCTCTGGACTCTTGTGTCCCTCTTGCGGTTCCCCCTGGGATACTCTTCCTTGCAAAGCCCTCCAGCAAAGAAACCGATTGTTTGGGTTGATGTAGTCTTGGTTGGAGGCCAGAGGTAGACAGCTGGCCTCCCTTGCTCCCTTCTACTCTACCTGTTTTATGCAGGAATGTCCTGTTGATTCCGTGAGAGGCATCTCATCCCACCCCTTTGACTGATGGGGAAAGAGGGGTCTGGAAGGTGGAACTGACATGCCAGCGTGTGGCGTGGGTTCCTGGTAGTCTCTTGGAGAACAGTCCTGTCTTCTCTCCATAGCACCTCTGGAGCAGTGTCTGGGCCTTGGACCACTAGCATAGGAGTCACCTGGAATGTATGTTTTCTGCCAGGTTAGAGCTGGGAAGGGCAGGAATCTGTAAAGTGTCCTGTGATTGATATTTATGTATCCTAGGGTTCGAGAGCCCCTGCCTTGAGAATATTGCTGTTTTCCGTTTCTTCTAGAAAGAGAGACCTAGGCTTTCTTTTATTATTATTATTTTTAAAATTTGATGGCTGTGCCACTTGGCATGTGGGATCTTAGTACCCCCACCAGGGATCAAACCCACAACCCCTGCAGTGGAAGCTTGGAGCATTAGCCACTGGACCATCAGAGAAGTCCAAGGAACCTGTACTTTCTGAAGACAAGTTGAGTCCCTCTCTACTCAAGGCTCTGCTCTGCAGGTTGGGACTCTCCTGTGCTCAGCCAGGCGTTCTGTGCTCAGGCAGACTTGGGAATTTCTTGACATTCTTCTCATGGGGAGAACACATGGTCTCCATCCAGTGACCAGGTCCTGGAAGCTCCCGTTTTTGGCGTTTAGGGAATGATATGTATCCTCAGTGGGAAGGAGAAACCATACCTGCTCTGGGAATTCACAGAGGTGGACCAGAGGAGATTCCTGAAGTATTAGGGATAGAGAGGGCCTGAGATGCCATCCTTCCTCCCCTGCTACTGAGAATGTCCATGGACCAGTGGCACCTGAAACCCGGTTAGAAATGCAGAATCTGGGGTCTGCTACAGGAAATCTGAATCGGAACCTGCATTTCCCTGCAAGTGACCAGGTAGTTTATGAACGTATTAAAGCTTGAGGGCCTTCCCTCGTGGCCCATTGGTTAAGAATCCACCTGTCAATGCAGGGGACATGGGTTCAGTCCCTGGTCAGGGAACTAAGATCTCACATGTAGAGGGGCAGCTAAGCCTGTGGACCGCAGCAACCGAAGCCCATGCACCTAGAGCCTGTGCTCTGCAATAAGACAGGCCACCACAGTAAGTAGCTTCCCCACCACAATGAAGAGTGGCCCAGCTTGCTGCAGCTAGAGAGAGCTGGTGCACAGCAACGATGACCCAGCACAGCCATAAATAAGTAAATACATTTAAAAAAAGCTCTAGGGGCTCTGATCTAGCCTGTTCATTCTCATGCTACCCTCTTGTATTGGTGGTGGTACATGAAGACCAATAGAGGCTGTGTGACTTGCCCTGGTTGACAGAGTACTTCAGTCTGATCCTGCTGTCTTTTTAAGTTAATTAGAATGCGGTTCACATGCCCTGTACATTCATATACCCATTTAAGTGTCATTGTTTTTTAGTTTAGTCAATTAAATAAATTAAAAAGTCACTATAAGAAACTCTGCACCTATAGAAGCAGTCACTGTTCATTCCCTTCCTCCCTGCCCCCTGTTCCTCTACTCCCCAAGCCCTTGGTAACCACTACTCTGCCTTCTATCTATAAAGTTGTCTATTCTGGAATAAGTGGTATAATACAAATGGTGGTCTCATGGGACTGACTAATGAGACTGTCTCATGGGACTGACTACTTAGGATAATAATTTCAAGGGTTATCCATGATGTAGCAAGTATCAGAACTTCATTCCTGTCTGTTGCTGAATAGTATTCCACTGTGTGAACCTACCTCATTTATTCTTTTTTTTTTTTTTTGTTATTTTTGATGAATGATTTATTTTTTTTTATTAATTAATTTATTTATTTTTAAATTTAACTTTACAATACTCTATTGGGTCATTTATTCTTTAGTTGATGAACATTTGAGTTTTTTTCCACTTTTTGGCTAATTACAAATATGCTGCTATGAATCTTCATGTCCAAGTTTTTGTGTGGAACCATGTTTTCATTTCTCATGTGTATACACTTAAGAGTGAAATTTCTGGGTCCTATGGTAACTTTTTCTTAAGCAGTTAACATTTTATTCGACTGCGCATCAAGTCTTAGTTGCCACACTCGAGACTCTTTGTTGCACACACTGGGGCTTCTCTGATGGCAGAGTTTGGGCTATAGAGTGTGCAGGCTTTGTAGTTGTGGCATGTGGGTTTAGTAGCTGAGGCATGTGGGATCTCAGTTCTCCGACAAGGGATGGAACCCATTTCCCCTCCATAGCAAGGCAGATTCTTAACCACTGGGCCACCCAGGGAAGTTCCTTGCTAACTGTATGTTTAACTTTTTGAGGACCTGCCAGGCTATTTTCCAAAGCAGCTTTGCCAGTTTATGTTGAACCAGCAGTACAGGAGGATTTCGATTTCTCCACATCTAGCAGTTATTATTGTCCATCGTTTTGATGGATTAAAGGTGGGGTGATGGAAGCCTCTTCTGGTGGCCACCATCAGCCATTTAGCAGCCTCCCGTGGAGGAGGTGACCTCAAGGCAGGATTGCCACTGGGTCTCAGGAGCAAACTGAAGCCAGAAGCTCCAACACTGTGAGGATGCTCTGAGGGTTTGTCTGTTTTATTCTGTCTGTGTGCAGCAGCTTCCCAGCCTCTATGGGCAGAGGGCAGACAGTGAAGCCACCAGATGCTCCTGGGAACACACATCTAGAGGGACTGCTCCGCTGCTCCCCTGATCCCTAGAAGAGTAAGGCTGTGCTTACCCGAGCTTGGCCCCTGAGTCAGTGTGGCTGCCCACACCCTTGGCCTTTCTCCACTCTGATCAGAGGCTGAGGATGAAGCACTTACCTGAGACGCCCGCTCTCCTGGGTGGCCTGGGGGTAAGGAAAAGAGGCGCTTTGGTTGCTTTTCGGTTGCTTTGGGTTTCCCTGATAAACACTGTTTGCCCCGTCAGTAACTGCCCGAGGGTGTACTTCATGTACCAGAGGATGAAACGGAAAACGAGGCTGCCAGGGGCCAGACAGTGATGGTCGAAATATGATCAACTAGTAGGGTCTGGCTCCCCCTTTCAAGATCAAAGGCTTGCGAGGAACCCTAGCCCACGACACACTTCCTGCTGGGCCGGGCTTGGAAGGGAGGTGCCTGAGGGGGTCATTGTCCTGACCTTATCTTAGAGATTTGGTTTTCTACCCTCTGCTGTCCTTTGTCCTGTTAACTTACTTGTTCGCACCCCTCCCACCTGTGTAGGGGGGTACCTGTTTCGCGGCATCCTTGTCTGGACTATCAGCCTTTGGAATTTTTTCTAATAGGTGCACAGAAAATGTGCTTCTAATTTTATTTTATTCTTTAAAGATTGATTCACACATTTTGGGTCCTTGTTGCTTTGTGTGGGCTTTCTCTGGTTGTGGCAGTCGGGGGCTGCTCTGTTGTAACGCGTGGACTTCTCCTTGCAGTGGCTTCTCTAGTTTCGGAGCGCGGGCTCTCGGGCTCCTGGGCTCAGTAGCTGTGGTGCAGGGGCTTGGCTGTGCCACAGCGTGTGGGATCTTCCCGGAGCTGGAATGGAACCCATGTCCCCAGCACTGGCAGGTGGACTCCCAACCACTGGACCACCATGGAGGCCCTGCTCTGGATTTTATTTCACACCTACTTTCTTCCCATCAACTGTTATGAGTGAAACTGAGCCATCTTCTCGGATGTTCCTTTTACTTAAAAAACAAGCTGGCACTTTATTGCCAATTTTTTTCCTGCCCTTTTGTTCAAGGGCTCCCTTGTGGCTCAGTTGGTAAAGAATTTGCCTGCAGTGTGGGAGACCCGGATTCAATACCTGGGTTGGGAAGATCCCCTGGGGAAGGGAAAGGCTGCGCACTCTAGTATTCTGGCCTGGAGAATTCTGTGGACTGTATAGTCCATGGAGTCGCAAAGAATCGGACATGACTGAAAGACTTTCACTTCACTTTGTTCATTGGGCTGCAAGAAACCTTGTATTAGGTTGGACCGAATGCAGTTAACGTTCTGTAAATCAGAACAGGTTGCATATCTGCCATTCCATGTTGCTTATTTCCGTACATTAAGGATTCAGTTCAGCAGAGTGGCTACCGAGAAGTTGAACATGTAGAACATGGTGAATTTCCTATGAACCAGCAACAACCAAGTGTAAAATGAAACAGGAAAAAGCCATACCATTCCTAGTACTGAGAGCAAACTGAGCAATTTTAAAAGATGCTAATCACCTGTTGAGAGATCTAGAGGCTCCTGATTTGGAATCAGTCGACAACATGCATGGTTGCCAGTTACAGTCAGGTCTATTAGCCCCAGTTCTGGGTGGGGCTGGGGGGAGGAGAGGCTAATTTAGACACAGAATGTCAGAACTAGTACTGCTGTCGTTCCTGCTTACCTTTTACCCACTTCTCATAATGTGAACATCTTATGTAACCACGGTGTGGTGATTGAAAGCAGGCAATTACATGGGCTTGATTCTGTTCCCTCTACCACATGTTTATGTGAATTTTACTAGTTCCTCCCTTACTGTCCTGCTTCTGTCTGGGTTCCAGTCTGGGATCCCACGTGGCATATTGTTGAAATATTTCCTTGGTCTCCTCAGATCTGTGACCACTTCCTGTTTTTATTTTTATTTTTTGATGTGGACCATTTTTTAAGTCTTTATTGAGTTTGTTACAGTATCGCTTCTCTTTTATGTTTTGATTTTTTGGCCTTGAGGCATGTGGGAGCATAGCTCCCCAACCAGGGCTTGAACCTGTACCCCTTGCATTGAAAGGTGAACTCTTAACCACTGGACCACCTGGGAAGTCCCTATCTGATGTTTTTAAATGATGATATTGAGATTATTGCATTTTGGGGTTGAAGCGACATGATGCCCTTGTCAGGGCACCATACTGGGGAATCATGACACTGGTAATGTCTTACTGCTGATGGTATTAACCTTGATGATTGAGTGTCTGCCAGGCTTCTCCACTGTGAAGTTACAATGTCCCTCTTTGTAACTAATAAATATTTCGGAGTGGAAAAGATATTTCTTTCTATATATAGTAATTGAAACACTATTGTAAGAGCTTTCTCTTATCTACTGCTAATTTATTTATTCACTTATTTATTGTATCAGTCTCCAGTATTCTTACCTGGAGCATCCTATGGACAGAGGACCCTGGCAGGCTACTACTGTCCATGGGGTTGCAAGACTGTCCATGGGGTCACAGGAGTCGGACACGACTTAGCAAGTAAACCACCCACCACCATTGTATCAGTATAGACAAGTGGATATTTGTTTTCTTTGTTGAAATTCAATACTATTGTTACCAGTTTTGTTTCTGAAATTGTTCCAGTTGTGACTATTGGGAGCTCCTTCAGATTGGTCCCCATGATGCTGTGACACCTCCATCCTTTTTTTGAGCATGTCCTCACTTTGGCACTGCCAGATGCTTAAGACAAGCTGAGCATCTTGTGTTTTCCCTGACCCCTGCCCCAGAAGCAATCCCCTCTCAAAGGGGTCTCTAGGCTGTGGTTTACTCTTCTGCTTTTGTATAAACACACACATACTTACTGTCTTCCAAGTATTTATTGGGGATGCACTGTATGCCAGACACAGAGCCTAGTCCCTGGCATTCTAAGTAGCTTTGAGAAGGTTAAGGTTCAAGGTCACCCAGGTGGTGAGCCATCAAAATCAGGACTCCGGTCTGTGATGGTAGTAAAGCCTTGCAGTAGTAAAGTATGCCTTATGTGTGAGCACTCTGTATCACACACTTGCCCAAGGCCACACATATGCAAGTGATGAGATACTTGCTAGAGACTCTGTGGCCTTGTGCTTCCTCCCTCTGCTATTATTTCAGGACTACTGGCGTCTGGCCCTCCATTCTCTGAGAGCTATCGAGGGCCTCCATTATGTTTTATGTGGCATTAATTACCCAAAGCAGTAACTGCTGCAAAGTAAACAACCTATAAATCTTGCCAGCCCGGGCAATTGCCTCATGTTCTTGGGAACACGGTGATCCGGGCTGGAGGCCCTGTGCTGGGTTCCACTGNTGAGCTTGTGCTTCATCCAGCGCAGCATTTCTCATGATGTACTCTGCATATAAGTTAAATAAGCAAGGTGACAATATACAGCTTTGATGTACTCCTTTCCTTATTTGGAATTTGTAAATCTCTTTCCCTTAATTACAATGATGTGTAGATACAAAGCTGTATTGAATAAAAGTGAGGAGCCCATAGTTCAAGAAGTAACTATATGATATCTGTCAGAGAAGATATTAGAAAGTAAAGAGAAAATATGTACAGCAAATTTTGAAGAAAAGAAAAAACTACAAGAAAAATATATATTAAAAACATAAGTAAACAAGGAAAAATGTATGCATTCAGAAAATGGAGAGACGTTTCTCTCTCCTCAAACAAGGAGCTAGCACCATGCACAATCTAAGATATTTTTTTAATTAAGAAATTTGAGTATTTAATCCATTAATGTATTTTAAAATACATTTCTTATCAGTTAAGCCCTTCCCTAAATAAAACAAACTCTAGAAAGATATGTGTCTGTCATGTGCCTGAAGAATCTTTGAATAAAATTGAAAATTTGACATGCAAATCTTATATAACTACTTCAAGAAACAGAGCCAGAGAGAAAAAGCCCCAAGAAATAAGACACCACCTGCATTTACATCTTCCAAATGAAAAGTGAAAAAGGAACAAATGTGGTCTCATTACTTTCCATCATGGGCAAGATTCTCACCACAACAATGACTATTGCACCAGATTATCAAACACAGAATCATATTGCAACTTCTGAAAAAATACAAAAAATATACACAAAGAAGAGCCAAAAGACCTCCACACAGGTATGCCTCACCTTGAGTAACTCAGGTATTACATCACTAAAATAGCAGAAATTGAATAATATGGACAAAAGAAACATGTCTTATTAAGGTTTCCTTAATTATTAGAATTTTTGTAATTTTTTAAATTTACCTTTTATGCAATTCTTAGTTCTCATATTTTTTAAAAGTAAGTTGTATTTACAACTTGTTATGTTTTAGCCCTATTGATATTTTTTTAAAAAAATAGTTTCTGGCAGGATTGCATTAATATCTATTTCAGGGTAGTGGATTCAAACATTTTCATTACTCTAAATAAAAAAGAGGAAGATTATATAATAAACTTTGACTTATGAAAATTGAGGTTCACAGCCATAGATGAGAATAACTGAAAAGTGCCTATAAGCTGCAATTTCCAAACTTGTAAGGAAACTGTCCATGTGTATCAACAAAGTATAAAAAAATTTTTAGTCAGTTTGTGACTCCATGGACTGCAGCATGTCTGGCTCCTCTGTCCACGGAATTCCCCAGACAAGAATACTGGGGTGAGTAGCCATTCCCTTCTCCAGGGGATCTTTCTGACCCAGGGATCGAATCTGGGTCTCCTGCATTACAGGCAGATTCTTTACCATCTGAGCCACCAGGGAAACTACAGTCATCCTCAAAACCCTTAAACTGTCATCCCAAAATGATGTAGCCAACATATATTTACAGTGAGCACCCCCATTAACCAGACAGAATCAACAATAGAATATAGCCTGATGTGAATTATCCTAAAAAGAGACTGGGCTGATTTGTGTAATTAAGAAAGCTTAAAATTCAACCAAATTCATTCTCTTTATCATAAGCCATTTGAACTGCTGTTTTTCTATCCAAGTTCCTTAGAGAAAAATTCCAAAGTAGGACTCTTCACAAAGGTCATATCTCCTAATATACTCTCTTCCAATTAGCAAGAAGCAGCACTTAGTGGAACTGTATCAACCAAAGGAAACTCAAAGATATACCTCATAGACTTTAAGTGTCCATGCATGCTGCATACTGGTCTTTCAGTCATATCTGACTCTTTGCAGCCCATGGTCTGTACCCCACCAGGCTCCTCTGTCCATGGAATTTTCCAGGCAAGAATACTGGAGCAGGTTGTCATTTCCTCCTCCAGGGGATCTTCCTGACCCAGGTATTGAACCCACATCTCCTATAGCTCCTGCATTGGCAGATGGATTCTTTATCACTAACCCACCTGGGAAGCCTTTAAGTTTCCATAAAGTTGACTATTTTGTAAAAGTAATCCATGTACTTGGAACTGTTAAATATCACCTCTGGATGTATAATGTAGTACTTATGTTCTGCAGATAATTCTCAGATAAGTTCTTTTCTCATATTCTGCACATAATTCTTGACTAGAAGATCAATCAAATATTTCTCTCCTAGACTACTGTCAACACCTAATTTAGTTCATTTGGACAGGATATTAGTCTGATGAGGGTTGTGTATTCTCTAGCTATGGGATCGAGTTACTTCACTCTTGATAGTGCTGCCACAGAACATCCTCCTGATTTCGTACAGTGGTTTGCATTGTTTCTGCAATATTCTCAGCACCAACATAGCGACTGACTCATCATTTACAATCAATATGTATTTGTTAAATGAATGAGTCAGTTTCCTTAGAACTGTATGTCATGCATTTTAGAGGAAGCAAAGCAGAAAGAAAATAAGGGGGTAGGTTTACCACACAACTATTATGTTTGTGTTGGGGAGGGGATATTCTGCCCATTATACAGATGAGGAGACCAAGGCTCAGACAGTTTAGTAACTTGTGCAGAGTTGTCAAATTATTGAGTGACAGATGTTATTTCCAGCTCTAGTATCTCTGATTTAGAAGCCTATGCTCTTCCCAACATACTACATAGTTTAATCTCGCCTATCCCTAAACATCAAAACTTGTTTTCCCTTTTCCAAGCCTTTGATTGCTGTCCACCAACAATGAATCTCACTGCAAAAGCTCCATTTACACTACACACTTTCACATCAGGTTTTCCCCCCCATTAGATGCCCTTCTTCCTCCTTAACTATGCGAACATTACTCTTCCTTCAAAAGCCATTTTCTATATGAAGTCTCACTTCCGTACCCGTCCATTCCTCTCTCAGTGTGAGTTGCACAACTTGGCTTCTGTGAGCATAAGTTAGTTTGGGGTATGTCCTTTCTGGAACCATTTTCTAAGTAGACTATTATTTCAATATCAAACACATTGTAACTTCTTATATTTCAGTTTCCCTTTAATTCCCCATCTTTCTTCTCCTCTGTGTTGATATAAGTATGGTACAACTGCTTCACTACTGTTAAAAATGCTCTCATGCTAATTACATTCCCATCTTCTCAAACTGTATCATTTGATTCTTTTATAATAAATTATAATTTGATGTAATGCACAAAAATTGCATTGGACTTAAAGTTAAGAGATCTCATTTGACATTCTATACAGTAAACTAGTTGCACCACTTTAGTCAAGTAATATAACCTTATTTTACATTTCAGTCTTCTCATCTGTAAAAGAAAGGATTTAGACAAGATGTTACATAAATATAATGCTTATGTTTATATTATTTTAAATTGTCCCTAAAAAGAAAGATGATGTTTGTGGCCATGTACTTTTGCAGCCAGGCTTACTCAAGTTTTTCGCCACAGGGACACAATTCTCCTTCCACTACCACTTCACTGATAAGGTCCAGCAGATGCAGTGTGGGAAATACAGACATTAACAGAAGCTCTTTTCAAATTATAGCCAGTTTCCCAAAGCAAACCCCCACCAATCCACCCAGATATATTTAACACATGTGTTTCATAAATAATATGGTTTGTTAGTGAAAATCACAGTGGTCCCTAGCCTAAAACTCAGACTTCCACCTCTGTATGATGGCTTAGGAGTACAATAAAAAGTTCACATATGAGACTTGAGTCAAAATCAGTTCCATCTTGCCAAGCATCCTATCTTGCCTTATATTGTAGCTTTTACTTAAGTTACCCACATGCACTGGAGTGGGAGATGGACTCAAAAATTCTGCATGGAGATTACATGAAGTGTATTATTAATCTAGGAAATACCTATATTTAAGCTCATGTGTCATGGGTGAACCTTAAAATTAAGGCAGCATAACAAATAACTGAGAATTACAAAAAGATGTAATAATGATGTACAGCATTCATTACAAACCATTTTTTCCCTTCATACTTGCTTTCTTTAATTCATTGTTTCATTTACCCACCCATTCATGTATCCAATATGAACTTATTGAGCATCTACTGTGAATTAGTAACCAATCCAGATCCTCAGTTTCAATTTTGTCATATTAGATGAAGTGCAAGAATTATTTAGTTTTAGAACATGTTATATAAATGTAAAAAATAAGCAACTTAAAACTTAACAATGGAAGGAAGGCAGAAAGCACATATTTAACTCAAAGGGGAAAAGTCTCCAAAAAAATCAGAAAAAAAAAAAAGAAGGAAGACTTCTAAGAACATAAAAGATGTTAACTTCATCTACACAGGAAGAGAAATCATGGTTGATAAATTAAAGTCATGTCCTCAGGAATGACTGGAAAATATTCTATATCACCTTGACTTGTGTATGCTATTCAAAAGAAGTAACCATAGTTGTTAAGTTAGTTATATCTTATAACTTTACAGCTGACAAGTTATTCAATCACTACTATATACTCTACTGGGAAATAATTACCTTCCTTAATAGAATCAAATAACCTGACATTTTGCTTTCATTGAGTCAAACAGTGTTGGAGAAACTGACATGTTAAAATTTTATATATTACACCATGAAAATTAGTGTCTTAGGTAAGCAAATGTTTTCTTTCTTGCCTTTGCTATAGGATTTAGCCTTCTGGGCTTTCAGATTTTAAATACTTTAGATAAGCAGTCTTTTTAATCGGTTAAAGGGAAAGGAAGCAAAAACTCTAAAGCCCTTAACAAAATGTCTCAAAAAATCAGTATCCAAAAGACACTGGGACCCCAACATTTCTAGGGGGAAAAAAAAGCAAAAAAGAACTTTGGAGTATCTTGTAAATACGTTGATTTATTTTATTCCATTTACTTGTGGGTTGTTGTTGGTTTCATCTTTCTCTAACTGAACTTAACAAAGCTAATCATAGCACAGTTGTTTTGATTGCCTCCTAATCAAGCATTTTACAGGGCACTTTACAGCGTTTAGCTGATTTCTCCTTGAAAAGCACTCTCTGTTGTATACATAGTATTATCTCATTTTGTCAAAAAAAGGGAAAGGCTCAGATAGGTTAGGTAACTTTCACTGGGTTACCCAGCTAATATGTGCTGGAACTGGGATTTGGGCAGCAAGTCCAAATCCCAGACCTGTGTTTTGAGGATCTCTTTTACTGAACTAAACACCTATTTAGTTGCCTCACTTTATTTAGAATAAAAATGCTGAAAAACCCAGGACTATATGTTAATCCCTATTTGGTCAGGTTGCTTAATAACAGAGAACTCTGCTCCAGATATGCTACCAATGTGTTCTACTGGTCATTCAGGGAACCAGGTGAGAATGTCTGAATGGTTCAATATAAAGTTTTATCACTGATGACCAAACACTTCAAGTTGAATTTAGGACAAATTGGTAAAAATTGTTTGCATTCCTATGAAGGCTGTTTGCTGCACATAGTCATTTTCATTTACTTTTTAACTTAGTTTGACGAGAAATATAACTGTCAACTTGCTGAAATCTGAGAAACAGCCGGTTAATAATCGCATGACTAGGTCCCCTCTCTAGGACTCTGATTATGTGAAGTAAATAAACTTGTGGCTTCCACCAACTGCATTTTTTAAATGAGGCACCATCCTATCAAATTATGTAAATAATTCAAAACTTCCCCTTGTGCATCCTTCCCCACTATTTGTAAGTCACCCAACAATTTGCAAAAATAGCCCAGGGAAATGTTTTGGGTGGGTTTTTGAAGATATTTTTAGCTAAAGTGGTAGAGATTTAAAATACAAGTCTGGGAGTGTCTGCCATTTAGAGAAATCACCTGCTCACACAGTTCCATGGAGAAGTGGAATGTTTTAATGTGTGTCATTCAGAACAACATGTGGACTACATTAAGTCAGGTTAGAGCAGGTCACGCCACGTGACATAGCTGAGCCACATATAATCGCAAGCAATACAACTTGCTCAGTGCAACATAAATTTAAACAGGAATCGTTGTTGGTTTTTTTTTTCCTCAAAACGAGGTAACAGCTGCTGTAGATAACAAAGTGCTCATACTACCCCACACTGAGAGGGGTTTGTGCTTTGACATGATCTGAATTATATGTAGGTAGTTTAGTACATCTATATTTAGGGGCATCTCTAAATATGAACAATAGGTGTTTGGGTGAATAGAATACATTCTCTAAGTGGCATGAACCTCATGTTTTTTTAATAACCAATTGTGTAATTTTCTCCCAGTGAATAAGAAGCATTTTAAAATACAGCCTTAAAAACTAGACAGTAGAGACAATTTGGGGCCTAGACAAGCTGGCTTCTGAGCCAGTAGGCCAAATATTTAGTATTCTTATTTAGACTAAAGATAAAATACTCTGCAACTGAAGACATTAAGAAAGCTCAGAAAAAGGAAAGCAGCATTGAATTATGATAAAACTAGAAGTAGGAGAAAGTAGAGAGATGTATTGCTGAATACCACAACAGTTAATTCCAAGAAAAGCCCGTATGTAAATGGCATTGGCAAGTATGATAGTCCGGAGAATATTAAAAGGTTTGTTTTTTGTTTGTCTACTTCTTCCTCCTTGGGTAGGGTGTAACGTTATAATTTGAATTACCTCAAATTTGGATAACGCTTTTAACATTCAGACTTAGATTCTCACTTAAGCCTCATAAGAACACTTTGAGTGGGGAAGGACAAATCTCTTCCAGAGAAATCCCCCAGCACTGGTTACTCCCACCACACCCGCACTCCCCTGCCCCAGAAACACCGCACATCCCTGTACAACTCTCATTAACCATGTGCTAGCTTGTAAATCTATTTGAGGCCCCAAACTCTTAAAAATATGGGGAGGTTTTTGCAACATCTATTTTGGATTACTCAACAAATACGACAGAGAAGGCAATGGCACCCCACTCCAGTTCTCTTGCCTGGAAAATCCCATGGATGGAGGAGCCTGGTAGGCTGCAGTCCATGGGGTCGCTAAGAGTCAGACACGACTGAGCAACTTCACTTTCACTTTCCACTTTCATGCATTGGAGAAGGAAATGGCAACCCACTCCAGTGTTCTTGCCTGGAGAATCTCAGGGATGAGGGAGCCTGGTGGGCTGCCGTCTATGGGGTCGCACAGAATTGGACACGACTGAAGCGACTTAGCAGCAGCAGCAGCAGCAGGCATTTAATGTGTACTGAATTTAAATGTGTTCTTATCCACGTTAATGCAACTGTTAACCCATCTTCCCTGATCAGTTCTGACACCACCAGAGAAGGAATTGATGTTCTGGAAATACAACTAGACTTACAAAAGACCTGAGCTTCACATTAGTTGTGTGACACTATAAAATTCATTCATCATCGTCTTCCTCTGAACTTTGCTTCCCTCATCTGTAAAATTGGGAGGTGTATGATCTATTTCATGTGACTTCCCTGGTGAGCAGTGGATAAGAATCCACCTGCCAATGCAGGGGATACGGGGTCAATCTCTGATCTGGGAAGATTCCACATTCCTCAGAGCAACTAAACCCATGTTCCACACTTACTGAGCCCCTGCTCTAGAGTTCAAGAGCCACAGCTAGAACCTGTGCTCCGCAACAAGAGAAGCCACCACAATGAGAAGCTTCCGCCCTGCAACACAGAGTAGCCCGCATTCGCCACAGCTAGAGAAAGTCTATACAAAGCAACAAACACCCAGCATGGCCAAAAATATTTTAAAACGTTTATTTCACAAAGATAAGACATTATCGGATTTTTCTAGAGAATGTCTGTACGAAGCAACAAACACCCAGCATGGCCAAAAATATTTTTTAAAGTCTATTTCACAAAGGCAAGACATTATCGGATTTTTCTTTGAATCTTTTCATGCTCTACACAAAAGGCAGGAAGATTTAACTTATAAACTTCTAAGTATCTTCTAAATTTGGATTTAGCCAAATTTTCTGGATCTATGTATCATTAATTCATTCATAACCTGTTTATTTTATGTAGGTACTCTTCTGGAGGATGGTTATACAATGATAAGGAAAAGCAGACTCAATCTCCGCGCTCATGGTATTCATGATCTAATGGAAGGCCAGATGTTATATCTGAATATCATTTTATTTTAACACTCCCATTATTAAAATTCTACTATTTCAATTTTTATTAAGGGAACTTTCAGGAGTTAATTTAATATCCATCAGATCTGTGATCCTAATAACTGAAATTTCTTATAAAGTAACAAGAGTAAAAATTACACGTGACACTAGAAGTACAATGCCTACAATGAGGGAGACCCAGGTTCAATCCCGGGGTCAGGGAAGATCTCCTGGAGAAGGAAATGGCAACCCACTCCAGTACTCTTGCCTGGGAAATCCCCTGGATGGAGGAGCTGGTAAGCTACAGTCCACGGGGTCTCAAAGAGTCAGACATGGCTGAGCGACTTCACTTCCTTTCTTTCTTTCTTTCTTTCTTTCTTTCTAGAAGTACAGTTGCCCACGTTTCTGAAGTGTTACCAGTCATGAGCAGAGCACTTGGGAATTTCAGAAACCATCATAAAATCACAGACATTTTTTTCAGCTTGAAAGTGTTGTGCTTAAAGTATCCCCAGTATAGGTGTAACTCAGATTCTACTTCAGCAAGATAAGCAATTAGACTAACGTAGACAACACAGCTTTGATTATCTCCATTGTATCGCTAGAAAGAATGCAAAAATAAAGAGAAGCATTTCAATACTTACATGATGGTATTTCATATTATATTTTATATTCTGGCAGATTGAATTCTCAACAGAAAAAATTCTGCATTATTATTTGCAGAATTTATTGTACTATGACATTTATACCAACAAGCCTGTTAAACCTGGCATTGTTTTAAAAATGTGTTCATGTTCAAATCTTCATTCTGCAGGATTACACTTTTATTTACTTTTATTTCTCATAAAAAAGATATGTGTTTAATGTTAATAATTCCATAACAACCAATTAAAAGGAAATGTAAAGAATAGACCTTACATAAGAAAGGGAGTTACTGCAATGGATTTCAACAAATTCCCCAGCTGGCTAAAGATTTATCATGCTGGGCAACAGAGGAGGTAAACCTTCCATGGCAAACTTTCAAGGACCCGTCATTCATGGCCATGCTCCCTGTCCTCTCTTGTCTTCTTTTAAAATGCCAGTCGTGTATGGGTGAAGCACATGTTTCTTCTGCCAGTGCCTGCTCAAGCAGTTTACTAATTTGTAGCTCAGTAAACCTTTCACTGCACTGAGCACCTTGAGGTTAGCACATCTCTAATCATTATTTGATAACAGAAATCTGCAAGCATCACATCCCTAGTAACAAGAACATTGTATCTTAGCAACCGGCCTTGATATTCAAACAATTTCATTAAAGCGTAGCACCTCTTAGCAGGTGGGTGAGTGTGAGTGTTGATAAACATTTATAACATGATCAGCCATTGTGTTTGCCAACACTATAATCAGCATGACAAATTTATGAATTTGTTTACAAGCTCCTAGATAGCCAATCTATGTAGGTAAACTACATTTCAGACAGGTTGGGAAATCTGAACATCAGATCCTTATTTGAAATGGAGAGTTTCTTTAGAAACCTATCAATTTAAGAGACTGCCAAGCTGTTTTCAGCACAGAGACATCATTAATATTTCCATTGTGGTTTAAACTTTAAATAGTAGTGTTGAATTTAAATGCTTCAGGAGCAAAATCTGAGTGGAGCTTCAGCTACATTGAGATTCATTAGGACCATGTTATGAAAGAACTGCCTCTTAAATTTTTTCTTCTCATATGGACAGAACTAGCTGATATACTTCTTGTGCCCAACGGATCTATTTTATGAATGGCTAAAAGAAAACAAATGTGGTGAACTTCTCATTTATTTAAAAAAGTTTTTCAGTTAATAATGTACTACAAATTTTAAAATGTATTATAAATGTATTTATGTAGACATTCATTTAAGGAATTACTGATATGCCATCACCTCATGAATTGGTCCAACATGAACAGACTTTTTTCATCTATTTGCTTCAATCGAATACCTACCTCTGGTATCAGGATTTGAACGGAATTTAATATTCCATTTTAAAGAGATTTTTATACCTTTTTTCCTGGGGAATGATCAGGAAACTCTGTATGAATATTTTCAAAACTGAAAGTCTTCTAACCTGGAAGGTACTACCAGAGTAGTACTTAATTATATAACGAGTTCCTAATATTACTATAAGATCTCAAACCTGAGATTGTCCAAGGGTTACCAAGTATAAAAGTTCACTAAGGCATGTACTGCCAAACAGGTAGAAGAAAAACAAGGAGTTTTATACTTTCTGAAGTTTGAACCTTGAACCCAACAGCACACAGTTACAACGGGGCCCCGGGCTCCTCATCCCCGAACAAGCTATTAATCTACCTGAAATAGGTGAACCTCGGTGAAGCATTATCAAATACGTAACAAGCTCCCTTTCAAATTAAAACCAGTCATGATGAAAAACAAGTTTGTTGACCTAGCTTGTTCACAATGAACCATGACACGTCAGTTAATAACTACCACCTGGGTAACTCCAAGCTTCAAGAACTAGCATGACAATGTTGGAAAGATTCAGAGACCAAAAAAAAAAAAAAAAAATAGAGTGCAGGTTGGAAGACCAACAGCTCTGTGTTCAAATATTGCTGTTGAAAAGTCTTCAGGAAGACAGAAAAAACTGAAAATGTCAAAAGCTGTAGTCAGAAAGGATCATGATCTGGGGATTTCTCCAAAGTAAAGATAACAAAAATTATCTGAATTTCTCTACATGATACCACGGGGGTGCGGTAAGAGACAAGGGAGTTCAGAAGTGGAGAATGAGGCAGTATTTACCATACACATTAGGTTAATTGTTATACTTACTAATTTAGCAATTAGTTATACTTACTAATTTAGCAATACATTTTGGTCTAGTCTTTAAACTTCTGTTTATATAAGCACTTTCGACTTGTCAATTATTTATTAGTTTCTTATGTTCCTAAACTAACTTTTCTTAAAAACTAGTCATTTCTCATGAGAATTTTAAACTTCCTATTTTTATGTGAATTTTGGGGCAAAAATCAGTGTGTTTGTGATTGCAAGTATGTGTGAGTATATGTATATGCCTGTGCCTGTTTGTAAATGAGTGTGGGTATAAGAGAGGATGTTATTAGCTTATTCTGCTTACTGACTTCAGTAGATAATTCTACATCTTATTTTTATAAGACTGCTATCAAAATTCATTGTGGATGGGCTACTTCCAACACTGTAGATTTGTGATCATTAAAATGTTATATTTCTAAATATATATAATAGAACATAACTAACGCAAGGGTTCCAAAAGTTCCAGAAGAAAGGTTTTCTGTGCAGTATTTTGCCTTCAAAACAGTGGATTATCTTCCAGTTAAACAAACCAAAAAAAAGCAGATAACACCATACTCCCAATAGTTCCAGCTACTGAAGACCATTTAATGGCAACTCACTCCAGTACTCTTGCCTGCAAAACCCTATGGACGGAGGAGCCTGGTAGGCTGCAGTCCATGGGGTTGCTAAGAGTCGGACACGACTGAGCGACTTCACTTTCACTTCACTTTCATTCCTTGCCCATGGAAGACAGATAAAGGTATAGTGCAGGCTTTAGAGACCCACCTCCAAGAGGCAGGAACCACCAGAGTCAGGCCCCATTGTCAGGGCAAAAACCTCGAGTTCTGTGTAACAATATTAGATGGGATATACTCTCTGTAAAGAATTCACCTGATAGGACTTCAAGTATACTTTTCACTCTGGTTACTCAGACATAAGTTTCTGCCAGAATACTTTAGACGGAACAATAGTCCATTTCATTGATCATATTAAAACTCAGAAAGACTCTGAGAAAGATGACAGGTAAGAAAAGTGATTTTACTAATGAATTCAAACATCAGCATAAACCAGTGCTATATTTACTACAAAAGGAATACTTTTTATAATAAGCTACTGAGCAGTTTGCTGTTAGCAAACTGTAAGAACTGAAAATTCCAGAGTTCATTGTGCTTGATATTTGTGTGGTACTTGTCATCAGAAGGTAGCAAGGTACAGGATAAATATTAACTCGCAGATTCTGTCAGTTTTGCAGCACTTGGAGTTTATAAACTCAGACTTTTAGTCAAAATTACTCCCAAATTGCACTTCACTTCATTTCCCAGGACAAGAATAAATTTTACATTTCCACACAAAGTTTGAATATAAATCAAAAGTTATTATACCCCTGAAACTCGAATTTCTAAACCTCCCCTTTCTCATTCAGAATTCATTCTCTTTTTTAGATTAAATTAATGATTGATTTATCTGGCATAAACAAGAAAAAAAGTGTATTGCTTTAATAAATAAGGCCTCATTATCAACAATGAGGTTTAAGTAATCTTCATTGAACAAACGCCTTTAAAATTTTATCATAAATGTTGGGGCTTGATAAGACAGAGTAAACCAAAAACAAATTTAGCCTTTCCTGATTACTCCAGGCCACCACTATGACCATTCACAACTGAACTATCTTGTAATATAGATCTGACATATAGAGGGCTATTGGCTCCCAGAGTAAATATTTCAGACTAAAAATTCTTTTTCCACTATTGTATCTCATTTTGTGGACTTAAAATTCTCCTTTTCCATAAGCTTCCAAGCTACTTATAACAATCTCTACTCCCTTCTATCTTGTTATTTCTAGCATAATGCTAGTCAGGAGACCAGACACTTGAGCTAGAAGACTAAACTGGTCATAAGTTAGAGCCTATGGCTGTTGTCAATGAATGGGGTATATACGCTGCTGCTGCTAAGTCACTTCAGTCGTGTCCAACTCTGTGTGACCCCATAGACGGCAGCCCACCAGGCTCCCCTGTCCCTGGGATTCTCCAGGCAAGAACACTGGAGTGGGTTGCCATTTCCTTCTCCAATGCATGAAAGTGAAAAGTGAAAGTGAAATCGCTCAGTCGTGTCCGACTCTGAGTGACCCCATGGACTGCAGCCCACCTCCTCCATCCATGGGATTTTCCAGGCAACAGTACTGGAGTGGGGTGCCACTGCCTTCTCCAGGGGTATATATGAGTGTACCACATTCATGACATATACACATTATAGTACTTCTTTATTCATGACATTTTTCTGAACATCAGTCACATCCTTGAACAGGTGAGCTATTACCATGTGCAAAATATACAGGGAAAAGTCTACAACTCTACCATGGCAATTCGAACTAGTTAACCAGTAGGAGGGGATGGTCATAGAATAATATACTTAAAGTAAATTTAAGGTTAGTCAAGAGACGAAGTAGTAGAGCTGCTGGGGGGGTTTCCCCTTTGATTTTGCAATGATATTATTGTTTTTTGCCATGACAATTTTTGTTTCTAGAAAGTGACTCTTCCAAAATCTTAACTCCCAACTGGAGTTTCTTTATCATTGATCATTAGAGATTCAGGATCAGAGCAATAAATATTGTTTCACAAGTTTCCTTTTCCAGATTAGGTTGTCCCTATATCAGCAACCAGTATAATCAGCCTGGGGTTGAATAAAATTGAATGAGAGAAAAAACACACTTCCAGAAAAAATACTAAATCAAGTAGACAAGATTCCACTGATATCTGAGGACATATGTAACATCAGAAAAAAAAAAAAAAAAACAGGTGAAAATCCTAGAGAGAAAGAAAAGGTTCATGCATAATGTTCACAATCATGTACCTGCAATAATGGTACAGGCAACAGTGCTCAGTAGGTTAAACTTTGTAAAAGGATGAATAACTGCAACCAATGTTTCTGCAGCAACTTGTTGCTGAGCATGGCAAACACTAGTGTTAGTGTGTTAGTCACTCCGCTCAGTTCAGTTCGGTCACTCAGTCATGTCTGACTCTTTGTGACCCCATGAACTGCAGCACACCAGGCCTCCCTGTCCATCACCATTTCCTAGAGTCCACCCAAACCCATGTCCATTGAGTCAGTGATGTCATCCAACCATCTCTTCCTCTGTCATCCCCTCCTCCTCCTGCCTTCAATCTTTCCCAGCATCAGGGTCTTTTCAAATGAGTCAGTTCTTCACATCAGGTGGCCAAAGCTAAGTTTCAGCTTCAACATCAGTCCTTCCAATGAACACCCATGACTGATCTCCTTTAGGATGGACTGGTTGGATCTCCTTGCAGTCCAAGGGACTCTCAAGAGTCTTCTCCAACACCACAGTTCAAAAGCATCAATTCTGAGTTAGTCACTTAGTCATGTTCAATTCTTTGCGATCCCATAGACTGTAGCCTGCCAGGCTTCTCTGTTCATGGAATTCTCCAGGCAAGAATACTGGAGTGGATTCCTGTTTCCTTCTCCAGGGGATCGTCCAAAACCAGGCATGGAACCCAGGACTCCTGCATTGCAGGTTGATTCTTTACTCTCTGAGCCACCAGGAGACTCATANATCTCCTTGCAGTCCAAGGGACTCTCAAGAGTCTTCTCCAACACCACAGTTCAAAAGCATCAATTCTGAGTTAGTCACTTAGTCATGTTCAATTCTTTGCGATCCCATAGACTGTAGCCTGCCAGGCTTCTCTGTTCATGGAATTCTCCAGGCAAGAATACTGGAGTGGATTCCTGTTTCCTTCTCCAGGGGATCGTCCAAAACCAGGCATGGAACCCAGGACTCCTGCATTGCAGGTTGATTCTTTACTCTCTGAGCCACCAGGAGACTCATAGTAAGCAGTAAATACCTTCTCTGAAATGACTCCTGAAGTGGTTTCCCAGAGACATACCAGATTGGCTTCATTATGAAAGCACTTTTTAGTCTAAATAGGAAAACTTTTTTGAATTTACCAAACAAATTTTTATTTCCCCCAAATTCCCATTTCTCCCAATTGCCTTAATGGTTGCCAAAGTGTAAGTGAAAATCACCCAAAAGATTAGTGGGATTATGGATTAGACTTCAGACTATGGATTACACATCGGTTATTCCTATGATGCATCATATATTCCTTCAGACGTCAAGAGAGTTTATAGGCAAGAAATATGTATAAAATGATTCTGCACAGTTCCTCTCTTATAAGCTTCTAGATATTAGTAAAAGATAATCATGGTTAAGACCTCATAGACTCTACTCACCTCAAGACTAGATAAATCACTTACCTACATCTTTGATACTCAGAACGCATGAATATACCCATCTGCCTATAAGAAATATAGAATCTCAGGCCCCATTCCAGACCTACTGAGTCAGTTTCTGCATTTCAATATGATCCCCAGATGACTATTATGAACACTGAACTTTGAGAAGCACTAAGCTAACAAATATAGAAAATAGAATATATTTCATGTACTGATCTAGGAGCTTATAAACCTTTACCCAACTCATGCAATAAACACACTGTAGGTATAAATACCATGGTTTTTAGATACAGGCAATAAAACTTAGTTTCACTAATCTATGATAGGTGTTTAAGAAAGAAAACAAAGTGAAGTCGCTCTGTCGTGTCCGACTCTTTGCGACCCCATGGGCTGTAGCCTACTAGGCTTCTCCGTCCATGGGATTCTCCAGGCAATAGTACTGGAGTGGATTGCCATTTCCTGCTCCAGGGGATCTTCCTCACCCAGGGATCAAAGCCAGCTCTGCCCACATTGGAGGCAGATGCTTTAACCTCTGAGCCACCAGGGAAGCCCCATGATAGATGTTTGCTGCTGCTAAGTCGCTTCAGTTGTGTCCGACTCTGTGCAACCCCATAGATGGCAGCCCACCAGGCTNCCTATTTGGAACCAGTCTGTTGTTCCATGTCCAGTTCTAACTGTTGCTTCCTGACCTACATACAGATTTCTCAAGAGGCAGGTTAGGTGGTCTGGTATTGATGTTTAAGTTAGCACATTTAAGTAGAAATTGGTTTACTTTCTCATACTCCACTAATGGTCACACAACGGTTCTTTAGGAAAGTTCTGTGGACAGCATAGTTACCCTGGGCCTAAGATTCCTTTCTTTATAACCTTCCACTCTTGGCTAAGAAGCAACTGACAGAAAAACCAGGCCCGTTACTCATCCCGGAATTGTGGAGTAAGACACTTCTGGCAAAACTGAAAGCTCTATAAAAGGTAGATGAATTTTCCATCTCAGCTTTTCTTTCCTCCGAAGGTGTGTCTTACCTTGAAATTTAGGACCACCATAGGGAAAGCTATTCTTAAAAATAATATTTGAATTACTAAGCATATTGAATAACTAGAAGGGGGAATTTCTTGTCTGTTATTGTCGGTTAAAATAATTTCAGGAATAAAATCAAAAATATGCTATGACTCCAGTGTGAAAAAGAAAGGGAGAGAGGGAAAAAGAAGGGAAAGAGGGAAGGAGGTAGGGAAGGAAGAAAGAAAAATGAAAATTCCAAATCAGATGGAGTTTAAAACACTGCTTAAAAAAAAACTTTTTTAAGTGTCACCTTTAGTAATGGATGAACAAAAGAAAAAGTGCTCCATTGGTCAGTACGCCTGTGCTCATCTTGAGAACAGCATATTGCATATCCTGAGGGAGGATAGATTCCTAACGAAATTACAATGTTTAGTCCATTGGACACAGACCTACCTCATAGTATCTTTTTATTTTCTTTGACATAAGCCATCTGCTATGGAATTTATTCAGTTAAAACAGTGACCAGAATTTGTTCTTTGAGAATTGAACTCTCTAATAAATACTAAATAAAGATTACTCATAGAAAATATATTTTATTACCTAGAATACAAATACTAAAAGTCTATTATTAGAGTTGGCATTATAGATATGACGAGAAATCTATTTTTTAAAACTATTTACCTCTATAATGCTGGAGTTTGTTTTAGAACCCTTGGGAGGATAGTCAGATCACTTTGACTCATAAATGACAAAAGGTACAAACACTCAGCAATTTCCTCAGTAATCTTCAAGTTACTATTTATAAGCACTTTATCTATTGCTATAAAGCAACCATGAAGTGTATATGTAGAAAGATTAAATATCAAATATTTACATCTTTATGTTTTACAGTAGTCTTTAAGAGAATTTTCCTTATATCATAATAATTCCTAGATTTGAAACAAAAACACTCCATTTTGATTTTAATTTTGTGCCCATTCTAACATTCAGATTAAATTCTAGGCTTTAACCATGATTATTGCTGACATTCTTGTATCAGTGAGCTTCTANTATCATAATAATTCCTAGATTTGAAACAAAAACACTCCATTTTGATTTTAATTTTGTGCCCATTCTAACATTCAGATTAAATTCTAGGCTTTAACCATGATTATTGCTGACATTCTTGTATCAGTGAGCTTCTAAGACTTTATGCAAAGCCCTGAAGACTTCATCCAAGGTATCATAAAATTAGGCAAGGCTGGTTATCCTCTGTGTTTACTAACTGAAGCACATGGTCTCTGATTTTGGAAGTGCATGCCTGGCTAGGCAGTCATGCCCAGTTTTCACAATTTATCACTCCTTTTAATGTCTTTCTTATAGTCCCAATGAAATACACTGTCTCTTAATTTCACATGAATATCCTTTACCTGAGAAAGTGGAAGAAAAATGATAGCACTTGTTTAAAATTAATTTCTGACTTTTCCCTCAGTGCACTGCATCTAAGGAAGCAAAACTTATTGAATTAAGTTTAATGACACAATAAATTCTTCCTTTCCTAAAATACTATGGTTTAATTCACTAGTGCACTTTAAGCATTTTGCCTTTAGCATCTGATGGGTCATTAGTCTGTATGTAATCCAGCAGCTGGACTCCTAAGAGTCTAAACTCCATCAGCAAGAACCAAATCAGTAGTTTCTGAAATATAACTGGTAGGTGAAGTGTCCTGAAAAAGAGTGCCTTGGGCATTCTGGATGGAGAATAGGGCATGACAACCAGCAAACCAGGACAGAATTTAATGCCTGTGCTCACTAAAGACTTCATTCATTCTAACTCACTAAACAACTGTTCTCCAAATAATTTGAGTCCTACTTGTGATATTTCTAGCCGGTAGATCATGCAATGAAATTGGTTAGTGTGTGCCAATAGGGTTAACATGTACATCATCAAGTTGAACATATTCTAATCATGTTTTGCCCCAAGAATCTTTGCCTAATATCATAATACAGTCCATGGAATCACTATCAGTCATCCTAAACCAAAATAGGCTAATTACTACACATCATCACCACATGTGAAACATGTGCTCTGCTAGGTCTAAGAGTTCCTTTTCATTGAGAGCAATTCCTATTGCTGAAAATAGAAAGATATCATTAACATTTTTTCTGAGTTTCACATACGATTTAGAAAAACCATTTTCTACCCTATCTTTAGTAACTTAAATAGCCAGCCTACCCAATTGACTGTAGTTCTGCTATAGCACTACATTTATTTATTCATTCAAATAATGCTGGATACTGGAAATAGAGATAAAGTTTGCTGATCCTGCCATCAAGAGTTAAACAAGTCATTTTAGGTATGTGATGTAATAGTGGACTTTGGCCTACATCATTATCATCATCATTATTGTGATTGTCATTACCATCAATTACCATCATCTTATGTTTTTAATGAATTTAACATAAAGCACACAAGACTGGACATTAGCTATAACTGAGTCCTGACACTGTGCATGGAAAAACAGAGAAGAAATCCACCATCACACTGCCCTTCACTGAAGTGATCGTGAAGAAAGACCAGACCCAATAGTCCAATTAAATCACTTTATTTAGAATTTTTAAAGCTAGCATCTAAAATTGCTGGTTACCCATTGCCCCGTGAGCAGATACAGAAGCAATAAAGGCCATTATAGCATGAAAGATGTAAAGGATCTAGATTCTTGGAAGGAGAGTGACTGTTGACAGGATGAGAAGGAAAGACAGACAAAAACAGGGAGTCTGAAAGAGAAGTGTCCCCCTGGCAGGGGGACAGAGGAAGCAAGAAAGGAAGAGCAAAACAAGAAGGGAAATCAGAGTGGGTGGGTGGCTGGGTGGAAGAACAAGTGAGAAGAGCATTAAACCAGAGCACATATGCTCATACCCATGACATTAACATATTGAAAATTATCCAGTGCTTCCCTATAGAGAGAAGAAGGGGTTGGATCAAGCTGCAGGGCCTTATACACGAGAAAATCGAGGGACCCACTGAGGAAGGCAGCTTCTCAAACGATTCCTGCGACCTGATGTTCATGTCGCTGTGTAATACTCTCTCACCGAAAGTGGACTAGACATCGTCATTCACCTCTAAAATACAAAACACAGTCAAAGTGATGGGATATCATTTTCAAGGTAGAGCTCAGGCTTCTACCTTGCTAGTTCTCTCTTGCTTTCTCTCCCCTGCTCACCTTGAGAAAAGTTACCTGCCATATTGTGTGCCCAGTGGAAAAGGCTGTGTGATGAGGAACTGAGGGGCGTCTCCAGCCAACAGCTAGTGAGGAAATCAAGCCCTCAGGCCAATGGTTCCCCAGGAACTGAATCCCGCCAACAACTGCACAAGTAAGCTTGGAAGATAATATTCCCTCAATAAAACCTTTAGATGAGACCACAGTCCTGGCCAACACCTTGACTGTAGCTCTGAGAAGTCTTTGAGAAGAATTACTTAAGTAACCCTCAGATTCCTGACCCACAGATATTGTAAGTAATAAATTTGTTTTAAGTTGCTATATTTTTTTGGAATAATTTGTTACATATCAATGGGTAGCTAAAATACATTTACTATTAATTTGACCAATGTGTCCAAGATTAATTCTAGATTAGTAGGTGGGTCACTAAGACAACCTGAATAGACTTGATAAAAAAAATTATGAAGATCCAACCTGTGATAAGCCTAAGAATGTGGCTTAAGTTAATCAGCAAGTCTTATCATATTTCACATAGACACCTGGGTTTGAATACTGACTAGGGACCAGGTATTTACTAACTGTGAGATTAATGGCCAAGTCATTTAACCTCTTTTAAGATAATTTACATGTTGGAAATGGAGCTAATCATTATCCCTGCTTCCCAGCTGACTCAGTGAGTAAAGAATCTGCAATGCAGGAGACTCAGAAGACACAGGTTCAATCCTTGGGCCAGGAAGATCCCCTGGAGGAGGGCATGGCAACCCACTCCAGTATTCTTGCCTGGAGAAACCCATGGACANCCCTGCTTCCCAGCTGACTCAGTGAGTAAAGAATCTGCAATGCAGGAGACTCAGAAGACACAGGTTCAATCCTTGGGCCAGGAAGATCCCCTGGAGGAGGGCATGGCAACCCACTCCAGTATTCTTGCCTGGAGAAACCCATGGACAGAGGAGTCTGGCGGGCTACAGTCCACAGCATTGCAAAGAGTTGGACAGACTGAAGCAACTAGCATGCATGCTTTTCCTGCTTGTCATGAGATTGACTTAAGGTCATGTAATAGAAACTACTTTGGAAATTATGAAGTACTGGTCATCCTGTAAGTACTCAGGAGACTGCTGCAGCCCCACGCATGGGATTTCTCTATGCTAATAACATCTTAAATGTTTACAATTCCTTAAAATGTATATCCTCTTTTTTTAAGAGGTTAAAAAATAATGTCTCTATATTAAGTTTTGCCACAACTGAAAATATCTTAAGTTTTCATTCTGTTTTTCCAAATCTAAGGCTTTATTCTATCAATGTCCATCTTGAAATTTGTTGTTACCCATATATTGGAAATCTTGCTCAAATACTTCTAAGATTTTTCTTCATTTTAAAAATGTATGTCTTAGGTGAGTTTCCCTAGAAGCAAAGGCTGGGATAGGAATTTTGTTCAAATGACTTTTTTGAGGTGGTTTGAAGCAGAAGGAGAGGGGAAAAAGAAGGCAAGGACACCAGGCAAGAATCTGGGCTCAGAGGGAGACGAGCTTCAGTTGATCTTCAGAGAAAGTTTGGAGCACAAATCACAAAACAGCATTAGGTGCAACCTGAGGCCATGAGGCTGGCCTTTGCAGGCTTCCCTCATACCTGACAGTCACTGGCCAGAGGGCAATTTTCCAGAGGAGGCAGTTATAAGTTTACTAGTGAAGTCGCTCAGTCGTGTCCGACTCTTTGCAACCCCATGGACTGTAGCCTACCAAGCTCTTCTGTTCATGGGATTTTCCAGGCGATAGTACTGGAGTGGATTGCCATTTCCTTCTCTAACGGATCTTCCCAACCCAGGGATCAAACCCGGGTCTCCCGCATTGTAGACAGACTCTTTTACCATCTGAGCCACCAGGGAAGTCCTATAAGTTTACTAGCCACACTCAAAGCAGCTATGAGGAGCAAGCACAGTCACTGAAGGGGATCTAGGCAGGGTATCAACAGCATCCACTACAACATGTATATACCTTGCTTTCTCCTGGTATTTTATCATCGTTTCTGCAGATGGGTCTTGACATGCTAAACAGTTTCAGCATTAGATCACTTGTATACCAGCTGTGTTAAATGAGACAGCAAAGAGAGTGTCAGCGTAGGAAAATAAATGTTTGTCCAAATCAGAGTTATAAAACATAATGCAAGTCAGATAGCAAAAAGAAAGTGGGTCATTGGGAGACTTTTGTTCTCCTAAAATATAACCATTATAAAATATGTATGAGAGGTACTTAAGCAAGGCTGAAGCAAGGAAGGCAACTAAGAAGAAATGGTTCCTCAACATGCCTGAATGGGAGAAGGCTAAAGAAAGATGAATGAGAGGAGACTGGGAAGGAACTGAGAACTCAGGCCTCTGAGAGAAGCAAAGGAAAAGAAGTCCTAGACAGCGCTCAAGAGGAGAAAGGAAGAGAGTGAGGGTGGAGGGAAGAGCAGAAGTGATGATTTCAAAGATGAGGATATCTCTAAATAGTTTAGAATCATAGGCATGTCCTAACTAACTACCTCTCCTGGACAAAGCACAAATCTGGTTTTCCTGTCAAGCTTTTCTCTGTTTCTTGAATCTGACATGGCCCACTTTTGTCCTTGTAAATTGTTTACATTTGAAAAGCTCAATCATGAAACAGAAGATGGTAAAACTTCTGTTTATCCAGAGGTTATTACTCACACTTCAGCTGAAGCTTCCTGAAATATTATTGCTTTTGGTTGCACTTTTGGGGGATATTTGTCGGAAAATGTATTTTGACATCAGTTACCTACAAGAAATTCTGAAACTTCAGAATGCATGAGAGGTTTTACAGGGGAACTCACATCGAAAAGTGGAATCTGAGGTTTATACTACACAGGACTTCCAGCCTTCCCTCTGCTAGCAGGGATGTATGATCATTGCCAACCTTCATTTTCATTTCTGATGCTAATTAATTTTGGCTTTTTTAGTATATCTAAAAAAAGAATGGAGATTCTCCTGAATAAAACACGACAGTGGTAATACTATTTCAACCAGAATTCAGTCTCTTTCCATCATTCTCAAATATCAGTTACTACTTTTTTAAACTATTTCAGCGAGGGAATGTTTATATATGATAGAACTAAAATGTAAACATGGGTTTAAGGTGATTGCTCAGCTTGCTTTATATAACAAAATATTTGCTGGTTTTCAAACTTATATTGAAACAGTATGTTAGTTCTGTTCTGACAGTATATAAAGATACTGGCTTTCCTATACACATAAGCAAAGTCTTTTTTATGAGCTTATAAAGGCGAGACTTAGGAATATTTAAGTAGTGGGTAATTCACAGAACAATATCTTTAGTCATTCAGCTAACATAGAAGGCAACCACAATTTATTCTTCTTAGATCTCTTCCTCTCATTTTTTATATCTTAGGAAGTAAAAGGTATTTAGAAAAGACTTAAATACATTTTTTTTACTATTATTGAACTATCAAAGATGTGCTCTCTTGTGGGACTCCCTTCACTTCCTAACTCTGTGTATGTTAACCCACTTCAGAGACGATAGTGAAATGAACCCAAAATGCCAACTTACTATTTGCATTATAAATGGAGGCACAAAAGGGTATTTTAAAACTTTTGGTTGATCTGGCATATCAAAGATTTCTTTCTAAGCTACTTCAGTGACTGCATTGAAGTAAACTGAAAGCAATAGCTTAAAAGTGGCACACACACACAAAAATCATAAAAAAAAAAAAAAATACAGCTTATTTCCATGGAAATCGTCAGTTTACTCTCCAAACCCCTACTTCTGAATTACTTCCCTTTCTTAGGCTCTTCTCTATTTGCAGGACTCAACAAGGAAGAAATGTGGAGTTTTCTGAATTCAAGTATTGAGTTAATTCTCACTGGAGTGCAATCCATTTTTCTGGACTTGTCAAATTGGCACTCAAACCTTCAGCAAATAGCCCCGCTCCCATTTTTTTATTCTATTGAGCTGATTACCAATACTAAAGCTTTCTCTCTATTCATGCATTTTGTAAGGTCTGCCATTTTCTTTTGCTTCATAAAGTACCCAACAAAATTACAAGTCATTAGAGTGTCTACCTGAGAGTCAATATATAAGTGTGGTTAATGAAGTTTAAACAAGAAGTTGCCGTGTCTTAACCATTGCTACAGCTTTCTTCACTTCCCCTTTGACCTTCACAAATCTATGGTTTTATTTTCTGTTTTCAAAATGGAGGCCAGGGACTTCCTAAGAATCATGGGAAAGTTGAAATGGGCCGTGCACAAGTAGCATTTCAATTTTACTAAATAACCACCGAACATGGTAGAGTGGACTCCTGCAAATTCAGCCAACAGGAACCCCTGGGAAGAGGTGAAGGTTACCATATGGTTATGGCAGCACTCATGGAAGGGACTGGACTTCTCCTTTTGAGCATTATCTCAAGGGAGTTGAGATGTAAGGGAGGAGAACTCTTCATGGGTTCAGAGGCTTGAGAAATGGAAACTATGCACAGAAATGAAATATTATCAGAACATGAGGGCAAAGGCAAAGGTCTTTGGTCATCAAATTCTTAGAAGCAAAATACAAATGTTACCAAATTTATCTCTATTATAAGGTATCTCTAAGGTGAAAAGTTAATATTTGACCATTTCCAAGTATTAAACTATGATCTCTTTAGAGAAGATATCCTATCTACCTATCATTTTATACTGTTAAGAGTATTTAGACTAAATTAGTATATCTTGGAGAAGGAAATGGCAACCTACTCCAGTGTTCTTGCCTGGAGAACCCCAGGGACGGGGGAGCCTGGTGGGCTGACGTCTATGGGGTCGCAGAGAGTCAGACATGACTGAAGTGACTTAGCAGCAGCAGCAGCAGCAGTATAATATCTGACATATGTTCACCTATAGTATAATATTCTCACAAAAATATCCCAAATTTTGCTTTCTTGCACACTTTAGCAAACTTTATACTGATAGGAAAATAATTCATACTGAAACAGGTAACAGTCTGCCTATTCTGATTTTGTTTAAAGTCACAAAGCGTCCTGGATATGAAAAGCTAAGGACATACAATTCTGTTTACAACTCCATCAACTATTTCAGTGCTACCCTTTGGAGATTCTTACAAACTGGTCACCAATATTCTGAACATCCACTCCCCCACACAACCCAGCTACCACCCAAAACAAAACAAAAAGAAAAAATAAGAAGTTATCACCATAGAGTCAGTGAAAAAATGACTAAGACTAAATTTTGGATAATTTTGATGAAGGGATATGGCAAACATTGCCACTTAACAATATAGAGCTCATTAGACCTGAGGTACATATGCCTCTAATTAAAGAATATAATATGCAATATTTTCAGCTTCACAACAAAACATTTCTTTAGGGTGGTTAGATACTTGACCTGGGTTTAAAAACTACTAACTAGTATTGAATGGTAATGCAAAATTTGCCTACTAGTTAGGCCTAGATTACTTATGAAAAAGTGAACAGAAATTGAAGCTGCTCAGTCGTGTCCGACTCTTTGTAACCCCATGGACTGTAACCTACTAGGCTCCTCTGTCCATGGAATTTTCCAGGCAAGAGTACTGGAGTGGATTACCATTTCCTTCCCCAGGGGATCTTCCCAACCCAGGGATCAAACTGGGGTCTCCTGCATTGCAGGCAGACACTTTACCACCTGAGCCACCAGGGAAGCCCTTCAGAACGCTTATAGTTATATGTTAAATCATTTGAGTATTGTTTTATAAGAAGTCAAACCTTTGGAAAGACATCCATGTGTATCCACCATATGTATCACACCTAGCTAAATTCAATTCACAATATATATGAGCTTCAATTGTAAATTGTGAATACATTTATTTATTATCAATTAATTTGCCAAAGTGCCAGTTCATAAAAATCATAGAAATTGGTATTTTCCTGGGGCTGCATAAAGCTTCAAATTATATTTAGCAATGGCTCATTCTAGAGGAAAACTTTAGGAATGTTCTATTATTGCCACATATCCCTGTGGCCCATGTTAGAAACACCTCAGTATATTTCCCTTTCTGCCACCACCTCATACCTACTTCCTCCAGAATTAAAACACTCCAGGCCATGTTATAAAGACCTTTGCCTGTCTCTTATACACATCTCTGCAACAGGCAGTCAGGCCTCGTCTAGAGTGGAGACTTGCACGTCTGCTTACCTCCTAAGCTGTAGCAGCAGGGTCAGGCTTCCTGTCGATTTGACACAGGGGTCTGTAGCTTTCCCTGGAGGCTGTCCCATAGGCTTGCCATATGTGCTACCGTGGTGTGAGCCGATACTCAGGGTTACAGTCGAGGCGATTCAGGACAACCAGATTCAACTGAAGTGGACTGAGACACCTGGGGGTCTTCGGAACAGTGGCATGACACCTCGAGTTCCTCTCAACTCCCCTGTGGAGAGCGCCACCTCTTGAGTTGTGAAGGGACCCTCGGTGTTACTCTCGAGTAGAGAAGGGTATGTCAAGATACTTCTTGAGACGCTGCAGAGGGTTTGAAGGACGCGTTCCAGGTTGAATTGGAAAGGGGTGACTTCCCCCAAGACGATACAGCTGACAAGGGCCTCATCTCTACTGGAGGGGAGAACTTCCTTTTTTTTTTTCTCGAGTTGTGGCAGGTTCCTCTCGAGTTAGGATGGAGACCTCAGGGACCCGGCCCTGTGGCCTCAAGAAAGGCCAGTCTCCACGCAAATTGCGAGGGACCACTCAGGATCCCTGTGCAGTTGTAGCCATCTCCTAAGTCCTCGTCTGAAGCCTGAAGTTTACTTTCCAGTGCTGACATTGATCGTGGGGTTCCAATGGAGGCTACACAGGGAAGTCAGGCCTCATCTCAAGTGGAGACGTGCACGTCCACTTTCCTCTCTTGCTGTAGCAGCAGGGTCAGGCTTCCCGTGGAGTTGACACAGGGGTCTGTGGCTTTCTTTGAGGCTTTCACAAAGGGCTGTCACACGTGCCACTGTGGTGTGAGCTGATACTCGGGGTGACAGTCGAGGTGGTGCAGGGAAACCAGGCTCATCTGGAGTGGACAGAGACATCTGGGGGACTTTCAGACTGGTGGAACGATCCTTGGAGTTCCTCTCGATGTCCTGTGGATAGTGCCTCCTCTTGAAATGCGATGGGAATTCTGGGAATCGTTCCCCAACGAAGCTGGGAAAGGAACCCTCATCTCAAGTGCAGGAGGGGTAACGGGCCTCCTCTTGAGTTGTGGCGGGGCCCTCGGTGTTCCTCTTGAGTGGAGAAGGGTATTTCGGGGTACTTCTTGAGTCGCTGCAAGGGTGTGAAGGACTCCTTGCAGGTTCAAGCGGGAAGGGGTGTCTTCCCCCGAGACGCCACAGCAAACAAGTGCCTCATCTCGCCTGGAGGGGAGAACCTCCTGTTTTTTCTCAAGTTGCGGCAGGTTCCTCTCGAGTTACAACATGGACCTCAGGGACCTGCCCTTGTGGCCTCAGGAAAGGTCAGTCTCCACGCGAGTTGCGAGGGGCCTCTGGGGATTCCTGCACAGTCGGGCCGGCTCCTAAGTCCTTGTCTGGAGGCTCAGGTTTCCTCTCCAGTGCTGACATGGATCATGGGGTTTCTCTGGAGGCTCCACAGGGGAGTCAGGCCTCGTCTTGAGTGGGACTTGCACGTCTGTTTTCTTCCCGAGCTGTAGCAGCATGGTCATACTTCCCATCGAGTTGATACAGCGGTCTATAGATTTCCCTCGAGGCTTTCTCATAAGGCTGTCATACATACCATTGTGGTGTGAGCTGATACTCGAGGGTGACAGTCGAGGCTGTGCAGGGAAACCAGGTTCATCTGGAGTGGACTCGACNCAAGTATTGAGTTAATTCTCACTGGAGTGCAATCCATTTTTCTGGACTTGTCAAATTGGCACTCAAACCTTCAGCAAATAGCCCCGCTCCCATTTTTTTATTCTATTGAGCTGATTACCAATACTAAAGCTTTCTCTCTATTCATGCATTTTGTAAGGTCTGCCATTTTCTTTTGCTTCATAAAGTACCCAACAAAATTACAAGTCATTAGAGTGTCTACCTGAGAGTCAATATATAAGTGTGGTTAATGAAGTTTAAACAAGAAGTTGCCGTGTCTTAACCATTGCTACAGCTTTCTTCACTTCCCCTTTGACCTTCACAAATCTATGGTTTTATTTTCTGTTTTCAAAATGGAGGCCAGGGACTTCCTAAGAATCATGGGAAAGTTGAAATGGGCCGTGCACAAGTAGCATTTCAATTTTACTAAATAACCACCGAACATGGTAGAGTGGACTCCTGCAAATTCAGCCAACAGGAACCCCTGGGAAGAGGTGAAGGTTACCATATGGTTATGGCAGCACTCATGGAAGGGACTGGACTTCTCCTTTTGAGCATTATCTCAAGGGAGTTGAGATGTAAGGGAGGAGAACTCTTCATGGGTTCAGAGGCTTGAGAAATGGAAACTATGCACAGAAATGAAATATTATCAGAACATGAGGGCAAAGGCAAAGGTCTTTGGTCATCAAATTCTTAGAAGCAAAATACAAATGTTACCAAATTTATCTCTATTATAAGGTATCTCTAAGGTGAAAAGTTAATATTTGACCATTTCCAAGTATTAAACTATGATCTCTTTAGAGAAGATATCCTATCTACCTATCATTTTATACTGTTAAGAGTATTTAGACTAAATTAGTATATCTTGGAGAAGGAAATGGCAACCTACTCCAGTGTTCTTGCCTGGAGAACCCCAGGGACGGGGGAGCCTGGTNTAGAGAAGATATCCTATCTACCTATCATTTTATACTGTTAAGAGTATTTAGACTAAATTAGTATATCTTGGAGAAGGAAATGGCAACCTACTCCAGTGTTCTTGCCTGGAGAACCCCAGGGACGGGGGAGCCTGGTGGGCTGACGTCTATGGGGTCGCAGAGAGTCAGACATGACTGAAGTGACTTAGCAGCAGCAGCAGCAGCAGTATAATATCTGACATATGTTCACCTATAGTATAATATTCTCACAAAAATATCCCAAATTTTGCTTTCTTGCACACTTTAGCAAACTTTATACTGATAGGAAAATAATTCATACTGAAACAGGTAACAGTCTGCCTATTCTGATTTTGTTTAAAGTCACAAAGCGTCCTGGATATGAAAAGCTAAGGACATACAATTCTGTTTACAACTCCATCAACTATTTCAGTGCTACCCTTTGGAGATTCTTACAAACTGGTCACCAATATTCTGAACATCCACTCCCCCACACAACCCAGCTACCACCCAAAACAAAACAAAAAGAAAAAATAAGAAGTTATCACCATAGAGTCAGTGAAAAAATGACTAAGACTAAATTTTGGATAATTTTGATGAAGGGATATGGCAAACATTGCCACTTAACAATATAGAGCTCATTAGACCTGAGGTACATATGCCTCTAATTAAAGAATATAATATGCAATATTTTCAGCTTCACAACAAAACATTTCTTTAGGGTGGTTAGATACTTGACCTGGGTTTAAAAACTACTAACTAGTATTGAATGGTAATGCAAAATTTGCCTACTAGTTAGGCCTAGATTACTTATGAAAAAGTGAACAGAAATTGAAGCTGCTCAGTCGTGTCCGACTCTTTGTAACCCCATGGACTGTAACCTACTAGGCTCCTCTGTCCATGGAATTTTCCAGGCAAGAGTACTGGAGTGGATTACCATTTCCTTCCCCAGGGGATCTTCCCAACCCAGGGATCAAACTGGGGTCTCCTGCATTGCAGGCAGACACTTTACCACCTGAGCCACCAGGGAAGCCCTTCAGAACGCTTATAGTTATATGTTAAATCATTTGAGTATTGTTTTATAAGAAGTCAAACCTTTGGAAAGACATCCATGTGTATCCACCATATGTATCACACCTAGCTAAATTCAATTCACAATATATATGAGCTTCAATTGTAAATTGTGAATACATTTATTTATTATCAATTAATTTGCCAAAGTGCCAGTTCATAAAAATCATAGAAATTGGTATTTTCCTGGGGCTGCATAAAGCTTCAAATTATATTTAGCAATGGCTCATTCTAGAGGAAAACTTTAGGAATGTTCTATTATTGCCACATATCCCTGTGGCCCATGTTAGAAACACCTCAGTATATTTCCCTTTCTGCCACCACCTCATACCTACTTCCTCCAGAATTAAAACACTCCAGGCCATGTTATAAAGACCTTTGCTGTATCTCACTAAGACTTCTTTCCTATGTGGCCACTAAGTTTTCCTGAAAACACACCTTCCTTAGATTCTCTATATAAACTTCTCAAGGGAAGTCTGCTTGGCAGGAATAAGGAAACAAACAAAACTGTATAATAAGGCAAAGGAGGCCAGAAGAACACTGTTCTGTCTCAACAGCAGTTGGCATTTCTGTGAATCGTCCATCTCACTGAGTTTATAAACCATGTTGAATACCAGACTTCCTGCTGGTCCTAAAGAAATAATTATTACTGAGAATAATAATGAGACTTTATCAACACTATTAAGATGTATTTGGTTAAGCAGTTAAATTGACTTTGGAGATGAAAGGGGGAAAAAAGAATTAAAGTGTCTGACACTTTTAAAAGCAAATAACAAGAAGCACAAAGGTAAACTTTTGACTTATCAAGGAAATGAGGTTTCCTAGGAATCATCTCTGTATTGTTAGAATATAGAAATAAAAAATATAAAAAGTTACCTTAAACTGCCATTTTATCTCTTCACTGCGATAAGACTGAGGGATAAGACAAAAACGTATGTATAAAAAGAAATTAAAATCTTTATTTTTCTTTCTGAGAATATCCAACTTCCTAATCAGTATAACTTGAAAGTTTATTTAGTATGGTTTCTTAATATTCCATATAATTCAGAATTCAAAATGTCATTTATAAATCTTTATATTTAATAACTTTGTTTGGCACATACAGAGTTATTAAGAAAAGAACTGTGAAATTTTGTGTGTTTAAACATGATAGCAAAATTTTTTTTCATAGGAAAAGATCCACTCCTACCTATCCCTCCACTCAGGAAAGAAACACATGTTATGGATGAAGACATTTAATTGGACAAACACAGACAAGTGCTAAATCCTATGAAATACAACAAGATCAGTCAGATTCTTAACGTGAAACATTTTATTGTTCATTTCTAACACTGTCTAAAATAATCCTGGATTTCATTTAATCTCTGCCATGGTACTAAAAATTCAGAAAGCAGTAAAATCTAGGGCAGACCATGTTTCAAGAACTGCTGCCTGATAAAAATGACAACCCCTCCCCCATGTCAGGTTCAGGTACACGGGAGCGGGTCTTCCTGTTATTCTGATGCATGCCTTTCTTCCCATATTAACAATAAAAGTTTAGTGTGCTATCTGACTGCAGAAGTTCCTTCCTGAGCACAAGTGTGTCTTATCTGTTAAGAAATTCTGACACCAGGTAGATAGTTGTTTATATCAAAAAGCATCGCTCTTAGGCAGATAACTGAGTGTTTTAAGAACTCAGATAAAGGAGCAAGTTGTCTGTGCAAATATACAAAACACTGTAGATAAGATGGGTTTCTTTCTGAAAAGACTCTTGAGCACTTCTACATACACTCCTATCACATGTCCATGTTCTAAAGCTCTCCAACAACTGCCCACCCCACCTAATCTCCATATGGTTTGCTTCTGTTCAGTTCCCACCATCTAGTCAAGAAAGACTAAAAGTCAGATCACTAGTCTCCAAAACACTTCTGGCTTTCTCCCTCCTTTCACATAGGGAACATGCTAAGACAGAAGAATACAAACTAGGTAGTCTACCGTTCCTCTCTCCCAGGGCTGACAGTTAGCTTTCACTGCTGACCTACCCAAAAATTAAACTTGCTGTCTGTGCTAACTCCCCACCACTTTTTTCCTACCCCTGAAAAGAGGTCAATTGGATAATATTAACTTAGGTTCATGTGTCAACATATTACTGATCTCTATCCCTCCAGGTAACTATCTTTTCAAAATTGAAATGTACAAATCATCCGATAAGACCTCAATCATCCAGCTGTTATTTTTAAGCATCAAGTATATGCTGGGCATTCTGCTGAGATCATAAAAATATATGAGAGTTCTTACTTTGGGTGCTTATAGATCGATATAGTTAGCAAACATTAACCCTTTGGTAAATGTGGTCATACAGATATGTACAGAATGGGCTGCCCTGGTGGCTCAGATGGTAAAGAATCTGCCTGCCAAAGCAGGAGACCAGGATCTTATCCCTGGATCATGAAGATTCCCCTGGAGAAGGGAATGGCTACCCACTCCAGTATTCTTGCCTGGACAATTCCATGGACAGAGAAGCTTGGTGGGATACAGTCCATGGAGTTACAAAAAAGTTGGACATGACTGAGTGACTAACACTAACACAGGAGGTGCTGGGCAAACATAGAGGAAAACAAGGTCACATAGCTTTCTGGAAAGGAACAGGAGTAAAGGCAATTGTAAACACCTCAGGACATGCAGAATCCTGAGGTATGCACTGTGCTAGTAGGCTAACATTTTGATTTACCTGTATGATGAATGCTCAGGATCCATCTCAAGCAAAACGCTGTTCTCAAGCACTATCAGTTCTACCTACAAAATCTGCTTCTCACCTGTCCTCTTGTCTCCAAACCCACTGCCCCAGTTAAGGCCCGGATCTTCTGCGTGGTGGTGCTGTTGTTGTCGTCACTCGCCATGTCTGACTCTTTGTGACCCCATGGACTGCAGCATGCCAGGCTTCCCTGTCCTTCACCACCTCTCAGAGTTTGCTCAAACTCATGTCCATTGAGTCACTGATGCCATGCAACCATCTCATCCTCTGTCGTCCCCTTATCCTCCTGCCTACAATCTTTCCGAGCATCAGGGTCTTTTCTTTCAAATTAGTCTCCTGGCCTCCATGTTATCATCATATTGAGCTTGCTAAAATGCAAATCCCTAGCTACCTGGTGGTTTGGGGTAAAGGCCTGAGAAAGACATCCTACAGAAGTGGCTCCCAACCTGGTGTACAAATAGGAAGTGAGAAAGAATGCGGTAAAGGCATTTCAGAGAAGGCCCAGCCTGAGCAAAATTATGGAGTTGGGACAAAGTGTGGTATGAGCATGAAAGAATCTCAAGTTCTAGCATTTACATAAGGATAAAGTCTGATCTGAATGATTTCAAGCCAATGGAAGAGATATTTTTAGTCAACTGAATATTGTGAGAATATTTAGTCAGCCTTCCTAAAGAAGCAACTTCCTTTTTTGAGAATGAGACCAGTCCTAACTTCAGAATTTCTTTTCCACTCTCAAAGACTCCTCCAAAGTATGTTCTTCATCTTCTTTATAATCCAACATACCTGGAGGCTTTTTCTCATCTATTCATCAGATTTTTCTTGTTCATAGAATTCTTTATGGCTATTCTGATTTTCTTCTCAATTATTACCTCATCTCCCCCATTACACTCTGGAGGCAGGAGATTTGAATGGTGTTTCTTTCTTTTCTCCCTTTCAGAGCATTTTAGAGCTCTATAAATCTGTTAATCTGTCATCTTAACATTCCCAAACAAAAGCAGAAAAAATATTTTTATATACCTGTTTCTCAAAAAATACTTTCCAACAGAGATGCATTCATGCTTGCTAAATCGCATCAGTTGTGTTGGACTCTTTGCAACCCCATGGACTGTAGCCCACCAGGCTCCTCTTTCCATGGGATTCTCCAGGCAAGAACACCAGAGTGGGTTGCCAGCCCTCCTCCAGAGGATCTTCCTGACCCAGGATTGAACTTGCATATCCTGCATTGTCAGGCAGATTCTTTACCACTAGCGCTACATGGGAAGCCTTCACGCAGAGGTAACAGCAAAGAAATTTATAGCTCGAGTTGAAGTGTCCAAGGTCATTAGATATGAAATACAACTGGTTACCTGTTGAGAATGCCTACCATGGATCAGGAGTCTAGGATTCCCTGCCTCATTTAATCATAATAACTTCATAGCATCAGAGTTATTACTCCGATTTTATGGATGAGAAAACTGATGCTCAGGGAGATCAATTTGCCCATGTTTTTCAACATTCAATGAACAAATATTTACAAGCACTCTCAATTTGCAAGGCCTTGTGCATATAAAGCGGATATGATGCTTAGTTAAAATAAAACATGTTCCCTAACCACATGAAGCTTAGAGTCTATTAAGAAATCTAGCACTAAACAAACATTCACACAAATGAGCATGTAATTGTGCTTTGGGGAGATTTTAACCTTGCCAGGTAAGTTAAAATCTAACTGCAGAAGAGAACCAAAAGTGACAAACATTTAACCATGGAAGAAGAGAAGAAAGATTTTTTTTTCTGGTATAATAGGCCAGAGTCAGGGTTTAAACCTATATCCATATGACTTAAAACTTTATGATTCAAGTATTTTAAGCCTATGGATTCAAAGTAACACAACTTTAAAACACACAGAACTCTCAATGGCACCTTTGAAGAATGCTAGAAAATGAGCTAAAATCTAGTATATAAAGGGTTAAATCTATTATTTTACCCTGAGTCTCACATATAAATAATTATGAACATATAATTCCTCAGAGTAATCAAATAGGGGAAGCTTATTTTAATAGAAATATTTTAGCTACTAGGTTTAAAGGAATTATACTAATAGAATTAATATATTGTTGCCTGTGATAAATTAAGAGATACAGGCAATAATCAATAATGGCTACTAATATCACAAAAAGGGAGGCAATAAGATACTTTTGCCTCCTAATAAGAATATACTACACATCTATGACAACTTCCCTGGTGGTTCAATGGTAAAAAACCCACCTGCCAATGCAGGAGACATAGGTTCGGTCCCTGGGTTGGGAAGATCTCCTGGAGAAGGAAATGCCAACTCACTCCAGTATTCTTGCCTGGAGAATCCCATGGATGGAGGAGCCTGGTGGGCTACAGTCTATGGGTTTGCAAAAGAGTCAGAGACAATTTAGCGACTAAACAACAACACATCTATGAATTAAGACTGAAAAAAAAAATTCAATCGTGCCTTTAAGTACCAATTTATAGGAAATAGAAAAGAAAACAGAAACCTGGAAAAATATAACACAAAAATATAAACATTAAAATCAGAAAATGCACAGAAAAAAAATGACCCAGTTTCTTCACCAAATAGATAATAAGGTGGGGGAGGGTGGAAAGAAAGGACAAAGGAAACTTGCAGATTGTAAGACATTTAAGAGACACATTCACCAATTCTGTGTCCACATGTTCTGTGGACCTTGTTAGAATTCAAATTCAAATAGATTGTTTAAATATGAGACAGTTGGAGATATCTGAACCCTGACTTGATACTTAATCATGTTCAGGAATTTTTGGTTAAAATTTTGGTTGTGTTAATAATATTGCAATTTTTAAAAAAACAAACAGCCATTAACTTTGAGAGATACACAGTATTTGGAAATTTTTACAGATGAAACTGTTTGGTTCAAAAGAATCTTATTAAAACAAAATTAAATGATGACATAGATGAAATAAGATTTTTTTTTTTTTTTTGGCTGTGCTGCACATCATGTGGGATCTTAGTTCCCCCACGAGGGATCAAATCTACCCCCTCTGCACTGGAAGCGAGGAGTCACTATACAACTGGGGAAGTCTCAGATGAAACAATAGGCCATAATTTATTGTTGAATCTTGATGGGAACATGGAAATCTTGATGGGAACATGGGGGGAAAAACATATATTTTTATATACGTTTGAGACTTAAAATTCAACAATAAATTTGATCTAATTTATAAATTTAATAATAAGTTTAAAAGCTTAAAGAAAAACCATTTTTCCTTCCCTTGTTTCCCTCTGTCTACTTCTACAAGTAACCCCTGTTAAGACTAGAGTTCTCTTTTAAAGGCTCAGTAGAAAAATAACCATCCAAAGATTTCCTCCATCAGAGAAAGGGGTCATCCGAGCTGTGGGGCTACTTTTGCTTTAATTATCATCCTCTTTCTTTTTGGACAAAATAAATGTAATTTAGCCAACTCTGAAATATGCTAGGAGAAGACATATTTTTCAGTCCAGACATTAGGCAGCCTAAAAAGTGCACACCCTTCAAAACTACTTAGATTAAATCCTGTCACACCTCTTCCTCATTTTTCAACTTCACTTTTTACCATCCTGCATTTTGACATCATGGACATTTACAATTGTCAGCAAGGACACAGCCTTTCTCCGTGGTTACTGTAAACTTACTTAATGTTCATATAGAGAAGTCCAGAGTCGACGGCACGTTAACTCAAATGAGTTCTTAGAGATCTTTGGATCCATCCCCCTCATTTCCGGGGGTTAAGTAAGTTAGACTCCGAACAGTGATGGGACCTGCTTTAAACACATAGTGAAGAGAAGTGCCAGATCTGAACACCCTAAAATGTCAGACACAGTTTTCCTCTTCAATTCTGTATACCCAAGAACAGAGGAACACTTGGAACTGTGATTTTATGATTCATTTTAGCCAATGTGTCCCAAAGCACATAATCCTTGGCAACACAATTGATTCCCTAAGACCATCCCCTCTTCCCATCCTGGAGTGATGGCACTGATAATAAACAGCAGTAGATCCCTACTAGAGCAGAAGAGCTCAGAGGCCTGAAGGTGCTGCTGAGCCCCAAACAGATTGCTCTCTGATCAGTACAGCATGGACCATGCCTTCTCCTGACCTGGAAGATGCCCTGTGTGCTTCAAACCTACAACAGTGAATGTTTCTTTTATCTCAACTCTCCTTTAGTCCTTGCATAGATTTCTGACGTTTTTCTAGTTTCAAAAAGCCCTGTGTTTTAAAAAAAATTACCAGGGCACATTTGAAACCCTCTCTTCCTCTCACTTGACACTAAACAGATACAAAGATGAATAAAATTAACATCCTTAATCAGTGCTCTGGCATTGGTCATCCCTGAGCTGAAGCAATTGCCTATGTGACAGCTGAAAATACTGTTAAAATGTCTTCTGTGCTAATTTCCTACAAATGCATAAAAATGCTCCCTATCCCATTCTATAAGTTTTATAGGTCTCCAAGAAAATCATACCCAAGAATAATAAGTGAAATTGCCTGAGGTCTCAGATGCAGTGAAGACACTGCTAAGAGCTAGGTCTCTACTTAACTGATCCCAAACTCATGCAGTGTATGCAGCAGACGTAACATGCGGGTGTCTCAGAGCTCAGAGGAGGAGCTATCTCCCCAGGAAGGGCCCACCAGGACCTCTGGGCAGTCTGTTCTTTAACTTCTCATTCTCCGGGGAAAGAGCCAAAACAAGTTCTTTGCTTTGTAGAGAGGGCTATAAAACGGCTGCAAGAGAACAGACTCACAGTAAACTTGATATTGGGTGTGTATAAATGTTCATGACTCTGCTGTTTAGTGTACATGAGTCACCAGAACACAGTGAGGCTCCAACATAAACCATGGCCTCAGACCTCACCCTCGGTCCCTGCCATGAGCTTATTCACACATGATGTGCTAGCCTGGCGCCCAAAACTCCCAAATCATCCTGTGAGTCAGAGCTCATTACGTGGAACACTTCAGACTCACTATCCTAATGTTTGGCCATTATTTTCTTAATTGAACTCATGAAGGGAACATGGCAGGTGGGGGCAAGCTGTTACTTAGGCAGTAGAGGATGTGAAGTGGAATCAAAGGTACCTAGAAGAAAATATTTCATGTTTAGCTTGCCTTCTAGGGTGTCAACGGCTTCCCTGGTGGCTAACTAGTAAAGAATCTACCTGCAATGCAGGAGATGCAGGGGAGGTGGGTTCCATCCCTGGGTCGGGAAGATTCCCTGGGGAAGAAAATGACAACCCACTCCAGTATTCTTGCCTGGGAAATTCCATGGACAGAGAAGTCTCGTGGCTACAATCCATGGGGTCACAGAAGAGTCGGATATGACTTAGAGACTAAACAACAACAGAGGACATCAAAGGCTCTGGAGTTCCTATTTCCAAGTCCCAAGGCCAACTCTGCCCCTTAAAGTATGTGTATCTTGGGCATGTTACCCCCACCTCATCAGGAGGTGAAATGGTGTTTACCTTATGAAAAAAGCTAGCTCATCATAACTATATATAACTCTCAAGTCTGTGTTACATTAGGAAAAAAGTCCCCTTGAGGTCAGATAAATTATTTTGCTAAATAACTAGAATTTTATATTTTAGTTTTATATTTTAATAAGCTCTCACTAGAACAGTAATTCTGGGAATGCAGATATAAATAAGTACCATTTTTATTTTGTCTTCAAAATATCTTCACTTTAAACCATCTGTGTCATTGATATATAAACCATAAAGTTTAACCCATTAACCCACTGCAACAAAGACGGTCATGAAACTGAATTCAAATAGCTTTCTTCATTACACACTTGTTCAATAATTGATTTTTGGATTTGGAAAACAAAATAAGCTGAAAAATAGCAACCAATATAAATCTCAATGATATCTTCAGGGAGTTTAAAATTATATCTTTAATCACTGATCATTTCCTGTGATTCTATCTCAGAACTATTTCTAAGTATCTTTTCTATAACTTTTAGGTTCATGAGCTTATTTATCTTCTTGCTAAAGTTCAAAATCTAATTTCTAACACAGGTTACTTACTGTAATAAACTCTACAAGCTTAAAAATGACAGGTTGAAAGATACAATTTTTTAGAGTTATGAATTAATAGTCATATATGTCAAAGACTTTGAAAGTGCCAACTTTTTCATATTTATAGATATATTATTGAAATGATAAAAAATGAACTGCAGAAAGAGGAAAGAACTGAGAACCACATATAATGAATCAAACACACTTAACAAGACATGTACAGACACTTTGGTGTGCATCTCTTTTATTACATTACATTAATCAAATACTGCTAAAGACATTCATCTGAGCAAAGTGTCACAATGATATTCTATAAAAACATTCTTTTGAGAAGAGTTCGTTCTGACAGCCATATCAACTATATTGTCTTAAGTGATTGTCAGACCCACATTTCTCAGAAATTAAGACAATTTATGTTCATGCCTCTTGAGGTACCCTCTCCCTCCATCCACTTCCTCCCACCCAACCCCCATTGAAGCTAGCGTTTTAAAAGAAAATAGCTTAATTGGATAAAATGCACAAACTCTGATAAAGATTCATTAAAACCTGGATGTAAATGATTTAAATTTTTGTTTCAAAAGCCTGACATCAATTCTTCTAGAGTTTAAGTTTTTGCAAATTAAAATATAAAATTCTAGTTATTTAGCAGAATAATTTATCTGACCTCAAGGGGACTTTTTTCCTAATGTAACACAGACTTGAGAGTTATATATAGTTATGATGAGCTAGCTTTTTTCATTTTCATGCTGACAAACCACCTAAATATCACAGTTAATGTAATTGTTCGTAATATGTGTTTGGATTTCCCTGGTTAAATTCTACTAGAGTACTACTACTCCATTGGTACAAATAGATTTGTAGAAAACTAAATCTATCACTTAATACTCTATTTAATACTGAGATAAACACATAGAAGAGCAAACAGATGAGGAAGATGAGTAGTATTTTAATATCTTTAGACATCAGACTATGTAAAAATCATAGTATATTATTAAGCCCTTTCGGTTATAGTCAAATGTTTCAAAAAAAAAACAATGATTAAAACAATTAAAAAACACAACTTCTCTAATCTTTAAATAGCCCATGTAATTTAACTTACACATTCAGATATATTTATAATGCTCTATACTATGTTCTGTTTTTGTCCTTTCTAAACTAAACTGGATCTTCAAACAACTTCAGTTCAGTTCAGTTCAGTTCAGTCGCTCAGTCATGTCCTGCCTCTTGAGAAACCTATATGCAGGTCAGGAAGCAACAGTTAGAACTGGACATGGAACAACAGACTGGTTCCAAATAGGAAAAGGAGTACACCAGGCTGTATATTGTCACCCTGCTTATTTAACTTATATGCAGAGTACATCATGAGAAATGCTGGACTGGAAGAAGCACAAACTGGAATCAAAATTGCCGGGAGAAATATCAATAACCTCAGATATGCAGATGACACCACCCTTATGGCAGAAAGTGAAGAGGAACTAAANTAGAGAAGAGCCTATTTTTTTCATCTTTGCATTTCCTATGCCAAACAGTTAATATTTCAGTGGTAGCAAAAATTATATATATGTACACATCTGTGTGAAAACACAGAGAGTTAGAACTCAATACTGACATCTGATAACGTACCACTGGAATATTCATTCAATAAATGAATGACTAAATGAAACAGTGAAACAATGATATGATGATCAATGGGAGAATCAGTAGAAAAGCCTGCGAGGAAGAGAAATTTGAAGAATAAACAGAAATGAAGAGATGGAGGGCAGGAAGAAGACTTCCAAGCTAGGAGAATAGAAGTAAAAGAAGAGAGTAATCACAGTGCTTTGAAAAAGTAAAAAGGAAGATACAGGCAGGGAAACATGTCAAAAAGATTTCTAAACTCTTAAGAGTCACATTGTTACAATTATTATTAATCATGCATTAACATTTTAAATTGCTTAATAATAAAAGGAGCTTTATTAGATTTACTTTGTAGTCTTTTTCAATGAACATGCATAATTCTATAAAGCGTTAATGAGTATACACAGGCTATGCTATGCCATAAGCTATGCCAAAAGACCCTGATGCTGGGAAAAACTGAAGGCAGGAGGAGAAGGGGATGACAGATGATGAGATGGTTGGATGGCATCATTGACTCAATAGACATGAGTCTGAGCAAACTCCAGGAGATAGTGAAGGACAGGGAAGCTTAGCATGCTGCAGTTTATGGAGTCGCAAAGAGTCGGACATGACTGAGCGACTGAACACAATGCTATGCCATGCACTTTTTAACTTAATATTTCATGTGTGCATAGCCATGACTTAATAAGGTATGAGCAAATTTTCGCTCTGTGACACTCAGACACTGCTCTTCACAGAAAGACCAAGTAGTTGGCTGTGCTTCCTGGAGTATGTCCGGGAGTGGATAGTTCTCACCACCACTTTCCTTTCACCTTAATTTTTTTCTACTAGCTGCACAGATATATTCTTAACTAGTTTTCTGTTTTTTGTTTTTTTTTTTAAAGAAAAGCTAGTTTTTGCATTCTTTTTTTTTTAATCACTAGAAAGGCTATAGATGTTTCCATATCTTGACTTGCTTCTGTTTCCCAACTTAAAATGTTCTCCTTTGGCAACTCATGAAGGGCAATCTTGGTGCAAATCATTTCCCTGCTTCTTGTCTACTTAAAATAGCAAACTTTCACTGGTTAAGCCTGTCATTTAGAGCAAATCGTTGTGTCCTACACAAAAGGAACACTTCTCTGCATTTTTCCCTACTATGTGCCATAATACATGTAAAATATAGTTATTTACCCCATTTTGGTTCATCACATGGTTTAGATCAATTTCTACAAAATCTAAATTGCAGAGGACCCTTCCATGATCCACCACATCCTAGGACTGCAAAACTTCTTCACCAAGTGCAATGGTTCAGGGACATTTCAGTCCCCTAAGCATGCAGCTCATGGCAGGCCAGTCTGGGACCACTGTGGAGACTGCCCTTCCACTGGCGACAGAGCCCTGGCCCCTTGGGGAGCAGTGTCAGGGACTTGATGTCATCTATGAGAGACAGCTGCAGGTAGAGCGACAACCTTCCTCACTTGGGTAGGGGGCCTGGAACTGGAATGCTATCTCAGGCAGAAGAGGAAAGGGATCAAGAGCTTAAAGCACATCCTCTGTTACTTCTGCCTTTGGGGACACATTTTCTGAGAGCAGATCAGGAACTGTGTTGTCAGGGATCTTCACTGTGGCTTGGACATTACTATATTGATATTCACTGCAGATAGGAATGAAGAATTGCTGGCGCACAGTCTTACCAGCCAGGGCCAGGAGGCCTCCGATCACTCTCAGGAAGACAAGCATTTGGGGTCCACAGAGGGCAAAGAAGGAGAGGATGAAGCAGATCACCAGGATGATGAGACCACAGAGCAGCATGGCTGCGGCTGCCCTTCCCCAAGCTACAAGGAAAAACAAACAGTCATTACAACAGGCATGCCAAATTTAAAAATTACTTAACAAAGCATCAACAGTTTTTTTTTCTTTCTAATAATTATATTTGGGTGGAAGGATAGCTTTTCTTTCAATAATACTTAAACATCTCCATATTTTAAGGGAAGAACAGGCAATTTGTAGGTAGGACATTAATATAGAGAAATACAGTAATGCCTTACCCACCCCCGTTTGGGGGCAAATGTTTATACCTCCGAAATGAAAGGGAGACATCATTAAACTGTATCTCATTTAATAAGTGGATAATTTGGCCATATAAACAGGTATATTTAAAAGATTAACTCAAGTTCTAATCCAGTACAACCCAATAAACAACATTTTTGGTATTGAACAATCCATATTATAATCTCTTCAGGAACTGTTTCAATTACTTTTAAAAGGATCATTGTTTTGTATTAAGATTTGGTTCCATGAAAAAAATAATTTTTGAAAACAGAGTACCTATGCCTAGGCAGAGATGTGAAATAAAACAACTTAATTGTAAAGTAGGTATGATTTTTATAACAAGTTTAGGTGCAAACAACCTTTCTAAATTTTTGCATAAATTTTTTCTGAAGTATTTAGAATTTGTTGCACAATAATTCTCAGTTATTGACATGCGCCCTAAAAACAATCGGGATGAGGTAGAAATTGAGTTCTGGTTTCAAAGATCGATGTGGGCAGCTCCAGCCCTGGCTCATTCTGCTCTACGCCTAGGAAGAGAAAAGCCATGACTTCCCAGCTAAGGATTCCAGCCAATCACTCTTCCTGTTCAACCTGCACCAATTTGTAAAATCTCTTTCCCACACAACTTTCTCTGCAGAGGTAGTAACTGACATGTATGAAGTAATCACTCTGTGCCAGACATGGAGCTAAGAACCTGCCACGGTTTAACTCTCTGAATTCTCACGATAACTCAAGGTTCACATTCTGTTATCATTTCTATTTTAGAAGTGAGATTACACCGAGGCTTGGAGAGTCCAGATAACCTGCCTCCAGTCACAGAGCTGGCAGCCAAGTCTGATTTCTAGCCTGTCTGAAGCCAAAATATGACTCTTTTTTTCTTTGGGGATACGATTTCCATGCTGGAAAATTCATCCATTTAAAGTGTACAATTCAGTGGTTTTTACTGTATTTACAGGGTTGTGCAGCCATCACCACTTACAATTCCAAAAACTTACATCACTCCAAAAAGAAACCCCATGACCGTTAGCAGTCACCTCCTCTTCCCTTCTTCCTTCAGCTTCCAACAACCACTAATCTACTTTCTGTATCTATAAATTTGTATACCTTGTACAGTGCTTATAAACGGAAGTATAGTTTAATACTTTGTGCCCTTTGTCCTGTGCTTTCACTTAGCATGTTTTCACAGTTAATCCATATTGTGGCAGCATGGATCAGGACTTCATTCCTTTTTATGACCAATAATTATTCTATTGTATGGAGAGCCCACATTATGTTTGTCCACTCGTTCATTAATGAATGAACGTGTACCCTTAACCTGTTTTTCTTTATGGGATTTGGAAAGGAGAGTTGCATGTGCCTCAGTGCTGGTCCTACTCCAACTTTAACACTGCTTGGCTGGCAAACATACCCTCACTTAATTTTGGTCACTAGACTGGTCAAATGGTAGACAAACCTAAGGACTAGCAGAAAGAACAAAGGCTTGGGAACCTTGTTTATACCCTGCCTCTACTACCTATTAGGGTTTCCCAGGTGGTGCTAGTGATAAAGAACCTGCCTGTCAATGCAGGAGACAAGAAACACAGATTTGATCTCTGAGTCAGGAAGATCCCCTGCAGGAGGGTACAGCAACCCATTTCAGTATTTTTGCCAGGAAATCCTCATGGACAGAAGCAGCTGGTGGACTACAGGCCACGGGGTCACAAAAAGTCAGACACAACTGAGTAACTAACTTTCACTTTCTTTCAAGTAGAAGACACATGCTCGGGTTTTTTTCCATGCTCAAATATTATGTTTTCACACAAATGACCCTTTAGTAGCACTGTCAGGATGACAATCCCAATGGCATTGTCAGGGGCATGACAGCCCACGAGTGGGTCCACTTTTGTTTATAATTTTTACTACTTTCCTCCAAGTCCTGCTCTTTCTGTGAAATCAATAAGAGATTTTAGGACCAAGGTAAAAAGAAATGTTTTATTTTAAAAGCAACATAGATAAAGCCAGAATGTGAAATTGAGTAATTGATTCTCTTTTTTCACTTTTGCCTTGGCTTTTGTGTAAGGTAACTTTCCAGAGAAGAGAAGCCATCTTTGGAAAGAACTAAGACCATCTCTAAGTCTACACCATAGACCACTGACACAAAACCATCAGTGGTGCTTATAGAAAATATGGATTCTTGTGTGTCCCTCCAGATACACTGAATCACAGTTGAAAAGATAGTGCCCAGGAACCTGCATTTTACTAGTATTTCTTACTAGTATACTAAAGTTTGAGAACAACTAAGATAGATGATTACTCTTCTTATAAGAACTGCTGTTGCACTGCCAGAAAGGAGCATACAACTTTCAGTGTGTGACCCACTGCCAATTACAGTCTCATTTCTATAGATTTTTTTCATGGCTACTGCCAATCATTAAATTCAATTAAATACAATCATTAAATTCAAATAAGCAGACACTGATTTTTCCTTTTAAGTTGAATTCACAGGTTTGTAACTGTTCCATGAAAAGGAAATACATCTGTATATGCATACAAAGGAATACAAACATTATGAAGATTAATTGAACAGTAAAATGTGAGTGTTCAATAAAAACAGAAAAAAAAATCCTAACAGGGAACATATGTAATAATCAAACTTTGACAATTACAGAGTAAGGTTTTTAAACTATAGCTAAATAATGTATGATAGTGCCTAAAGAGTAATATCAATCACTTTACCTGTTTGAGGAAAATTAATACAAAATTAAATTATTGCTATTACTACTTCCTCTGACACTATAGCTATAATTTACATTTAGTTTCAGGTACTTGAAAGAAATTAAAGAAATAGTAAGCCAATTCACCTAAAACCAACAAGTGAATGTAAAGATAAACAGATCATTTTAATAACTCTTTCTATGCTATGTTAAATCAACTCAATTAGCGTCTTGCTTATTTAAAATGCTGAGTCTGAGAGAACTCAAAATGGACACTTCAGCAACATTTTGTCTGGAGAAAGCCTGCCTTGGAAGTAGAACATGTAAAACTTGCTCCTTGTAGCGTGGAAACACCCACAGTGAATCACTTAACTATAATTTGAGATATAAATCTTAGCACGGTTTTGAAGGTCCTGACGGATGTATAACAAGGAAGGCAATCTGCTCTCATGTCAATGATTATTTTGTTGTAAGATGGTGAGATGGACCCTATCAGATCTGAGCAGGGCCCTCCCAGCCCAACATTCTGCCTGAGAAGGAGCCCAACTGCCATGTAGACTTACAACACAGCAATCTTCCAAGACACACACTTTAAAAAGGCTAAGTACCTTTGGTCTCCCTTAATTACCCAGAATGAGCCTAATATTCCCAAATTTAACAAACCCTTTTGAGAACTTTTTATACTATACCTTGATCTAAATTATACCTATTTACCAGCCCCAATGAAAAAAAAACACTTTTTAAAACTTGTCCTAAAGCTACCTCTTTCATGATTCAACAGATGTTCCTCAGTTCTTCACAGACAATCCATCTTCATCTATTCCAAATATAACTCTGTCCTTCATTAATATTTTATATAGTAAATTTTATTGCCTTTCCTAATCTGTATTTTATTGGCATTTGTTACATCCATACTAAAATTTGAGAACAACTTAGATGATTGATCTCCTTATAAAGATAGATTGCAGCACTGCCAAAAGGAGAATGTAAGTTTCATGAGAAATGAGACTACTATCAACTACAGTCTCATTTCTATAGTTTTTTTTTCATGGTTACTGTCAATCATTAAATTCAATTAAATACAATCATTAAATTCAAACTGTGTGTGTGTGCGTGTGTGTGTGTGTGTGTGTGCAGGGGTTGGGGAAGTTGTCAATTACCCTTCTCTGAACTGAGACCACAACAGGTAAACAGAGTTTCTATGCAGGAATTTTGTTTGTTTGTTTGTTTTCTTAAAGGAAGACAAATTTTGTGTTTCATATGTATTCATAATTTATTCTGTCATAAGTTTATTTTCTAAATACCACTTGGAGAAATTCATGTTATCAAAGAAACCAGAAATATTATAAATCCACTTTTAAATAAGATTCATTAAAGATCCATTTAGGTAAAGAATGGCTTATCAAATTTTGCTATTTCTTGCAAAGATTCAACACTAAATCAACAACATGGAAACCATTCGCTGATCACTAATGAAATTCTGAGTTTTTTCTAGGAAATATTTTTAAATCTTTTGTATGAGGAAGAATGCTGTATCTTTTTCCAGAGGTTATATACTAAAATACGACATTACAAGGCAAACACAGCCGGGAAAAGACCAATAAGATCAACTGATAAGAAAAGAGCAATAAAAGTAAAAATAAGTAATACCTCGAATATCAAGCTAGAAACCATAGATCTAACTTAAATCTGTGGAAAAGAAAAAAAATTTTTTTAAGATAAGGAGAGCACTACTACTATTGTGGGTGATATTTTGGAGACTGTCATGACTTTTTCACCCCTAATTAGTATTTCGTTTAATGGATTTTGTTGCATTCTTCAGGAGTTTTACATGTGGGCACCAAATAGTGAGGTTTCCCCAGTGGCTCAGTAGTAAAAAATCAGCCTGCAATGCAGGAGGCGTGGGTTCTGTCTCTGGGTCAGGAAGATCCCCTGGAGGAGGGCATGGAACCCACTCCAGTATTCTTGCCTAGCAAATGCCATGGACTGAGGAGCGTGGCAGGCTAGATAGGATGGCAAAGAGCTGGACATGACTGAAGCGACTGAGCAGAGCACACAGCAACAAATGTTGCCCGAAACCTACTGTGGCCGAGCCCCTTACTCAGTGCCCTGCAGACTTCAAACTGTCACCCAGCGGAGGACGGCTCCTTTCCAGGACAAAAGATTCATCTATGAACAAGACAGAAAACCCTACCTAGTGAATCTGAGATTTTGTCAGATTTCTTCCTATTGTTTCTATAAAGTTCTTTATGTCATACACAAGCAGAACTGCAAACTGGGTAAGACCAAAATTAAAAATATAAAAAGATGCTATCTACAAATAAACATAAGCATGGGTGGAAGATATATTCAAAAAGACTGTTGCCTGTTCATTGAGGAGACTTGCAGTAATACAGACCAGTGCTTCTGAAACTTAAAAGTGCTGGTGAATCAATCACCGGGGGACCAAGTTAAAATACAGATTCCAATTCAGTAGATGGGCCTACGATACTGAGTGTCCAATAACCTCCCCAATATTGCAAATGCTGACGGTCTATGACACATTAGTAGTAAAAATCCAGAGGATAACTCAGTACAGACCTTCAAATAAATCGGCATAGGAAGAGAGATCCTGCAAGGTTTGGAGGCAAGAAAGGAATGGCTTAAAGGAAGATTGGNGAGATGGCTGGACGGCATCACGAACTTGATGGACCTGAGTCTGAGTGAACTCCAGGAGTTGGTGATGGACAGGGAGGCCTGGCATGCTGCAATTCATTGGGTCGCAAAGAATCAGACACAACTTATGCGCTGAATTATTTTTTAACTTGAAAAAAGAAACTTTAAAGAACTTCAAAGAAATTAAGTTTATCTTAATTACTGTGCAACTGAACCATCAGAATCTAAAAACTGGAACCAAACAGCTAAATGTGAGACTGATGTTAACATCTTAATTTAAAGAGAACCTAGATACAAATTGATTGCAGGTAGAAAGAGGCTAAAGGTGTCCACAAACTGTCTAGTCAACTACATTGAAAACATAATTTTGGAAAAGGGCAAATTAGTCTGACGACATTTTTGCTTTCATATAGATTCAATTTTTCTTTTTCAGTTTGAGAACAAAGTTTCTAGTACTTCTACTACCTTTCTGTCCCTCCAAAACCACCTAATGAATAAGCAAGTAATTTTTCAGTTTAACAGTATGTAACTAGAAATATTTCTTCCAAAAGTACAGTAAGGCATATAGAAAAGAAACCTGAAATACAGACATGATGATTTTTAAGACTATATTGAGGCCACCTCTAAAGCTTGCTTCTTGGACTAAAGACACCTATACAAGTTCTTTTTCTTCCAGTCACTGGCAGGTTCAGAGTGACCAGACCACTGCTGGAGTCACTCCCACACAAACCTAATAAATTTTCTGTTTGTATGATTAACCTCTATTAACCTTGATCTGCTAGATAAGTCTTACTCACATGTAAATGAACAATAACTTGGCCTTTAAAAAAATCACTTATCATTTTGTCCAGTAGGCCAACCCCCCAAAGCAAAGCAAGTTCTCCCTTCAGATATCATTAAATACATTAAAAAACTAGGTCTATTTTATTCTAATCAGCTTTTCAATTTTCAAAATTGGTTCATGTAATTGCATATGTGTTCTAGATGTCAGAACATGATTTTTTATGATACTATTTAAACTGAAAATGAACTTTATCAAAAACATTTACTAGTTGTCTTTAAATATTCTGAAAGGACATAAAGGGCTTGAATTCAAGTAAATATAAAGCATATTTATGATTTGGATTTTAACCAGTATAAAGTGCTTACCTGGTTATTAAGTCTCATGATAACAATCTAGTCATCTGTAAGATTAACAAAAGGAATGATTTAAGCATTTTTGGTCTAATCTGGACCACACTGGCTAAGAAATGGAGACTACTAAGCTGACAGATGGCTTACTTAGGGTCAAGGTGTTAGTCTGTAGGCAGAGGCCAGATCAAATAAAATCCAGGCCTTACCACCTTCTAAACTGTTTTCTTTGGAGATTTCAGACTGCTGGTCTGAGAGAAGTCATGGACTCTCCTCAAGAATGACTTAGAACCAGTCAGTCAGGGCTCATAGAGGCTCTTCTAAAAGCCTCTCTAGTTTGAAAGTGCCCCACTCATTTGGCCCAAAGGAAGCCTTCAAAGCACAGGGAAAGCTCAAAGTCAGGCAGACATTGTGTGGGCTCATTTCCTGAGAAGTTCTTTTCCAGGCGTTTAGACGTAACAATCACCAGAAAACTGTAAAAACCAAGTAGCACTTGTGGCATATTTGAGTCTGCTTTTGTTTTGTTGTTTTTTCCTTTTTACTCATCTAACAAGATGACAAAAAGAAAAGATACCAAGAGGAATTAATGGAAAACAGAAATCATCAACTGGCAGTGTGTGGACTGAAATCAGGCCACTGATTTTGTTTCACTCACACAGAGGTTTAAATTTTTTAAATGAGGTTCAATGTTTTTAAACTGGGATATTTTTCCATAAAATTACAGATTTCTGGCTCCTGTCAAGAATTTAGGAAATTTGGCTGCCCTGGACCCAGATTCTAGCAATTGACTGTAGTGACACGGCTGTGGTTTAGAAAGGCCACATACTGTCCAGCCTACTGTTAACTTCCTCCCTCCCCACCCGCCTCTCAATATATTCAATTATGTTACTCCCTGGGACCTTATATGCATTTTTGTTCTGTAAGCACTGGTCTAAACCCTGTTGGGGATCCTGAGAGAAGTGTTCTAGTCTTGATTTTGCACAGGCTCAGCTTTTCTTGCTTCAACACCAAAGCTCTCCATGAAGTTCGGGAAAGCTCATGAAAGAAAATTTCCTTGTAACAGGGAAGTAAAAATCTTGCTTTCAGTAATTCATGCTTCTTTTCTAAAAAAGCTGAGCTGCTATTACTCTCTCCATCCCAGTTTGCTAGTGCAGAGGCTGCGACTAAGATGGCTGGTTTGATTCCAAAACAGCAACGAACTCTCTCAACAAGCACCATCTCTCCCAGCAGGAGCAGCAGGCAGGTAAAGTAACCTGCCAATCCTTAATGCCTTTCTAAGGCCATTCAGGGAGGACCTAGGGGTAGAATAAGCAACAACTGGGGAGAAATCCAATTCAGAAAGAGGTTCCCTGGTTGTGTTCCTCCCCTTTTTCTCTGTTTGCATCATGATAGCCCCCCATGACTTTCCCACTTGCTCAGGGTTTTGAAACACAGCAAATACTCGAAACAATTGGCAGGTGACTTCAAGTCATTACCTGCTTGCCACACTAATTACAAGCCATTACTTGCCAGCAGCATGCAGTTCTGTACAGTTAGTGAGACACAGGGAGGGTCTACTTAACTAGAAGGATGATTTTTCTCAGACTAAGGAATGCCAGCACTGGCAGCCCTTGGCCTCCCAGTGTTACGTAATGTTCAGTTGGCACTCATTTTTGAAGGATCATCCTTGAAGATGTATACACATGGATCTTGCATGGAAAAGGCCAAAGGGATATCCACAGTTTTCTATCATTCATCACTATTTGCCTCAAATTTCACATTGCTATGTATTAAGGAAAAAAAAGACAAATCTCATTTTGCGGTTTTTCCTACTATAACAACTCTCTGAAAACATACAAAATATAGAGTGAATACAACTTTATCAACTATAAAAGTTCACTTTATAATAAATATGGTTTCAGATCTATCATTACCTATCAATAAGATAAAGTTCCATTACAATCCTAATTTCCACTTGCAAATGGGAATTATTAATGTCTGTAAATTATGCACGTCTCTATTAAATGAAGGTCCATCACAAATTCTCATTTCTAATCCATATTGTGTATAAATTGTGACACAATGGTTAATTAAAAATTATAATGCTTTCCAGTTACTTTTTAAATTATAAAGAGCCCAGTTCTGCTGCTTTCATTTTTAAGTTTAATTTTATTTTGTTTCACAGCATAAGAAACACAGAAGAGTATCAGTTTTAACTGACATAGTTAAACCTCCCTTACTTTCCCCTTTTGTATCTTGGCAGATGAAAACAAGACATACCAGGTATGTCACACATTGTATTTTGCCTGAACTTTGAGGATAATTTACAGGATTTTCCAAAATGACACTTCCTTTTTATTCAGCAGCTTGAACATAAAGACAGAATACTCTTCTGACTGCAAATATAGCAATTATACCAAGTTATGCTTTGACACTGTTACCACAGGCAAGTGGCCAAAGAGCATCGGCAGTCAAAATATCTAAGCAAGTTAACAAGCTCCCTTTACTCTCTACAGAGCCAGAGAAGAAAGGGAATTCAACCCCTGAGAGATGTTAAAATGAAGGAGAAAAAAGGCTGTTGGTGTTTGTTAAAGAAAATGGTGTCAGTGTCTTGGGCTGATCAAGGTGTACAATCTGAGGCCCTGACAGATGCCCAGGCCTACATTTGACAGGAAGCCTTTTTCCAGGTCAGATCTGCTTGATGGTCTCAACTAATGAATGACTCCAGCTTGCAAGCTTTTGCATTGGAACTACACCTTGCTTTCATGGTTTGGTCATACTAGTCTGCCCTCCCTCTCACCACCCGTCTTTCCCATCCTTTGCAAAATTGCATTTTGCATCCTCCTTTTTCAGCTCCATTTTATAAAATATCACCACATCCACCACATAAAAGACATTTAAACTAATTAAGTGAACTCCAAAGAAATACTACAAATCATTCTACTTTAGCCAGAGATATCAGATTTAATTAGGTGATCAGTGTTGATGGGGTACAAAAACAAAAGCAATCTCTTGTTTGAAAAGGTTCAGGCCTTATAGAGACCCAGTCTTCCCACTATGACACAAATAATAATTGAGCATTTCTCAAAAAAAGACAGGCATGAAAAGAGTTTTCTCTTCGAGACAAAAGCTTTCAACTAAGGTTTGTTTTCTCGTTTTGCCAGGTGATTTAAAAACAAAAAAATACATCATCTACAAAGAAATTGCTATAACCTACATTGATATTACTATAACACAAAATATAAAGCACATTTACTGCAAGTGATTAATCAAAATCTATTTAGTTAGTCTTCAATGATTATCAACAGACTTGCTTAATAGTACAACAAAAATTGCTTTTCCCCAGGTTACTCACAAGAAAACAGTTTTCATTCAGCATATAAAACAAAAAGTTCAAGTTTAAAGTTAATATAGCAGTTAAAATATATGAATTTGAGAGAGACAGGGTTTTTGTTCATAAGGAAAGTAGAAGAAAAACTATAGATTTTACTTGAGTTCACTTCAAGTACAGCATTGTGGACTAAAGCAAGCCCTGTTTCTATCATTCACTAGAAAAACTGTGTTATTTTGATATATTGGCAATAAATGTTATCAATAAATAAGACAGGATAATAAATTTTTAATCAATCTTTATCATGAATTAGTTGCCAAACTCTAACATGCAGATGTGTTGGATCTTAAAAGAAGGTGGTATTCTTTTCAAAGAAAGAAATTTTACTTCTATTAATATATGTATTGGATTAGAGATTGAAAATTCACTGCCATGTTAGAATTTTCATATCACAGACTAATTACAGCCAGACTTCTAATGACAGTAGAAATTTGTGTCAGTCTCATCTTGACTATATGTACATGCACACACAAACACACATGTAGAGATTATAAAGGAAAGCAAATACATTTTGGTTTCCATTTGATAAACAGTGGGTCTCTTTTGATTCTAACTGGTATTTATGGTAAAGCAGCTCCGAATGATAGTTTCATTATATGCTGTTGTTAAACAGTTTTCTTAGAATTTTTATCCAACAAATGTACATAACTTTATATGATGAAATAGCCTTAAAGCAAATCTGAAACGGTCATACAAGTTACCTAAAAGGCCAATGCAATATTTCTCAAGTTTAAGTACACCTCAAAATCCCTTTCTTTAGCTCTTAAAATGTTGAAAGGAAAATAATTTCTACATTGGCATTTAAATGGTATCGTTCCGTGTAAAAAGAGTTACTGAGACATTTGTTGGAAGTCAACAAAAATAATTTGGACATATTTTGAACTTATTTTATCTGACTCCTCGACATTTAATTTGGTGTGAAAAACGGCAACAGTAGAAAACAGATGTTACGGGGCCAAGTATACAGCAGAGGTCAAAACAAACATAAAACACCGCTTCCATTTCTAAAAGAGGGGGGAAAAAAATGATTCCTCCAGCAACAGGTTCTATGTTAAACCTGCTTTTTTATTGTTCTGCTTGGGATATCTGTGGACTGCACAATGCAATGCTATCTGCCGTGGAGCAATACCTCTCAGCACTGGTAATTTAAGACTTTCTTCTCTGTAATACACTGAACCATCATAACCTGTCTCTTCCCATTTAGTTTAACCTACAACCACCACATACTGATTTGGCTGTGTGTGGCTTTTTCTATTGCCATTTATTACTCTGCTCGACTCCTGAAATTCTGTTTGCAATTTAAGGCCACAAATTAGAAGCGTAAGTCATCTGTTTCCTATAATCCCCCTGTCAGGACTGGAATCGCATTTGGAGCTCAGCACTGAGTCTGGGCCTGGGCCTTTACAGACCTTCTGATTGGCTGGCCTCTCTAAAAGCTGCAGTGGAATAAATAAAATGCTCTGGAAAATACAGCTTTTTACCAAAAAAAAAAGATGAAAGAAAAGAAACTAGGTTTCAAATATTTTCTTCTCCAGTACATAATTATCAAATTAATGGTTACAATGGTAGAGTTTCTGCTCCCACCTGAATATACAGCAGAGCTGAATACTACTTCTTTAAGGACAAAATGCTAAGTAATTAAGATTCTATGTAGGAGAAAAGTATAATCTTCCTACAATCAGCTGTGTATTTTTCTGCATATGGAATATCTTTTATTCCATACGAAACAAGTCCTACTATGTTTCATACAAACCACATTTTTTTATTTGCAGATGTAGCAATCAGCTAGGTAAATTTAATAGTGTCATAGATATTGAGCTAAGCCCAAAATCTATGAAGTCCTAATCCAGTAATTATACCAGGTTTTCCTCTTTAAAATATTTTGGCAAACTTCATGTAGTACCCCTGGATTTTATAGAAAGGTTTCAAGAAATCAAATATGAAAAAAATTCCTTTTTAAGAGACATTCATGTTTTGAATAATATTAAGAATTTCAAAATTTTGAGTATATTACTATTTCTTCTTCCCTTTTTTCCTCACTTTGTTTCAATAGATTTCACACTATCCATGCTGTGGCTTTAGACACTTTTAGCATTTTATACTTTTAAATATTTCCATTTTCTTTCCATTATAAAAGTACACAATATATCAGATTACATATTAAAAACAGCAAGTTACATAATATAAGTAGAGAGAAATATAGAAGAGACACATCTAAAATATATCCTGAGTTCTCAGTATAATTGTGAACTGCCATTGAGCTTTAAAAAAATCATTAGTTAACAGGAATAAAATCCAACAGACTGACTCATGTTTATTAATATACTCATACTAGCTATACCTGGACCAAAAGGTTGGAAACAAACAGATCAATATTAACTAAATGCCCCAAAAGCAGTTTGTATTTCAAAAGGAATCAGAGTTCTATGGGGAAAATTCTATACATGATGCATGCTAAATTTTAGCCAAATATAAAAACAGTAATTTTTAGAGATAATTTTAAGAATAACAAAAGATTTTAAAGAAAAGCAAAAGAAGCATAATATTAAATTCTTTTTTAAGGTACATGATTGTTTTCAATAACACTTTTGAAAATATTTTGTGCTTCTGTAACTTGAATTTGGTTTCATTTTTTTACATCAATATTTGCAGGCTGTTAGACTATAATGTGGCCTGTGATCTCTGGTTATTTTAAAGAAACAAAGGAGGAAAACTCGCCAAGACGTTGAGGTTTAAAAAAAACACACACAAATAGCTAGTGTACATGCGCACTCTGATTATTTTCTAGATTTTTTTTCAACCATACTTTCTGTGTTGCAGATTTATTTAATAAACAAATGCATCTTCAGGGCCCATAATACACAAATGCATGCTACTGTTAATTCATTTACAGAATGCGCCGTGATGGCCCCTGAGCAAAAGAGCAATCTTGTTATAATGAATGTGTACTATTCTTAATAAGCACACTGTAGCAACGACCCGCACTGCACACAAAAGCACACCCAAACCATTTGGTTTGTTCCCAGAGCTCGGACACCAGCACCACTATTAAATAGCTGTGCGCTGGGAGAGCAATCCAGTATTGGCATGCAAATGAGCGCACGGAGAGGCCAGATGCTGCTCTTTAGAAAGGAAAGTGCCTCAGCTCAAATTTGGGGGCAGAGAGAACCTGTGAATGTTACAAGGCAGGGCAGCTTCGAGATTGTGCTCCATTATATTCCTGACAGGGGTGGAACTGCCAGTGGAATGAATCTAGGAAGAATGAATAGAACAGAACTTTTTGCAAGCACGTGACCATTCAGTTGCTCCATATTTCCACTGGTCTGCAAGAGATTGTCCACCATGTTTTGAGGTTTCTTTTCTATTTTGTTTGTTTGGGCTTTTTTCTTCTTCTTTTTGGGTCCAGAATGATGTGTCTTGTGCTGAAAACTTAAGCGACTTCATCTCTGCTATGTAAGTTGAAGGTATACTAATTCATAGGTGTTCAATGATTCCCTAAAGTTTTTTCATTTCAAATAAACCATTAGGTTTTTGAAAAAATCATGGATTCCTTGTTTTCTAAACTAGCTCATCATGCATCCTGTTCATCGTGTTTGGTGAGCTTTCAGTGGGCTTATGGCCTATTAGTCTCTACCTTTATCTTATCACAACATTTGACTGTCTTGAGAAGAGAGTAGGAGGTGAAGCCGCTACTCAAGAGACGGAAACTGGTCTTGCAACAACTTTGGAAGACTGTGTTACAGCCAGAATCAGGGCATTGTTTTTCTTCTTGGATCATTTTTTCATTTTATTTTCTTCTCAGTGTTTATGGAGTCCTTGATTTATTTGATTTCTTAAAGATAGTTGGAGATGATAAGGATTGAAGTCATGGGTAGATATATGTTTTGAGAAAAGAACTAATGAAAAGGAAGCAGGAACACCCCTACTTAGTAAAAATCACAAGAGGAGATAACAGGATTCCTGTGACATGGCTAATTAAAATATATAAGCGTAGCATGTCCCCTTTAAAATAATGCCATTTGGGGACAGGACCTTTCCCTATCCTCATTATTTATCACGGGCAGCATAACTACAATCTCTTCTTCTGTCTTCACACAGCCACCTTCCCTCTGTGCCTGTGGCTCTTCTTCTCTTTCTATAACACCAGTCATTAGGGCCCACCCTAGTTCAGTATGACTTCATTGTATCCTGATTACATCTGTAAAGACCCTATTTCCAAATAAAGTAACTCTCAGAGGTATGGTGGGTTAGGACTCTACCATATTTGGGGGAGACACAACTCAACCACTACAAGCTCTTATAAAGTACCAGGCACTTGCACTTGGAAATTGTATTACTATATCACAGAACAACCCTATGAAATTTGAAGTGAAATTCACTATAAAAATGTTGTTAGAGATATTCTTACTTCATTAAGGAGTCTTTCACATAAGAACTCAGGAGAAAATGTTCTCAGGACATTAGTTCTCATACTGATGAGAAATTGTTGAGTTTCTTTCTGTCTTTTTGACATTTTAGATGTTACTAGTCCCATAATTTGTCTTACTTTTCTCTTTGAATTGGCTGCTAGCAATTTCAAAATCAAATCTGACACACCACAAATATACAATAACCTCATAAATGTATTCTATATAGTAAACTTTACCCAGTTCTCTCTTACTTTTGTACCTTTTATTTTCCTGCCATTTCTGTTTTTTATCTTATGAATCCATTATTATAAATAACATTAAATGACTAATTCTGGAGCAAAGCAAGCTACACAAAGTCATTGTTTAATTTAGGATAAATCCAAATTAATTAGATTTCCCAAGAACAAACAAAATAAATTAATGAAATATGTTGTGAAAAAGAATATATTCCAAATAGTAATTTGTTTTCAATGAGTAAGAATAATCAAATATAATAATATAAAAATTTATAAGCTGAGTCTTCATGAAATATTAAAGCTTGAGGGACATTTTTGAAGGAACAAAGTTTATGAAAACTTCTGTAAACCTCATAATGAATGAAAAAGAGAAAACCAGGGAATTAACACGCTTAACTTGCCTGCTTCAGATGGCTAAAAACTATAAAAATAGCAGAAGGAATAGACACTGTAATCTCCGGGTCAAGATTAGTATCATTTGATATAGAGCATTTCAAGACAGAATGAGAAGAACTAATAAGCCAACATGACCAGCACTGGGAAAGGATGTCCCATTCTCAACTCTCCATTATTAGAAATGTTTAAGCAATGGTATATCATGAGTCAGGGATCTGAAATAATGAGTAACAGCATTTGGAAAGAAGTTGACTTGGAGAACTATATTTCTTTCCATCTAACTCCTGTCTACTAAGATCAATGATTCTATAGCTGGTTTAATTAAAATTTTTCTATTGTTTTATTATAACTGGACTCATTTAAATAGTTCCAAAATTTATAATAATTTCACATTTAGGAAAGAGTTGGACATAGGAATGGGTCTATCTAGACATCAGCTGTACCCCAAAACTTCCTTTCTAAAATCTTACTGAATAACACAGCCACAAAACCTAGAGTTTGGATAAGCAGGCAAAATTTCATCTTACTAATTTTAAAAAATAAACAACTGAAATTTAACAAGAGAAAATTATTTGTCCAGTGACATGTAGCAAGTCTACAGCATAACCAGAATTACAAGTTACCAGTCCTGAGACTGTGTTTGGAGAAGTAGTATACTATTTCCCAAAGAATTAGAAAACCATGACAACCATTTACCTAACCACTGAATTCAAGCTATATTTGGTTTCTCCTTATGGCATCTCCAGACACCTAGTTTTCCACCCCAGTCACTAAAAGTCAGACAATGACCCTGTGGCTCTTTTGGGTGATGACTGTGAATGTGGTTCCCAGTGTCATAGCTCTCAAACCACATCCCTACACCTTGGCCACTGGCATGACTAAACTGTTCGGCTATTTACACACCATTTCCATGTGGCCAAGTGGGAGAATTCCCCCAGTCATCTCCCTATAAACATGCCTACTGGGCTGTGCTGCCCTTTGATGCTTAGGTTTTCGTTCAAATGCATGTGCACTCAGTTTAGCAGCTGAGATCATTATTCCTTACTCGCTTTCCCTGATGGATGACAGACTATTGCAACAAAAACTGAGCAGTCACTCCATGTTATTTCTGGCTTTACCAGTGACATGCTCTGTAACTTTATCCAAGTCACTCACCCTTCCCATGGACAGGTCCTTCAATGGCAAACTGGAGGTTGTTAGTTTCAGCCGTTTATATTCAGGAAACACTGAAGTCTGCACTTGAGTGTTCCAATAGATAACTGAAAGAATTATCATTATTATTGTTGTTGTTTATGACTAATACAGCTGCAGAAGTTGAAGATTTAAGATCTCCCTGTGGATTTTACAGCAGCCTCCAGAACCTGAGATTTAATTTTAAAAGAATTAAATTTCCAGTCTGCTTTACAGGGGTGACTGTGAGAACGTATGCTGACAGACTCTTGTCTTCAGAGGCAAAATCCAGACACACTAAGACAATGCCACAGCTTGAACAGGGGATGACCCTTTCCCATTCATCTTAATGGAGTGTTAAACTTGAAGCCTAATTAGGTCCACTTAAACGCCAACATTATTATACTTTTCTCTGCTTATCTTCATACCAGAAACAATCAACTAATGCACTCATTTAATCTGAGTGCGTGCAGCGATCACATCCAGACGCCCTGTCATTTTGATAGCCTGCTTTGAAGTCATAAAAGTACAAGTTTTAAACTTGCGCTTTGGTTGTTTTAATTATCCACATAATTAGATTACTTTCTATTACCTTGAAATTTTAGAGGTGAGACTGTATACACATATATATGATGCGTGTAAGGCACTGGGGCCTGATCACTATTCTCATAATTAGAAACCGGTATCAAACTAGACCCCAGGATAAAAAATTAAGAAGATGTGTTAAATGAAAGATTCCATTCCTGTCCCTCAGAGAAGGCTCATGGAGTCTGTACCTGAGCTTTCTATATTCCCTCTCTCATTCATCACTGCTGCCTAAAACTTGATTTTAATTTTTAATTACTACAAAAAACCTTGGAAAAAACAGAATTAAGAATATACAAATCCACACTTGCCTATTTTATAAAGAGGATCCAGATATAGGCCTTCAATTCAAAGTCCTTGGCTACCTTGTAAAATACCTTGTAAAACTATATTTACTTACTCATGACTATAAGGGGATTAGTCTGTTTTTCTTTAATGGTCTTTGTGCCAAGATGGCATACAAGAAAATGGAAGTTCATCATGCAGGCTTGTGGATAAAGATATTTGTGATATCTTCAAGAAAAACTATTTTGCCTTTAGCCTACAAAGTCTTCACCTTAGGACTTATCTCATGTAGTCCAGCATCTAAAGTCCAAGAACATGAGGCTGGGAAAAAAATCTTCCAAAGGTGTCTGTAATGGACATTGCTAGTGCCCACCTTGCTTTTCCAACCCTTCTTAGTTCACATAAAAGGTTATGCTTCTTGGTCCCTTTTGCATTTTGGCCAATAGATTGAGACATGGAAGTCACTCTGAGAAGGAAGTACTCAAGAGCCAATGCACAATTCCCAATGTTCCCTTTCTCTGCTTAGACAAACCCTGAAGTCCTAGGGTTTGTCTAAGACTTACCCAGACAAGGTAAGTCTAGGTAAGACTTACCTTTACGTCTTAACTAAAGACTTAAACTACACAAAGTGTAGTAGTGTAGTAGAAAAGTGCCATGAGTTGGAAGCAGCCTGGAACACTTAGTCTCTGCATGGAGAACCCCAGGAGAGTTACCTGGACCAGCAGAAAGTGTAAATGACTGAAAATAATACTTTTTTGGTTAAGATTTTGGTGCTGTTTGTCACTACAACATTATCTAGCCTATTTGGTCTAAAATTATATCTCAGAAGTGATTTCCAAGCCAAGCGTCACCAGGTAAACAAATATACTTGTTATCACTGTCTTCTTCCAGCTTTATATACAACAGAGATGACAAATGAAGATGGAAAAGCCACACTAGACAGTCCACCAAGTTCTGATTTCACTCCTAACCTTTGATTCCCTTGTATCTTAAGCTTTGAACTTAAGTGTATTGTCACATCACAGATATCTCTTTACCATCAAGAAAAGAGCTTGGAAGGCATCACAATATTCAGGGCAATTTCCAGAGACAGAGAATTAACATTCAAAGCCTGGGGAGAGTCAAAGAGGACTGAGGGAAAATCCCTTTAGGTAAACCCCTAAAATTCAGGTTTTCCTTATCCAATCAGGCAAGGGGGTGGTAGCAATGCCCATTAGCTAGCTACAGAAATAGGACACTATCCAGAGAGTCATGAAAGAGGACAGCAAGAACAAAATTTGTAAATAATCTTTAAAGGGGGGCTTATGTTAATAAAAATATTAAATTATAACTGAATTACACTAAGTATTTTTATTGTCTTTTAGATGGTACTTGCAGACATCTAAACTTTTAACACAGTTGCTCTAACAACTTTGAAGGACAAAAAGCGAATTTTTACTTTAACAAGAATGTATTTATTGTGTTTATTTTAAGTCAGGTCACATGGTCCTAAATGGTTGTTGACTCCAGGAGTTTGCTTCCTCCTTACAGACTCTGTTATACACTGCCTAGCCGATCCACAGATACTAAGGAGCTACAGCAGGGACATAAGAAGGAAAGGGAGTCTTAATAAAGAAAAGAGTGAAAGTACGAGGTGGAGATGAAGGGGGAAGCTACAGTCAGTGAGGAATGAGTAGGCCACATGGTTACGGAGCCCTGTGAGTTAACAGGAGGGATCTGTTTGGCTGGTGAGAAGACTGCAAGCCAGGGAGACCATGTGCAGAGTGGAAGGCACATACACATTGGAGTCATTTGCAGTTGGGAAAGCAATTCTCCAACTTGCTAGCTCTGTGACCTTAGGAAAGTCAGTCTTCCCATAATCACAAAAGATGAAAAGCTCATGGGGTAGATTAAAATTTGAATTGGAAAATGTATGAAATGTTCTTGGTCCACTGGTCATACATAGTAAGTTTTCAGTAATATTAACTCTTATTAAACTTGCCTAATATGTGGATTTAACTGATGTTAATGAAGCCCAATACATGCCCAATAATAATAGTATTACAGGTGAGTCTCCTCAATGATTGTATTTCCTGAGTGAGAAGGAAGACATAAGTCTGACATTTCTTCAGCTAATGTCAATTCCTAAATGGCTCTCATGTGAGCATTTCCCAGGCACATGTGAGTGATATAATAAAAAAAAATTTTTAGGATAATTTTCATCATTTGAAATTTAACCTCTAAACAGTGTATAATATGCAACTCTACTGTACTAATACAGGAAGGAATCCTTGTGTTCCAATTTATAAAAGGTCACTCACAGTTTTGCTAAGCATAATTTTTACTTCTTCTCTTGTCCACAGTGAAAAGTTGAACATGTTGTTGCAAAGAATATAGCCCTGGGGTCAGCAGACCTGAGTTCAAATTTTAGCCTCACCATTGACTAGTTACACAAAAATAAGTCCTGAGTACTTTTGAATTTTCATTTCCCCAATGATAAAATTAGGATAACCTCAAAGGAATATAGTGAGGATTAAATAAGATAACATCTGCAATATGTCTAGCAGAATGCAAGCAAAAACATTAACTCTCTTCCCAGTTTATTGTGTGTTAGTTGCTCAGTTATGTCCAACTCTTTGCAACCCCATGAAATGTAGCCTGCAAAGCTCCTCTGTCCATGGGATTTCCCAGGCAAGAATACTGGAGTGGGTTGACATTACCTTCTCCAAGGGATCTTCCCAACCCAGGAATCGACACCAAGTCTTCTCTGCATTGCAGACAGATTCTTGACCATCTGAGCTACCAATATAGCCCGTAATCCTAATAATTCTGAGTTATCAGAGCAATGAACTACTTATGTGCATCTATTTCTCACTAGATTATGAGATTTTTTTGTTGTTGCTTTTATCTTTTAATTTTTTAATTTCTTGACCTCACTGCACGGCTTGCAGGATCTTGTTTCCTTGACCAGGGATTGAACCCACACCCCCTGTAGTGAAGTGTAGAGTCTTAACCAACAGACCATCAGGGAAGTCCCAGATTATGAGTCTCTTGAAGACAAAGATTAAGACCTTTTATAGTTCCCACTCTACATATCTGGAAGGATACATTAGAAATTCAGCGACAGCAGGAGAAACCAAGAGTGCTGCTGGTTTCCGGACACCAATGAAATAAAATTGTATTACTTTCCAGATAGTCTAAAAAGTCATCTGTAAGCACTGTCTCTACTCACTTATCTCAGATCCTCTCATCTGTTTACAAAAGCATCCATTCCACTATTTTAACACTGCTTGGGCCAAAGTCACCATTGACACCCATGTCACCAAACCCAGCGTTCTTTTCCCTGTTCTCTGACTCAGCCTCTCAGCACCATTCAGCGTAGTTGACTGCCCTCTTTTTCTTGAAACATTTTCTTCTCCTGGCTTCCATGGCATCATGATCTCATGGCTTTCTTCTGTTCAGTCTCCTTTGCTACCTCTATCTCTTAGTAGACTTCTAAACTTCAGAGCATCCAGCTCTTTCGCAGCCTTGTCCTCTGTACTCTCACTAGCGAGCTCATCCATTCACCCACTGGATAGTGAGCACCATGCAGATACTAAAGATACCCCACATCTTTATCTCTAGCCCTGACCATTCCAAAGAAATCCAGACACATGTAACCAACTGTTACTTGAGGCCTCCACTTGTATGTCATATAAATGTTTCAAAAGTCACACACATGAAAGAGAAATTTTGATTCCATCCCTTCACCCCAACTGACTCCTGCCTCAGGGTTCTCTGTCTCTGTAAGTAGCACTATTCTCCCTGGAGATCAAGATAGTAATCTAGCACAAGGCTTCTCAAGCTTTAATGTGTATATGAGTCACCTGAGGGGGTCTTCTAATTCAGCAGGTCTGAGTTATAGCCTATGATTCTGCATTTATAACAGGTTTCAAATGATGTGATGCCACTAGTCCTCGAATCACATTGTTGAATAACAAGGATCTTGTTCCCTAATGCACATCCCCATACTCATATTAAAAAAGTCAGCAACACTTAATTGATCAGATTTTCTCAGAATCTGACACGCTACCTGGCCAGTGCCACCATCATCTTTCTCCACCATAATACTATTATTTCTCCATAATACTATGGATTCCCAACTAGTCTCTAGTTTTCTACTTTATCCCCAGTTCTGGAGGATATTCTGTCCACTGCATTCTTATACCAAGCACACCAGAATAATACCAGCCAAGGTTTTTTCCATCACACCCGTAATCAAATGACATCAGTAACTCTCAAACAGCCTATTCTTTAACCTCATTTGGTATCTCTCACTTTCTTGCCCATGATGCTCAGCCATACCGATCATCCATTCTGTAAGCTTGCCAAGCTCACTCCCACCTTGAGATTTTTGCACTAGTTGTTCTTTGCTTGGAAGGCTCTTAGCTCTTGATCTTTCACATAGCTTGTCATTCAAATCACAGCTTAAATGTCATCTCAGAATGACCTTCCTGATCATCCAATCCAAAATAGACGCTCTGTAACCTGTCGCTTGATCTCAAGTGAATGTTTTATTTCTCTCCATTTTACTCATTGCTCTGTGATTTTTTTTTTCTGGATTACTTTTTATTTGTCCATGCTCTGTCTTTCTTCCTCCCCTCTCCTCTCTTTCTCCCTCTCTGTCTCTCTCTTTCACTCTCTCTCTTCAACTTCCTCCCACCCACACTAAGATGTTAGCCCCACAAAAGCAGAAACTATGTCTATATTTTACCAATTGTAATCCCTGCATCTGGGTCAATTCCTGGTATGTGGCAGGCACCCAATAACTGCTTGATATGTAGGTGGATAAGTAAATGATTGAATGAAAAGTTCTTGGGTGTGTTGCAGAAAAAGAGGCAATATGCTCCAGTTGTGTGGCCTTCCCCTCAGGGCCTTCCCTTCTGATGCTCCTTAATTCCTTTTCTGAGTCCATCTCATGCCATACAATATACTTAGAAGTGAAGATAAGCTGGTGAGTTATTACAATTTTTGTCATTAAAGGATGTTGAGGTTCACAGTCTCTACCATAGACCCTAGAATGTGGCTTTTTAAAAAATAAGCCAGCTAACTCCTCTAATAAAGAGTAGCTCCTCCGGGCATGGACTTAATTTCCATGATTCTCCACTGATCACTTACAAGAGCTTTACTTGATGGCACATACATTTATTATTCAGGAGGTGGAGGGTGGAGGTGAGGAGGGAACTCATACATGGTGATTTGAATATATCCTTTGATTGGACAATTATAAAGCACATTCATGGAAATAGGGTGGCTCCAGTGGATCACACAGTGTGTTCACCCCAGCCAGCAATAGTTGCATTACCTGGGAACTTGTTAAAAATGCAAATTCTCAGGCTCTGCCCCTGAAGTCCTGAACAGAAAATCTTGGAACTTGCCCTTTAAAGAGTCTCCAGATGACTCTGATGCATGGTAGAATTTGAGAACCACCAATTTAAACCATTCACATACACCATCATGAGTTTCCATTGTTCAAGAAAGTTGGTGATCTCAAGAATACTAAGTCTTGACATTAAATAATGTTCAGATCTGTCCAAGTTGGGTACTAGCAAGCAGATATGTCAGAATGCTTTTGACTAACCAAAGTTTATGCAGGAAATAGAATTCAACCTAATCCTCCACTTAGCTTTTGTGTACCTTCTATATCATTCTCTTTTGTTGACACCAATTTGCCTAATACCATTCCAGTGAGACCACTGGTTCTTAGTATTCAAGGAAAGAACTGACACCTGAGTCTTATATTAACCATGCTGAGTAGCTCTCCTACAAACACAAACACATACATACACATACATAGATCATACATAACACCTATTCAGTTGCTAAAAGAAATTCCAAGTATGCAGTCATATCTGAACTATTATATGTTCTATATATACATATGTATATACATAGTCACCCAGTTGTTCAAAGAACCAAATCTCAGTAACCTCAGCATGTATTCAGTTCAGAAAAAATTTATATTCTTAGCTATACAACCACAGCATCTACCTGCTTTCAGTTTTGATCCTAGAAATATTTCTGTCCCAACCATGACTAGTTTCAAGATGAGAACTTACATAAGTTAGTGGTGAATGAGTAGTGGTAAGTGAATCAGTTGCCAGAACTGGTGGCTAAAATCTCTGGAATCATTGTGGACCCAGGTTTATTCTGATATTCACATATGTATGCTCAGTGCTCGTGTCTGACTCTCTACAACTCCATGGACTATAGTCCTCCAGGCTCCTCTGCCCATGGTATTTTCCAGGCAAGAATACTGGAGTGGATTGCTATTTCCTACTCCAGGGGATCTTCCTGACCTAGGGATTGAACCCACATCTCTTGCATCCCCTGCATTGGCAGGCGGATTCTTTATCATTAGCACTGCTTGGGAAGCCCTTGAAATTTATAACAAAAGCAGATTGTAGGTTTCTTTGTAGGTCCATTTCCATGAATTGCTCCAATCACATGTAAAGACAAAGTTCTTTTCTACTACCCACCCCAAGTATGTTTTTGGTTCCTATTAGAACTTCCCAATTGTCAAAAACAGAAAACATTAGGATTATGATGTGATGTTATGTTATTAGAGTCATAAATGGAGAGAATGATATCACAGAAGGTTGAGATGAAGAGAGTATAGAGGACACTCCAGGAAATTTGAATAAACTATTTGGTTACCACTTAGTTATATTTGGGAATTGTGAAACTAAGAAAAATGTGTTACTGAAAAGTGAGAACAATGTTAGAAAGTTGTTGCTTAGATTGCCTTGATTAATTCTAGAGTTTCACTGATTCTTGCAGAGATTTTGGTTTTGTTTTTTTTTTTTATCAATAGTATTATGGTCCCTATGTTGCAAAAAACTGAAACTTAAAGAAATATTAATCCTGTTCCTCAATGTCAATATTATGAAAAAAAATTCTACTTTACTTTAAATATTGCCATACTATTTTATAATTATATAAAGATTGATTACCAAAGCACCTTCATATAATACAAAATACTATATAGCATATATATGTGTTGATTTTAATAAACACTATGAATCTGTAAGGAGAACAGAACAAAGATTATTCTCCCCATTTGAAAACTCAATATCTGAGAGTCAGATAATGTTAACTGAACTTAATCAAGATCACAAAGCTAATTTTCAAGATTAAGTGAATTCCAAGCCTAGCACAATATACACTTGATTGCAATTCTCAGAAATCTTAGGAGGGAGTAGAATTTTGGTTCAGTAATGTAATGTTGCTTTACTCTATCCTGATTATATACTCTTTTTAACCATAAGGACAAATGCCGTTTTAAAAACTATATTCACTAACTGGAATGAGAAATCACCTTCTGAAAATCCAGGCACATCCCACACTTTGCAATGTTTCTTTTCATGCTAATATAAAATGTTGTGGGTAGCAAAAGCAGGGAGGAGAGAGAAGGACATTTATTATATGGAGAAACAGCACATATTGATTTTTCTTTCCATTGTAGAGACAGGTAATACAATTTCATTGCCTATTCAATAAGAAAATAGGACTTAATGGAGTTAAGTTATGGTTTATGATTTGGCCACTGTGTCAGGCTTCCTTTCCAACAATCTCTTCTTCATCTCAGATTCTACCCCAGGACATTAGGTAACCTGATGGCTAGATCTACCCATTTATGACCAAGTGCAATCAGTCCTGCAGAACAGGAGATGAAATATATGAAAGAAAATAACAAGCAAGGGAACACTCTTGACAAGGTACTCACATACGGTAACAGTGGCAGAACACTGGAGACATATTCCACAGGTTCCACAGGTGCTTTTCCTCAATAGCACAAAAGAAAAGGCCACGCTGCTCTGGAAGATGTGGCTAGCAGTCCAAAGCTCATGGCAATTTGTGAATTTATTACTTGTGGCAAAGTTTCTTCCAGGCAAGACATAACCTTAAAAAGTAGGTGTTAGGTTTGTTGTTCACTTCTTGGGTTATTGCCTTAAAACCAATGGTGAATGTTGTTGGAGACAGTTTTCCATAGGTCTCATTTTCTGCATTTCTTTAGAACTGACTTCTTTTGTTTCAGACTATTTGTGCAAGGATATTTGTATAGTGAACAAGGGAGCTAGAGACAATAGCGTCCCTCTCTGAGCAGTGGGCCAGCAAGCTGGTTGCCCAGTGTGAATCTTTCAGGTTCCCTAAGTGCTCAGGATCCCTAAGAACTCCTTAAAGATTTCTGTCCTGTTACAATTTAACTAAGTAAGCAACTATCACCTGGCTCTCTTAGGTCACTCAATAAGAATGGGGGTTTTAGGGCACCAAATATGCTGATACTTATGCTTTGCTGAGCTGTGAATAATAAAATCCTTCATCTCAGACCTAAGTCTCTCATGCTGACCTCACCTTGAATTGACCAGGTAAAAATTACAGTATGTAAGAATTGTGGTAATTCACACTCAATTTTTCTGGGTAAATTTGCAAAATTCAGATTGGTGGTATTGGTCACACTTCTCTGCTAGAAATTAGTACTGGCTTTTGCAGTTTATCTTTCCTGTTGCTTGCTAGATCAGCTGGTCTTCAGTATTATTGGGCTAAAGAGTGAAAAAATTAATAGAAATTATTTATGCCAAAACTTTAGCTCAGTACTGAAACAATGCCAAGAAATTATCTGATGTTTGCCTGTACAGACAATTAGATTAAAATAAATTGCATAAATAGTCTACTCTGACAGACCTCCTAAAAAGTACCAACACCACAGGAACACACGTGTTATTTCTGGGACTCCCCAAGAGATGTCTCCCATGTGCTCTATTCCTCCATCTATCATGCTTCAGCCATGCTCTGTCCCTAATTTAAGATTCTTGACACTCCCACCATTAGCTCTACCGGCTCTCCTGGTGAAGAACCATAGTTCTTTACTAGTGGTGATCTTTAGCCCAAGAGACACAACAAGCCCCACTAATGTTCACAGAACAGGTACTAGGGGCCAACGTCCCTGAGGGGATCTATAGCGTGATGGCCACTGCTGTTTCTCACCCTGCCCCCTAAGCAGCGTAATCCTTTCTGCTCTGTCCATGGAGGAGAGGAGGCAAGGCCTCTCCTATTGTGTAGTACTCCATGCTAACTCAACATTGCTTGGGCGGCCAAGTTCTTTCAAGACACATCCAGACCAGATTTCAACATGAACCACCATGTACAGTTGTTCTTCTCCTCGATGATCTTTACTTAAGCTCTGTTCTGTTCTCTTTCAGATTTCTTGAACTCTCTTCACAAAGACTTCTGTGGAGACAGTCTCCCAACAGACCAGACATGCCTGAATTCCCAGGGGCAGACACGCTGGAAAATATTTGCCCCAGGCATCTACACCCCTTCAAGTTTGTCTCAAAAGTCATCTTGTCAGGGAAGCCTTTCCTAACTACCCACTAAAAAAACCTCCATTGCCATCCCAGCTTTTCCCCTTTGCTGCCTTTTTTCTCTCTGTTGCACTAATTACTTCCAAATGCATTATAAAATGGATTTCTTGTGTTATTGAATATTATTGTCTTTCCCTACCAAAATACAAGTTCCCAGAGGGTAAGGGTTTTCATCTATTCTAACTGATGTGCTTAGAATGGGGCCCAGCACCCAGTTGGTCCTCAATAAATATTTAAAGAATGAGTGAATGAACCCTAGACTCAGGCCACATGTGTAATGTGCTCCTCTCACATAAATTCCACTTGCCACATGTGCATTAAACCTGACATCCAGTAAACATTCTTTGGCTGAAAAGATAATTGTGAATAATGATGCAGAAAAGATATAACCCACATGAAGGATCAAGTAGTTGGATAAATACCAATGATCCAGTCTCTCCTTCTGGTTATCTTTCATCTTTGAAATGAGGGCAGAAAATACAAATAACTTTAGCCAGGCTTCTCTATTCTTTGCAATGATTGCTAAGTCTGCTAAGTCACTTCAGTCATGTCCGACTCTGTGTGACCCCATAATGGCAGCCCACCAGGCTCCCCCATCCCTAGGATTTTCCAGGCAAGAACACTGGAGTGGGTTGCCATTGCAATGATTAGCCATGTTTAAATCCATGTACTTCTTATGTCCAACAATATAATTCTCTTTAATCCCTTTCTTTTTCTGTTGCCACTTAAAAGTCCTTCAGAAATGAATTATTACTACTGAAACTTTAATGTGATTCAAAATATGTAGTTAAATGTCATAATAAGCTAAGACAGATTATGTATGTGTGTTAACTATGAGGAAAAATAGTGAGAATTTGACTGTTTATTATGTAGGAGTAACAAGTGAAAATGAAAAAAGAACTCTTGATTTGGGGCTCACAAATCTATGAGGCAATACTGACAGGCAGGTAAATTGCTACAAATTTTCAGGAAAACATTTATAATTTATGAAATTCCTTTAAAATATTCATATATTTGAATGCATTTATTATACTTTTAAATATGTAGGTAAAAGGATATTTATGGAAATGTTACTTAAAATGAATTAAAAATTGCAAACAACCTAAATATTCAACCATGGGGGAATATTTAAATAAGTTACATTCTTATTATCCTGTATAGTATAATACTATATGAAAAGAAAGTGAAAGAAAGTGAAGTCGCTCAGTCATGTCCAACTCTTTGCAGCCCCACAGACTGTAGCCTACCAGGCTCCTCCATCCATGGGATATTCCAAGTAAGAGTACTGGAGTGGGTTGCCATACTATACAGTCACTTTAAACTTTGATTTTTGAAGATTCTCTATAGAAACCATTCTCACAACACAACACTGAAAACTAAAAGCTGGTGCACACTATAAGGCCCACTTTTCATGAAATAAACACATAATATAGCCACAAAAAATGGAAATGAAATTTGCAAGTATGTTAATGGTGATACTTCTGTCTTAGTGCATTTGAGCTGCTGCCACAAAATGTCGTAGACTAGTTGGCTTATAAACAACTGAGTTCTGGGGGCTAGAAGTCTCAGATCAGGGCGACATGATGGGAGGCTGAAGGACCTCTTCCAGGTCACAGACTTCCCTTTGTGAGACGAACATGATAACCACTACACTGGGGAAACCAGACTTCTCTTTGTATACTCCCAGAGCAGAAAGGACAGAAGAGCTCCACGGGCCTTTTTTATGAGAGCATTAATCCATTCCTGTGAGTTCCACTCTCATGATCTAATCACCTCCCAAAGGCCCCACCTCCTTGAAACCCTCACACTGGGCCTTAAAATTTTAACACAAATTGGGGGGCAACACAAACATTTGGATCATAGAAACTTCTGATTGTGGAATTAGAAGTGATTTTATAGATAACTTATAATATATCAAAACATTCAGTTTGCACGTACCACCATGTTCGTAACTGATATTGCTACATAGAACGTTATGATGAGAGAAGATTTTGTGACAGTGAAGTACATTTAGATGATAATGTAAAATAAATTGAATGTCGTCATAGTAAGAGCTGGCATTTAATGAACTCTGATTTAAATCAGGTATTGTGCTGAGCACTTTAATCCCTCTATGAAGTACATATCATTATAATATGTTATAGACGAAGAAACCGAAGTTTTTAAAAGATGAAATAACTATTTCAGTATCTTAGGGCATGACAGGGACAGTGTGAGATTTGACTCAGAATTTTCTACCTCCAGGCTTCATTCAAAACAGTTGAATATGATACACCATGAGTGAGCTTATAGTTTACTTTTGGTTGAGACAAAGGATTATTTTCAGGTAATTTAGCATTCTTAATGGCAGTTATTATTCAGATGATTACTATTTTTTAATTCTTGGTCAGATCCTCACTGCCTCCCTCTATGATAAATATTTCATTTTCTTATTGCTAATAAATATATACATGACTTTGGCTTAGATTATGACCAAAAAGTGAGGATATTTACAGTTTTAATCAATTGTAATTAAACCATAAGTAAAATATAAAGGCTTCTTTCCCTTGAGGAAAAAATCCTACTAGAAAAGATACTTTTCAAAGTAAAACTAGTACAAAATATGAAATCAGAAGGCTAGAGTTGATTTCCTGATAAATGAAGAAAGCCCTGGAAACATGGCACAAATTAGCCTTCAAAAAACCTGGCAGTTTCATAGACTGTGCCTCTGAATGAAATATTGGGAATTCTCTTGGCACTTCTCCCAGACAGCCAGGTAAAACAGGGTACACTGATTTTAACTAAAACAGTCTGCTTTTGTACAAACCCACCTCAGGCCCAACCAAATGTGAAGCTTATCAAACTGCCAGATCAAGAGAAAGACGGTTTTCACCTGAGAAGAAAAACTAAGCCAACTGTACAGAGCTGCCTTAAAACCTAAGATATTCACTGGTTTAAAAAGAGTTTAAAACTCTAGAGTTTAAATAGAGTTTAAAACCTATTCTAGGTTTAAAAGAGTTCCTAGAGTGAACTCCAAAATATGCAAAACAAAGAGAATGAGAGCGTTACCAAACTATATTTAGTATGAAACAAAGAAAACAAAATTAAGAATTTTAGCTCAATTTTTAGGAAAGAATAATTTCTAGAAAAAATATTCACATAAAAGTAAGGTATAAAATTATAAACTTACATCTTAAAGACAATGCTGCCACTTTAGATGGTAAACATTTTAATAATCCCACAATTTAAAACTATCTTAAAAGGACAAGCTCCAGGAGTTATCAAAATGTTTATACCAGTCTGTTTTAAGGGATCCATATGTTTAGAACTTGGTGTGTTAAATATGTGTTGTTGTATCCCTTAGATACACTTTTTAAAAAGTTCTCATGACTTTTAATCTAGTATTTTGTTAACAGATAACATCCTCCAGTTAAAAAATAAAGAATGTTCCTAAAATAAGGTCTCTTCCCCTGAGGTGCCCCTTGGAAGGTAGTGGTCAGTAATGCAATCAGATAACTAGGGTTATTTCAGTTGCCTCCCAAAATATGGCTCATGACTATTAAAGTATGCTGAAAAACACCATTACATCAAGGACAGAAAGGGCATGATTGTTCTTATTTCTGGAATTCTTCTGATGTGAGTCAATTCACTGGGTGGGATTGCACTGGAAAATGGCTTTAGGAATATATTAAATGAAGGATGGACAGAACAAAGCTTTTAAACACAGACATAATGGAAAACCATAGAGTCAGACTTCACCCAGCAGTCAGTGACAGAGATCAAATTCAGAGTAAAATCAGTAGCTACAAGAACTCAAATTTTCTATGAAATTTTGATTTTTGTTAATTTAACATTGTTTCTTAACAGTCCAAATAAAAACATTTCACCTCCATATACAAAAATAAAACTGTGATTTTGCTTTTCAGACTTAGAAAACTCAGACCAAAGAAAGAGAATATGAGATTAAATATTGTTTTCATATTTGTCCCAAATATCCAAAAGATATTTAGGAATTTAGATAACCTGGACATGCAGAAATAATCCATAACTAAAGTATATTCTGATATATTTTAAATCCTTTAGACTCAAAGAACTTTAAACCTGAACAGAATATGACATCATCGAGAAGTCCTTCTCTCCCTTGTAATTCCCTCTGGATGGAGATGATGTGATCCAGTTTATGATTATTGAACCTATCTGCTGAAACATTTCTGTTGAACTTTCATTCTTTGATGTTTGCCTAGTCTTCCCAACTAAATTAAGCTAATAAGCTGTCTTTTTTAATTTTATTATTCCTTCAAAGGGTATAGTATAAAGCCTCATTCACAGATAGGTTAAAAATGTTTTGCTTGCTTTTTATTTATGAGGATGAGCTTTCCATACCTAGATAGGACTAGGAAGTTACTTGTTTAATAAATCTAATAACTATGCTAACAATTAATATGATAACATAGTTTAGTAATTTTCAAACATTTTTTTCATTAAAGGAAATCTTGTTCAGATAGCCAACAAACATTGAAACTCTTCTGGTTGAAGTAAGTGGAGAGGACTGGGTGAGAAATAGGGAACAGCAGATGGGGAGAGGTGAAGGCATTGAGGAACTGAAGCCCAAACAGTTGGCTCTCTACCCACCACCCGACAAAGGCCACGAGACTCAGAGCCACTGTAGCGCACTACTTAAAAGCCACTAGTTCAGTTTGTTGTGCAATTTATTTTAATAAAAAGAAAATCTCTGCTTCTCCCTCTTGCCGACTCAGCAACAGAAATTAAATCTTATATTTTCAAAGTCTATTATAAATATCCATTGAATAAATGAATTGAACAAGTGACTACTTATAACCAAGCTGAATGAAACTCTCACTATAATTATATTTTCTCTAGTTGACTTGAATAGGATACCAGTCTAAATATAATTGGAATCAGAGAAATGAACAAATGAAAAGTATAAACTAAGCCTGAACAACAACATCTGAAATGTTTTTATCATTTTACAAAGTAAAAATTTGTACACAGAGCATTCTTTCCTATCTATGGTAATGAAATGGATTCCAGGACATATGCATGTTTCTGTGGCCCTGAACCCATGCCTCCCTCTTTTGGTAACAACAGTTCATTTTCTTTTTTTCCCCTTTGGTAGCTCCCTTTTGCCTGTGCATTTGGTCTTACTAATCTGTTCATCAGAATGTCTCACTCAGTCCCTACCCCACCACAGCATGCCCAGACACGATGCAGGCTCTTTACCCAAGCTAGACTAGGCAGATCCTGTGGCCCCGAGATATGAAGTTTTCTTGGCATGACAAGATGTAGGACAACTGGAAGCTTCTCTGCCTATGCCTGGGGAGTAAGCAGACTCTCCATTAGGTGCTGCTACTAGAAATCTGCAGCTATGCTGGTGTAGAGCTTTCTGAACCATCGTTCCTCAGCCTCTTCTTTTCTCCTATGGTCTACATCATACCTTTCCAATAACATCCTTACCTAATTTACATATCTATTTCTTTTCTTTATTTGTTTTTAAGTTAACCAAGTTCATTTCTGAAACCCCAGAACACTAACAGAGACAGGGTCCCAAGGAACTGATCACACAGACCGAAATTCACCTGGAGAAGCTTTGATCAAACAAGTCATGTTCACGGGCCACAGTGAAATAGACTGCAGAGTCTGTTTGGTTTACTTGGATTCCTCTTGATATTATGAAGTTTTTTTTTAAATAATGTTTATATTTTAAGTGGAGGCTAATTACAATGATGACCTATATGGGAGAAGAACCTAAAAGATTTGGTTTGCTGTACAGCAGAAACACAAAATTGTATACCAACTATACTCCAAAAAATTTTTTAAAAAAAAGAGCATTCACATACAAGACCATCAGAAGAAGAGGGGAAATGTAATATTTGTAAGATTATGTAATTCCTAAAATGTTATTTTACAGTGTTAATATAGTGTTTACCCTATTAAACTTTTTATTTAACTGTAGAAAAGAAAGAAAAGAAAAGAATGCTTATAGTATCCTACAACCCAGGCATGGGTAAATTAAAAACCATGGAACTGAGATCAGGTGAACAGTTCACTGTGAGTTTAGGGAGAGTTTATAAACCCTTTTTGAATCTCTATTTCCCTATCTATGAAAAGATTAGGTTAAAGTAGCTCTATAAAGCCTCCTCTAATTGTCACACCCTATGAATTTTTAAGTTTACAAATATAAAATAACACATACCAACTACTGATATTTTTTTTTTTAGTCTGAAGTAGGTGCTCTGAAATAGTCCCTGCTGTCTTACTTCAAGGCAATATTTAAATTTAACAGGAGACTCACCCAACATCATTCTATGCGGTGGTGTAACTTTGCTCCAGAGCTTTGTAGAGTCTCTTTTTGTGATGGAAATCAGTGCCAATTTCTCTGTACTCACATTTTCCCTTTTCCATTCTCCTTCTATGGTTGGATAAAAAAAGAGTTATAATTAGAATCAAGAAAATACTGTAAGGATAAATACAATGTATCCTGTTTTATGAAAGGTCATTCTTTCAAGCTATCAAGGCCCTTTACAACAAATACCTAATTGATGGTCACAGCCTCCTCTGCAGGAATAAATCACTATGCCTGGTTTACAGACGAAGAAACCAAAGAGGGAGTCAATAGAATTTCAGTTGACCATCTAAAATCTGGAACTAGAAATTCAGAGCACATCCATTTTAAACCATTGCATGTCAGAGTGCTGAATTATCTTGGTTTGTTGTAGATGATTTTAATGTTGACCTAGCAATATGTGTAATACATTTATAATGAAAACAAAGTGAAACACATATTCAAATAGCTAAGAGTCAATCCTAAAACAAATAGCTATTACAGTGGATTTCAGAATAAGTTCTTTGGTGACTAGTTGATGACTTCTGTGAAACTCCCATGTTAAGGGTGGCAAGTCTAATTTACTGTACAATTACAGAAAACTGGAATAGAGTCTGCCCTGACGACCAAGTTATACATACTAATAGTAAACTGATACTGATAAGTGATGATCATAACAACACCCACATGTGACTCATTTAAATGAGAAGCACACTGTCCACTACCACCTCATGTTTCCCAAGAGTGTTCTTAGATAGACTAGCCCAGAATAAGAAAAAAAGTTTTTGTGCCTTGTTCATTAGTTAATGTGCATTTAGCATGCAATCATCCACTTTTATTTACTGAAAAAAAAAAATATCCTATGTGTCAGGCACTATGCTATGCACTTCATCAAATTATTCATCCATCAACTTCTAGAACTTATTCTCTCAATATGGAGAGCCTAAGGAGCTCAAGAGAATGGTGATTAATAAAGGAACTGGAAGTCTTTATCTGATTTAACAGTATGCCTTCATGTATTTCCCCTTTAATTATTTGGTTTAATGATTTGAATTTCCTTAGAGGGATGGTCATCAGTCACTGATTACAGTAGCTCAGCTGGTAAAGAATCCACCTCCAATGTGGGAGACACTGATCTGATTCCTTGGTTGGGAAGATCCCCTGGAGAAGGGATAGGCTACCCACTCCAGTATTCTTGGGCTTCCCTGGTGGCTCTGATGGTGAAGAATCTGCCTGGAATATGGGAGACCTGGGTTGGAAAGATCCCCTAAAGGAGGGCACGGCACCCCACTCCAGTATTCTTGCCTGGAGAATCACATGGACAGAGGAGCCTGGCAGGCTACAGTCCATGGCATCAAAAAGAGTCAGACACTCGACTAAACAGACAGTGCACGGTGGAAAAGCCCTATGTCATACAGGAGATAAAAGGCCAAAGAACCTACTAAAATCCCAGTTAGAGGTTTTCCAACTGTCATCAGACTTCCAAGATACAACTTAGGAGATACGGCACACATGGCCTCCTATCAACAGGGAAATACTCTTCCTACCCTTGGACACAAGAAACAAACATCTTCAGGTGTGCAAAGTGAAAGGAAAGGAACATTTTTCAGCATCTGACCTTCATCAGACACTAAACTAGACACTTTCAATCTCATCATTTTACTTAAACTTCAGCTATCTTCTGTTCAGTTAGACATTTGCCTGACCACCCTACCAAAAATATTGAAACCCCCATATAATTTATTGTATATATTTATTTGTTTGTTTACTATTTGTTTCTCCCCTCTAGAATATAACTACTGAGGACACACAAAACAATTCTTGAAAAATATACTACTAGTTTTATCATGAGAAAATCCTCTTCCCTTTCAGTTCTGAACCATCTGAAAAATGGGATAGGAGGACAGAAGAGCTCTAATATTTGCACTTTATTCCTAGTAAAATGCTTGGAAAATGTCATTTCTTTCCAAGGAAAGGTGGAAACTTTTAATCTTCCCTACTACCAATCCTTGAATTAAGCTAATTTGCTTATGACAGGAAGAACACCTGAGAAATCATCAATCTTTCCCATGCAGAGGAAAAGGAGGTGAACATGATATACCAGCAGGGAGCAGCTCTAGGGAAAGGAGGCAAGACAGTTTAAGTAACTCGATACTAAATCTGATGTATGGACCAGCAGCATAAGTTTCTGGAAGCTTCTTAGAAATGCAAAAACTGGCCCCACCCTAGACCTACTGATCTGGGATCAGTAAGTATTTTTATGATATGCCTAGATAATCCATATGCATTTAAAACTTTCAATAGCATGTGTGAAGTTAAGCTCAACATATCTACCCCATCAGAGATATGTGGACCACTGGATTTGGGGCTTGCCATATTAGCAATCAGACAAATCCTTCCTTCCACCATAGATGCCAATAATACAAAGAGACAGTTCAGCCTCCTCATTCTAATTTCTTTCAAGAGAGGACAGAAGCTGTAATTTTAAACATGAATTTATGTTTATTTGTTCCTTGTTAAAGGTAGCAAGATCTTGGGGAGGAAGAAAAATGAGAGAAAATGAATATCCACATCCACCCTAAACTCTCTTCTTACCTCATCTGTAAAAATTAAACAATAATATCTTCTGTGATTATTCTACAAAGCTATAGTAATCAAAACAGTATGACACTGGCACAAAAACAGACACATAGATTGATGGAACAGAATAGAGAGCCCAGAAATAAATTTATGACTATATGGTCAATTAATTTATGACAGAGAAGACGAGAATATACAATGGGCAAAGACAGTTTTTTCAGTAGTGTTGGGAGAACTGCACAGTTACATGCAAAAAAATAAAATTGGATCACTGTTATACCAGATACAAAAATTAACTTAAAATAGATTAAAGAGTTAAATACAAGAACTGAAATCAGGATTTCTAGAAAAAAACATAGGTGGTAAGCTCCTTGATGTAGGTGTTGGTGATGATTTTTTCGGGGTTTGACTCCAAAAGCAAAATCAACAAAACAAAAATAAGCAAATGGGACTACATCAAACTAAAAAGATTCTGTACAGCAAACCATCAACAAAATCAAAAGGCAACCTACTGAGAGAAAATATTTGCAAATCATATATTCAATAAAAGGTTAATATCCAAAATGTATAAATACTCATAAAAATCAATAGCAAAAAATATTACTAATCCAATTTAAAAATGGGTAGAGGATCTGAATCAGAAAAGGCAATGGCACCCCACTCCAGTACTCTTGCCTGGAAAATCCCATGGACGGAGGAGCCTGGTAGGCTGCAGTCCACGAGGTCATGAAGAGTTGGACACGACTAAGCGACTTCACTTTCATTTTTCACTTCATGCATTGGAGAAGAAAAAGGCAACCCACTCCGGTGTTCTTTCCTGGAGAATCCCAGGGATGGGGGAGCCTGGTGGGCTGCTGTCTATGGGGTTGCATAGAGTTGGACACGACTGAAGTGGCTTAGCAGCAGCAGCAGCAGCAAAGGACCTGACTAGACATTTTTCCAAAGAAGACATAAAGATGATCAAAAGACACATGAAAAGGTGCTCATTATTATTAATCAGAGAAACGTAAATCAAAATGAGAAAGAGATATCAATTCATACCTGTCAGAATGGCTAATATCAAAAAGATAAGAAATAACAAGTGTTGACATGATGGAGAGAAAACAAACACTTGTGCACTGTTGATGGGAATGTAAATTGGTGCAGTCATTATGGAAAACAGTAGGGGAATTCCTCAAGAAATTAAAACTAGAACAATCATATAATCCAGAAATTCCACTTCTATATATTTACTCATCCAAAGAAAACAAAAACATTAATACAATGGCAGTATTATTATAGTAGTCAAGATATGGAAACAACCTAAGTATCCATAGAAGGATGATGGATAAAGAAATTATGGTATATGTATACATGTATATATGTATATAATATGGAATATTAGCCATAAAAAAGTATGAGTTCATCCCATTTGTGACAACACGAACAGATACTGAGGGCATTACGTCCAATGAAATTAGCCAAAGTCAAATACCATGTGATTTCACTTATAATCTAAAAGACAAAACAAAAAAACAAAACAAAACCAGACTCAGAGATACAGCGAAGAGACTGGTAGTTGCCAGAGGGGAGAAAGAGGCTAGGGGCTGGGCAAGATAGGCAAGAAGAATCAAGAGGTGCAATTTTCCAGTTATAAAATAAATATCTCATTGAGTTACAATGCACAGCATGGGAAATACAGTCAATAACATCGTATTAACCTTGTATCGTGACAAATAGTAAATAGACATTTTGGTGATCATTTTCTAATGTATGTAAACCACTCTGTTGTACACCTGAAACTAACATAATATTGTATGTCACATTATACTTTAAAAATATTACTTCCAAAGCCCCAGATACTTCTTAAATATTATTTACACACATGCATACAAATAAATATATTTGTATATTGCAACTCTGCAAAAGAAAATTCAGCTACTGTATTTTAAAAAACAAAGACAGATGTATTTAGATGTATTTTGACTATAGTTTTTTCAAAGCTAGATTATAAAATATACATAATTTTTTAGCTTTGAAAATTCAAAACTAGTGTCTGAGACTTGTCAAATGACATAAAGTAGAACAGGTTATCCTGAAATAGGCCCTGAATAAAACAGCCAATTTCTTTTTTAATTAACAGGTAATGAGCTATTTTGTCTATTTATACACATGCATAAATTTCAAGTTGTCATTTGTTTCAAACTGATTAAACAACATATTCATATTTCAAAGATTATGAAGCTTTTCCTTGACTGTCTTTTTATCTTTAAAAGAAAACAATGCTAATAGTTTCCTTTTTCCTATATTCAACAACTATTTACGACCCCTTCTTGATGTGGGCTTTCAAAATACAAAGAAAGTTTGGCAAGTTTTCAATGGCCTTTTTAAAAGTCTGTTCTTAAGCGCTTGTGTAAAAGCATAAAGAGCACTTCTTTGGAGAACTGATAATGTCCCACATTCAGTATTTGTATATTGAGTACTGTCAGTTATATTCTGTGTTTTCATTCACTGGAATCTGTTCTGTTAATCTGCATGTGACTGATTTCAGGGAAGCTATGTGATCAGAAGTCAAAGTTAACATAACAATTCCTCTTCTACAAAACATAACCCAAGACATTATGGGTCCAAATTTCAAAGCAAGTTACTGTATTTGCAAGTTTTAAGTCACACTTGGCAGTTTTTCCAAACACAGTGGTCAGGAACTGAAAAAAATAAACATGTGTTTCCAGGATTTTCTTTTCACATGCCACACAAAAAGTAATGTTACAACTATGTTTTCACTCCCTTTAAAAAGTTCTTCTTAAGGAGGAAAGCTCTACTGATTTGTATTAGTTTAAGGTAGATTTTACAAAATAGCATTAAGGGGCAAGATAAATATTACTTTCTCTGTATAAATGGAAGTTTAACTTCCCCACAGGGATTTCTTGAAAAATCTGATCTATTATTATGCAGTCATATTTTGTACTTTAAACCTCATACTTCAATTCAGAGTACTTAGCATTTTCCATCTTCCATGTGGCAGATAAAAGGGAAAATAAAAGAATCAAACTACATTCAATTCCTAGGCAGCAAGTCTACAGCCATTCCCATTTTGCTGAAAGAATAACTGAGGTAAAATAAGTGTATTATTTTCCTGAGGCTTCAGTTCAGTTCATTTCAGTCGCTCAGTTGTGTCCAACTCTTTGCGACCCCATGAATTGCAGCACGCCAGGCCTCCCTGTTCATCACCATCTCCCAGAGTTCACTCAGACTCATGTCCATCGAGTCAGTGATGCCATCCAGCCATCTCATCCTCGGTCGTCCCCTTCTCCTCCTGCCCCCAATCCCTCCCAGTGTCAGAGTATTTTCCAATGAGTCAACTCTTCACATGAGGTGGCCAAAGTACTGGAGTTTTAGCTTTAGCATCATTCCTTCCAAAGAAATCCCAGGGTTGATCTCCTTCAGAATGGACTGGTTGGATCTCCTTGCAGTCCAAGGGACTCTCAAGAGTCTTCTCCAACACCACAGTTCAAAAGCATCAATTCTTTGGCGCTCAGCCTTCTTCACAGTCCAACTCTCACATCCATACGTGACCACAGGAATTTTGAATATACTGTCTAGGTTGGTCATAACTTTTCTTCCAAGAAGTAAGCATCTTCTAATTGCATGGCTGCAGTCACCATCTGCAATGATTTTGGAGCCCCCCAAAAATAAAGTCTGACACTGTTTCCACTGTTTCCCCATCTATTTCCCATGAAGTGATGGGACTGGATGCCATGATCTTCGTTTTCTGAATGTTGAGCTTTAAGCCAACTTTTTCACTCTCCTCTTTCACTTTCAACCGATAATTTCCTGAAGGAATTTTCAGATTCATTTCCCTGAAATATCAGAGAAAACTGAACTTTAATAGGGTCAGCCATTCATTCCTTTGAAATGAAGTTGAATGTTTAGACACAAATCGAATGGATGCATGTATTGAAACTTTTATTGTAGGTATTAAATTAAGCCTTTGATGACATTTTGTATTAGCCACATATCACACGTTTTCAGTTTATTTTATTATGTCTGTGTGACTTAAAAAAAAAAGAAACCGGTTTCTCAATACTTGTAAACAAGGAAGATTTACCATAGCATTCAATAGAATAACCAAAATCATATGGAGCTGGCATTTAGATATGTGATTTCTTAAGATTTAGACAGTTGAAGCTTGTGAATTTATGAATGTCATTTATTTTCAAATTAACTAGAAACAAGTAAATTAAAAATACTTTAAAGTGCTTAGCACCACCATATTCTTTTCAGAAATACTGAAGAATTTTTGGTTCCGTCTGAGAAGCCAAAATAGCGTCACGCAGGCCCAGTGTAACTCTAAATCAGTCCCTGGACAGAGGGAATCTTTTAACCAGCTCTTTCGCAGAGAACAGTGTCATTAGTAAACAGAATTTTATCCTCAAGTGTGTCCATTTTTGACCAAAATCTAAATTGTATTCTTTTTCATCAGTGCGCCCCACTCATCACTAGGGATAAATTCATGACTTTTTTTATTAATATGCTTACCAAAGTTGAAAATAGCTAGTTAACATTGTGCAGTGCCAAGTTCCACGACTGAAAGTTTTTGAAATGTGTCTCAGTTTATTACTTTAAAATAATTACAAAAAGAATCTGTCTAAAATAATTACAAAAGAATTAAATATTACATATAAAGCACTTATCGTATTACCTGCTATTATTTCTGTGTAGAAAGACATCAGTGTGTGAAAATGTGAATTTTTATCTTAAAGGAGATGGTTTTTATCCATATACGGTTTACCAGTACTCTACAAAGTTAGAGATGTTGTATAACTAGACAGTTGAACGCATTCAGACAAATTGCTGGAAGTAGGTTTGTTATTTTCTACTAAACAGTTTTCAGCCTCTATAGCTTTGGACTTTCAGATACAGATTATTACTAGGTTATTAAATTATGCAGATTCTCTCTACTGCCTCCTCTGCAGTGTGCCTTTGGGGAATTTTTTTAAATAGGAAATTATTCTGCATCATCTTTGTAAAAGTTATTGTATAGGATTATAAATTTCAGCTAAAATATTGTGTATGAATTTTAGTTACATTACCCTGTGCCCAATTACTACTTATAATTGTAAGTTTGCAGAATGGAATTTATTTGCGCTCTATATATTGGCAGTTTTTACTCAGGTACTTTATAAAAGCTATAGATTTAAATCCAGTTTTTATAACTTAAATAATAGTTGTTTGTATTCAGCTTCAACTTTGAAAAACTTCTTTGTAACATATTTGTGACCCAAGTCATTACCAAAAATTGTGCAAACATAAATGAGATAAACAAATTGGAAATAGTAATCTTATATGAAAGCTTATAGATTGGTGTCTTATCTAGTCTTGTAATTAATTATATATCTTATCAGACTAGTATCTTATCAGACTATTAAAATTCTTTCCAGAGGTCCTGAAATTATTCTCTCTTTTTTTAAAGTCATTGTTTTATAGATGAGTTACTAAATGAAAAAAAGGAAAGTGGTAATAGAGGAAGTTGGCATGGAGAATTCTTGCTGTACTCAGCTCTTTTTATCTTTTTCTAAATATAGTTTTAAAATATTGTTCGGGTCATCTGATACAAGCAGGGGAGTGCTTCTTCATGACTTCTTTCTTTCCCAACCATTTCAATAATGTTTTGATGAATTAAAGTATGTAAGTGAAACAAAGAAATCAGTGCCAAGTTCTCATATTAAATTGAGAATTGAAATTGCTAATTCCCCAGATATTTTTAATATATTGCTAATCTCAAGACCAGGACTAAATTGGTATTCAAGGACTGAAGTGGTAAATTTTTAATAGAGATGTCTCTTACAAGCAGGTCTTATTATAACATACTAGAATATCATTTATTCTTTGAGGGTGTGATTTATTCTATTTAAATGTAAGCCCTGTAAAGGAGATGTGTTCATCTATTTTTACTCTAAGTACATAAATATGTCTGCTGCTGCACTCTAGTCAGTAGATCTATTCAGAAGCCACTATGCCTACACTCTCACATTTCTTCTGTAAATGATGAATAATATTGATAAATGAAAATTACAAATCTGCAATAGAGCTTAACTATTGAACACTAAATCATTCTGTTACTAACTCTGTGTTCCAGTGACATTTTTTTAGATTTAAAAAAATGTCATTCCTACACTTAAAAAATATTGTATGCCTTTGCTGCGATGTAAGCAAATGTGCATTTGAAAGAAAATTCACCTTGCAACCACAAATAATTCCCTCTAAGACTCAGAGTGCCATTTTCAAAAATGGTTCAATTTTCACAATAGAATATTTAAAACCTCTTTCCTGCCAGACTTTACACTTCACATGTTTGGTACAATTAAAAAAGGAGAGTTGGAGGAATGGAACTCTTCCATCTATATTTTGGAAAAACATATTCACTCACCTCAATTTGTCAGTGTGCATTAAGAGGGAGGTCATTATGCAGGAGAAAAAGAAGAAGAAGGCAGCTCTAACTCATGTGACTGACATGTACTGAACATGGCCATTAATACAACTTGGCAGTGACCTTGGCAGAATTACAGGTAATCTCCTTGCAGGGATAAACTATATGAATGATATTTCTACCATGTTAAGCACAAAGAGAAGACCCTTTGGAATTTTACCCTTTAGTTTTCTTTTATCCTAACAAATACATTTTTAAAGTGATCTCTTAATGATTTTCTTTATCCCTTCGCTCTCTGAAATGACAGTTTATCTAAAACATTGTTGCTGTCATTTTTTCGTCATTATAGGGAACTATTATATATTGGCAGCACTTTTATTTTTATTATAGGTGTAAATCTATAGTCAAATTTTATTATACTACTCATAACCAAATTTCTAAAAAGCAAGCCATAGAGAAGATACAGGTTGAAAACTCACTGTTCAAAAAATTTCCATGTATTTTATAAAAAGACTCAGCACCATTGTTATCATCATTACCATATTGGAAATATTTGAATTATGTGATATAAAGCATGTATTTTTATCATAACTTCTTAGATTTTGCAAAAGAAATTCCGAGTACATCACTACTTATTTCTTCCTGCTTCAGGGTAGGTGGGCACATAAGAAGGGAACTGTGGTCATAAAAGATTCAGGTAAATTAATGGAAAATGTCACAGCAAATACTAAAGTTGTAATCTTATTAAAACATCCTGCTGCCATTGTAATCTCATATTTAGTAATTATCTGTACTAAAATGCCTATAACATACAAGAAGCTTCACAAAATGGAGTTTGGGCTTGTTAAAAAGCTTCTAAGCAGGTTATAATTTCTTACATTTACTCCTACGTCACATTTCAGTACAGGAAACGAGCAGTGACTATAGAGGAAGAGCATTTTTTTCCACAAATGTGGATCCATTTAAGAACGATTCCTTCCTGCCTTGTGTCTGGGGTCTCCTGGCCATGTGAACCAGCTGTTGACAGCAGCACCGAAAGGGGCCAGTGACAGGGGAGGATCTGACAGTTTCTGTCTGGTGTTCATTAGTCATAATTTTGATTCTAGTTTAACTTTTGAAAGCAAATTAGTTAATTTCTGGAATTAAAGCAAATTCATTGGTCATTTTTATTTTTGAGTTTCACATATATGTACAGTATTAGAAAGCTGTTTTCAATCAGTGAGGCATTTACAGTGCAAAAGGTAAATTATTTTCAGAGAACCGTTAAGAATCATTTGATAAGAAGGACTTGGAAATTTATTAGGTAAGGCATGTTCAATAGATTACAGTATCCTGCATTTCTCATCAGTGTACCTATAAATTTAACCTTTAGCACCTATTTCCAATTTCCTGTCAAGTTGATCTATATAATCAGAATTCCCTATTATGTTTATGTTACCCAGGAATCCACCAAATGGAAAATTAGAGGCATCTTATCTCTGGCTATAATTTATAAGTAAATGGTTTCTGGCATTATAACATTATTTAAAATCTTAACCATGGGGGAAAAGAGTTGTTCTTGAAATATTGCAATAGAAGTACATTAAGTGCAAAGAAAAAAGAAGCATAATTTCAAGCAGTAAAAAAGTTAAAGTTACTTAGTATTTTTGGTGTATTTAAGGTACAAATATGTTAATCTGGTTTCAAAGGATGACGTGGCAAAGTCAAAGAGAAAATGAAACACCCTTCTCTGTTCTGGGGGAATCAAATTTTGAGGTTTGTTTTTAGATAAAAGCTCAGATCACGAATATACTGGATTTTATTTATTTTACCATTAACTGATTTAGGCCCTTCATATATAAAATTTTAAAACTAGATGATTAAGATATTTTATTAGAATTTTGTAATGCCGCCTAACACATGAGGCATATGGCAGAGGAATACAACTTGGAATCTGGAGTTAGGCTCTCTTACCTTAACCCAGTTTTGCTACTTACTTATGGGGTAAAGTTGGGCAGGTTTTATATTTTTTTGGTGCCTTGATTTTTTTTCTGAATCAGAAATGTAATATGCAGCATAATCATGATAGTATACACTTATCCAGTATAAGGTTCAGTTGAAATAATAGAAATAATATTCCTGGAACATGTTCATTCAATGAACTATCACTATTATTAGGATGATTAAAAATTGTTCCACAGGAATAAATTATCAAACACTGATTAAAATCCTATTGCCAAAGCTCCGAATTTTACTGTTTAGATCTTTATTTTCCTTCCATGTTTCCAATCTGAAATAGAATCTCCTAACATGATAATGTTCTGGATTAAAGGAAGCCATAGATACTAGTTTCAATAGATCATAAAATCTTTCATTGAAAATGAAAGAGACATGTGTATCATCCAGACAGTGCCTCTCACTTTCTTGTAGAGAAACTTTGTATTAGGAAAAATGGAATGAAATATAAAAATTGAAATTCAGAAATATTAAAAACTACTTTAAATGTGATTGTGTAGCATACATTCTCTACTTAGTAATTGGTCTGTCTGACTTTTGCACAGTGTCTCAATAGAATTTCAGAGATAGATTTGGGGTTTTTTAAAACTTAATTCCCACAATTTATTGTTTTACCATTGATTTTTAAAAATAAAACTTAAATAGCACATACACACAAAATATTTGAAAATATTTTAAGTGACGGAACGTGTCTGTGTTTGGGTAATTTAAGCATAGAATACAGTTGAAGTTTTCAGTTCAGTTCGGTCGCTCAGTCATGTGTGACTCTTTGTGACCCCATGGACTGCAAAACGCCAGGCCTCCCTGTCCATCACCAACTCCGGGAGTTTACTCAAACTCATGTCCATTGAGTTGGCGTGTTAAAGTTTTAGGGAAAGGCAAATGGCTAATAGAAAAACAGACCTAAATAGAAATGCTTTTTATGACGTGATTTTAAAAAAAGAAAACACAAAAGAAATCTAAAGAGACATTTTGCAAAGGCCTTGCATTTTAAAAAAAAAGTGAATTAGGGAAAGCGTTACGAGAGACAAGGCAACACCACGCCGGATATTAGGATCTTTCAGAGTAACTCAGTCTGTTTATCTCCCAGCTGTCTATCAATCAGTGATGTGCCCGTCTCTGTATCGTACTCTACACTCTTCTCCTTCTAGAACAGAATTGGAGGAGAGGCAGAAGTTTCTGTGGGTAGATGGCTGTGGTGAGCATCAGGTACCCTCTCCAGTTCAGAGTGGGGAGGCTACCCTATGGAGTGTTTGCATTAACACTGTTTATTTAATTTAAGAAAAAAATATATAGGATGGGCCCATCCTGATTTCAAGGCTTCTAGCAAAGAAGAGTTGCTTTCCTTCAAAAGCCTTTGAAAACAAAACCTAGATTAACATCTTTTAAAAACTGTTGTTATTTAGGCTCATAAATATATGAAAAATTTACCTATGAAGCTGGCATATTGGCATACATCTAGCCACACAGAAGAGATGTGTGCTCCCTTATCTGACTGTTTTCCTGAGAATCTTTTCAACATACTTAATGAAAACTAAAATTTTGACAAAGAATCTTCACAGGATCTCGCACTTCTTTATTTACTGTCATTTTGATTGCTGATACTGTACCCATAGAAGAAAAGTTATGACCCACCTAGACCCACGGCATATTAAACAGAGACATTAGTTTGCCAACAAAGGTCCATCTAGTTAAGGCTTTGGTTTTTCCAGTAGTCATGTATGGATGTGAGAGTTGGACCGTAATGAAAGCTGAGCACTGAAGAATTGATGCTTTTGAACTGTGGTGTTGGAGGACTCTTGAGAGTCCCTTGGGCAACAAGGAGATCCAACCAGTCCATCCTAAAGGAAATCAATCCTGAATATTCTTTGGAAGGACTGATGCTGAAGCTCCAATACTTTGGCCACCTGAAGCAAAGAACCAAATCACTGGAAAAGACCCTGATGCTGGGAGGATTGAAGGCAGGAGGAGAAGGGTATGACAGAGGATGAGATGGTTGGATGGCATCACCAACTCGATGGGCACAAGTTTGAGTAAGCCCTGGGAGTTGGTGATGGACAAGGAAGCCTGATCTACTACTCGCTAAGAGTTGGATACGACTGAGCGACTGAACTGAACTGAACTGTATCTATGAACTCTGTGTATCTTTTATTTTTTCCATACAGTTATGCCTGTAGTTATACTGCGTTTCTAATCTACTGTCTTTCATTATACAGTAGGGAGTCACTTGTCATCATTCTAGTACAATTTGTTGTTGTTGAGTCGCTTAGTCATGTTCGACTCTTTGCAACCCCACGGACTGCAGCGTGCCAGTGAAGACCTTCCCTATCCTTTACCATCTCTTGGAGTTGGCTCAGACTTGGTTATGCCATCCAACCGTCTCATATTTTGTTGTCCCCTTCTCCTGCCTTCAATCTTTTCAGCCATCAGGGTCTTTTCCAATGAGTCANGGGAGGGATTGGGGGCAGGAGGAGAAAGGGACAACCGAGGATGAGATGGCTGGATGGCATCACTGACTCAATGGACGTGAGCCAGAGTGAACTCTGGGAGTTGGTGATGGACAGGGAGGCCTGGTGTGCTGCGATTCATGAGGTCGCAAAGAGTCAGACACGACTGAGCTGAACTGTGTAACCTAATCGTTTTGCTGTACAGCAGAAATTAGCACAACCTTGTGAATCAGCTACACCTGAATAAAATAAATATAAAAAGAGAGATTCGGGGTCTTTCTATGGTTAGACTCATAAGTCCATACTCCTCCAAGTGACCTACAAGGCTCTACCTGATCTGGTCTTAGTGCCAATTCAGGCTGACAACCCATGACGTTCTCCAAAGATACCTTTGTGCCAGTTCCACGACCTTCTTTTAGACCATCCAGTGGTGTCTGCAATGCTGCTCCTTCTGGTAGGAATCATCCCCCTTCTCTCATCACCCAACTGCACATACATTCTGTCCTCTCTTGACGAGGTCAAACACTGCATTAGAGCTCCGTGTATCTCTCCTTTGTGGAATTTATCACAGTTATAAATGTGTACTTACTCCTACGTCTGTTTGATTAATGTTGATCTCTCCCACTAGTCCGTAAACTTCCAGAGGGAGAGGCTATAACTGTTTTTACTCAAGTGTTTGGCACCAAATAGCTTCTTAATAGGGTTTTGTTGAATGAATGAACAAAATGACATGTTCATTTCAACCTCCACATCTCTAAAGATCGTAACCACTCCTGGGTGACCTCATCACCCTGCACCCTCATGTCCTGCTATGAATGCAAATCTAATGTGTCTTTTCATGTCCAGCTTAAAACCCATTATTTAATGCAAAAAATATCCATTAATAAAGTCTTATCTTCTATATTAGGGGCAGATTCTATATGGCTGCACAAGATCTTACCAGCTCACCTGAGGATGTCTGGTGTATTCAGGAGAAGATACCACTAACTGCATGTAACACATACCGATCACTAATATTGCTATGACTANAATAAAGTCTTATCTTCTATATTAGGGGCAGATTCTATATGGCTGCACAAGATCTTACCAGCTCACCTGAGGATGTCTGGTGTATTCAGGAGAAGATACCACTAACTGCATGTAACACATACCGATCACTAATATTGCTATGACTAGAAGCTATGGAAGCACAGATCTATGTGTGTTGAGTCTCCTTCAGTTGTGTTTGACTCTTCGTGACCCTATGGACTGTAGCCCACCAGGTTCCTCTGTTCATGGGTCTCTAGGCGAGAATACTGGAGTGGGTTGACCATTTCCTCCTCCAGGGGATCTTCCCAATCCAGGGATCAAACATGCATCTCTTAGGTCTCCTGCACTGGCAAGTGGGTTCTTTACCACTAGCACCACCTGGGAGGTCCATGGAAGCACAGACTGATAGAGAAGCAGATTAACAAAGCCTCTGAATATTCAATACAGAGTCACAAAGGAAGGGGCATTTGGCCTGTAGTTTTACAGCTTTCTTCTTGAACATTTTTCTATTTCTTAGAAAAAAATATAATAATGACATAAATACATTTTAAGCCTACTACTTATTGGGCTTCTATTTTGTACCACTCTTATAGATGGTCTTTACAAATTTACTAATTTTAATCCTACATCATAGAGTCTAAATTTTAGTAATGAGATTTTATAATAAAAATCCCACCCAAATATACATTGCATGATTATTATTTGCATGGTTTCAACTACTTGGCTTGGCTTCCCCAAATACTGCTCAAAAAATGTAATCTGATATAGTATTTTTATTCATTCCCATTCCTACCCTCTTCCACAGTGCTGTGCTAGACACAAACTAAGTGGTTAATGGATACCTTTGAATAAATGGAATCCAGGTGGCCTTTCAGTATGTGCAGTAGACAGTTTCTATTCCAGTCAAAGTTTTCCATAAATGAGTTATCATCATCACAAGAATTTTAACTTTGTAATTGCATATGATTTTCTTTAAAAATACAAAAATACAAGGATCAACACTGCACACCTGCTGTATATTTTTTTTACTGCATGTCTTAAAAAGACCAAGAAAAAATTAGCAAGAAGTTTCTCAGGAATTTCAATTAATTCCCCCCAAATTCAAAGTGTCACCATGCAGGTGACACTAATATACTTCATTCTGTCACAGCTACAGTCTTTTTAGATTGATATTACTATCTCCATTTTACAGATAAGAAAACCAAGGATCAAACAAAAGTTACAAAAATTGGCCAAGATCAAACAGAATTGGAATATCTGAACTTCAGGCTCATTCTCTCCAATCACACATTTTTCTCAACTATAAAATGAACTCGCCAATGATTTTTTCTAAAGGATCACAGCTTTCACAGGTTAAATGGATTTTCTTCCTATCAACTGTTCCATAAACAAGTTACCATTACAAAAACTTTATTTTCTCAATTGCATGAGACTGTCTTGTGGAGCTCAAAACAGTACAACCACAATCTGTATTTTTCTAATGCTTATTCTTAAGGAAAAAAGCAAAATAGAAAAATAAATAAAACAAACTATTTACTGACTTCCCAGAAAAATCTCTAAACATATGCACTGGGCAGGTCGCTTCCTCAGGATTTACAATGTCTAAAGCATGAAGCTGAAAATCCTTAGAAAAGAAAATCCTCAACCCTCAGCTGCAGTTTGCAACAGAAAAGAATGCAGTCTATGTCCAAACACTGTAATCCCAACGCTTCCTTATGGTAGTATTATTGAGATCATTCCTTATTTTTGCATTAAAACATTTTGTAAAATATGAAAGGAAGATAAACTCTCCCTTTTTGGCCATAATAGGTAAGTCGTTTCGTGCCTCATTTATTATCTCTTGGCTAAGATTTCACATGGCCTTTCTTTAATATTCTCTGTGTTATAATTTAACAACAGTAACATGTCATCTACAGAGCATAATTACACGTACACATCTTAAAACTACTATGTTTTGCTCATTCCACACTGCAATATAAATTACTCTCTGAATTCTTCACATGTTGAAAGAATTAAGCATATTCATTAGCCCAATTATAAAAAGTCTGGCATCAGTATGGTGTGATTTGGCATTGAAAACTAGAGACTGTAAAACTAGCCTAATATTGAGAAGTGGGTGGATGAAAAATATATTAGAGGTGAAGCATTACAGGGTAAGTCTCACACTGATGGTTGGAATTTCTCAGTAAAAGGTTAAGAACACTTAATATTTCCTAAACTATGTTCCAGAGGTCAAATCAAGAATGATAGCTCAATTTATATCTCTGGAAAGCAGGAAACTTTTATGAAGAGCAAGTTACATTTAAATATATGAAAGTGATGCATCAATGCCATTTTTAAAGTTAACCTGATTTACAGGGTATCTTAAAGGACAGTCTAATATTTAAATGTAACTGAATGATAAGTATTAATTAGCAAAAGATAGTTAAGCTTACAAAACTCAAGGCAAATTTATCCCCCACCCAAGTCATTTTACTCTAATAAAAAGGTCAACGACCCCAAATAAATAACTTAAAATGTTGTGGCATTTCATACAAGGAGTCAGAAAAGAGTATAAGAAAGTGAAGTCTCTCAGTTGTGTCCAACTCTTTGTGACCCCGTGGACTGTAGCCCACCAGGCTCCTCTGTCCATGAGATTCTCCAGGTAAGAATACTGGAGTGGGTTGCCATTTCCTTTTCCAGGGTATCTTCCCAACCCAGGGATCGAACCCAGGTCTCCTGCATTGCAGGCAGACGCTTTAACCTCTGAGCCACCAGGGAAACCCTACTTATCACTAATAACACTGTATTTCCAAGCAAAATGTTTAATAAACGTAAAAATGAAAAAGCAGTAACATCAGAAGAATTTGCTTTAACAAGCATCCTACATACACATAATCTTGCTCCTCTCATTTCTTGACAACCAAATGTGCAATATGTCTTATAGATTCACAATATTGTTGAATTATTAAAAGATATTTGGTGTAGTCTCAAAAAAAGTCAGTAAATTAGAATGCTGATGTAACCATTTCTTTAAAAATACTAAAACTAACTCTACTTACACACCATCTATCTTAAAGGTTTTATGCATTTTCTATAGACATTTTTTTCCCATTTTCACCATCAAAAATATGAATTCTCTTTTTCAAAAAAGGATAATAACTTGTAAGAGGTTAAAGTTATCAAATAGCCACTGGACCCACATGTCAATATGAGAAAAGGAGACAATTTGGATCACAATGCCCTGATGTTTAATGTTTTAATATTATGTTTATACAAATGTCATTTTCTTTTTAAAAAAATATATGTCACAGGACTGTGTAATTTCCTCAGTTTTGTCTAGCGGCAGCAAAGACTTGAAGCAACGAATGGACCAGCATTACAGCTCAGTTTTATTTGGCAACCAAAGGAAAACACATCCTCGAGGTGTGAGGGCAGTCGACCCGAAGAGAAGAGAAGAGAAGAGAAGAGAAGACCCCACCCCCCGCTGAATTTTGGCTCCTCTTTTTATATGATTTTTTCTTCTTCCCCTGGGGCTGCCCTACGTAAACTGGGCTAGCAAGGAGGGCTGTTCATTTTACCTGAGGTCCTCAGTCAGATTCTTGGACTTTCTCTTGTTCTATTTTCACAGGCTTTTCCCTTCTTTGGCTTTTAGCCACAGCCATTTGGGACTCCTTTTTCCTATTCTAACCACCTAACATGCCCTCCTTAAGAGATGAGAGGCCCAATTCTTTGGGAATAGGGGTGTCAAGGTCTCTCTAGCTACACCCTACTGAGCTGGGATGACAAGGGGCATTGGGCCTCCCCCTCTTGCTAGTCTCAAGCCTCAGAGTCTTATAACAGTGTCCATCTAAGGCTGAGTGATATTTTCTGTGGTCAGCTGTAGTTTCATATATCCTTGTTAAACTGGAACTGCATATTGTAGCCGGTTGACCTGGGCAGAGACAAAACGAGTTGGACAATTGATGATACATGGAGGAATCATAAGCAGTGTCAATATGGTGATAACAAGGATTAGTAGGGGCATTCAGTTCAGTTCAGTCACTCAGTTGTGTCCAACTCTTTGCAACCCCATGAATCGCAGCACACCAGGCCTCCCTGTCCATCACCAACTCCCAGGGTTCACTCAGACTCACATCCATCAAGTCAGTGATGCCATCCAGCCATCTCATCCTCGGTCATCCCCTTCTCCTCTTGCCCCCATTCCCTCCCAGCATCAGAGTCTTTTCCAATGAGTCAACTCTTCACATGAGGTGGCCAAAGTACTAGAGTTTCAGCTTTAGCATCATTCCTTCCAAAGAAATCCCAGGGCTAATCTCCTTCAGAATGGACTGGTNGACCCCATGAATTGCAGCACGCCAGGCCTCCCTGTTCATCACCATCTCCCAGAGTTCACTCAGACTCATGTCCATCGAGTCAGTGATGCCATCCAGCCATCTCATCCTCGGTCGTCCCCTTCTCCTCCTGCCCCCAATCCCTCCCAGTGTCAGAGTCTTTTCCAATGAGTCAACTCTTCACATGAGGTGGCCAAAGTACTGGAGTTTTAGCTTTAGCATCATTCCTTCCAAAGAAATCCCAGGGTTGATCTCCTTCAGAATGGACTGGTTGGATCTCCTTGCAGTCCAAGGGACTCTCAAGAGTCTTCTCCAACACCACAGTTCAAAAGCATCAATTCTTCAGTGCTCAGCCTTCTTCACAGTCCAACTCTCATATCCATACATGACCACAGAAAAAACCATAGCCTTGACTAGACGGACCTTAGTCTCTGCTTTTGAATTAGCAAAGTTTTCATAGTGGCAGAAGGATGCAAATTCACAGGTGTAATTCTTATTCAAGACAGAGGAAACAATCAATCATAAAATGGGATTTCAGCAGTCTGTAAAGACCTCCAAATCCCAAAACATCTTTACTCCTGATAGGCCAGATGGTCTGAATATCCACTCCAACCTTCCCACCCTATCTAGAATTGTTTCAAAAATTATGACATTCAAATATATATTCAATATACATTTGAAAAAAGTGTATTCAATATACAAATACATTCAATATACATTCAAACAATGTACATTCAATATACATTCAAATACATTTGATATACTTTCAAAAAAATGTAAATATCATAATTTGTGGGAATAACAATACCAGCCATCAACTCATTAAGAAGAATTTGTCTGTTCCTGAACAAAGATCTGGTATGACAGAGAATAGTACCCAGGGTAAAAAGTAGATGGAGAATAAAAGATAAAAAAAGTATTCAGTGTGGAATCCTTCTTAGGTAGACTGGAAGCTAGTAGAGATCATTAACTGCCTTGGATAGAAGTAAGGCCCTTGATGAGGAGGGAAAAGATGAAAGAATGATAGAATAAAATGGACCTCCCTGAGCAAGATGGGCAGTATCAGGGATGTTTGCTGGGAAAAGATGGTTGCAAAGGATTATAAAACACAAGGGGGAAAAAACTGTTCCAGCAGCTGCACTCCTTGCTATTTACCCAAATGAGTTGAAAAGTTATATCCACACAGATATTTAGAGCATTTGATGCCATGAATGCCAAATTTGGAAGCATCCAAGATGTCCTTCAGTAGGTAAATAGATAAATAAACTGTGGTACAGCTGATAATAAAGTATTGTGTTTTGCTGTTCTAAGTCACTTCAGTCCTGTACAACTCTTTGTGACCTTCTGGATCTTAGCCCGCCAGGCTCCTCTGTTCATGGGATTCTCCAGGTAGGAATACGGGAGGGGTTGCCGTGCCCTTCCTCCTTCAGCGGATCTTCCAACTCAGGAATCAAGCCAGAGTCTCTAACACCTCCTGCATTCGCAAGCAGGTTCTTAACCACTAGCGCCACCTGGGAAGCCCAAATAGAGTGTTACTTAATGCCAAAAAGAAACAAGTTACTAAATCCTGAAAGACATGGAGGAACCTTAAATACATATGACTAAGTAAAATAAGTCAATGTGAAGAGGCTACATATTATGTGATTCCAGGCATATGACACTCTGGAAAAGGCAAAACTACAGAAACAGTGTGGACAAAATTAAGGAAACAGTAAAATGATCAGTGGTTGCCAGGCTCAGAAGAGAAAGGAAGATGAATAGGCAGAGAACAGAAAATTGAAGTATATGTGACTTTAAGTTGTATTAGTTTAATGTGTATAGCAAAGTGCCTCAGCTATATATACACACACACACATATATATGTGTGTATATATACACATATATATATACACATTATGGCAAGAGATTTATATAGTTCCCTGTGCCTGAAGAACTATGGGTGGAGGTTCGTGACATCATACAGGAGGCAGGGATCAAGACCATCCATAAGAAAAAGAAATGAAAAAAAGACAAAATGGTTGTCTGAGGAGGTCTTACAAATAGCTGAGGAAAGACGAGAAGTGAAAAGCAAAGGAGAAAAGGAAAGATATATCCATTGGAATACAGAGTTCCAAAGAATAGCAAGGAAAGATAAGAAAGCCTTCCTCCATGATCAATGCAAAGAAATAGAGGAAAACAATAGAATGGGAAAGACTAGAGAGCTCATCAAAAAAATTAGAGATACCAAAGGAACATTTCATGCAAAGATGGGCTCAATAAAGGACAGAAATGATGAAGACCTGACAGAAGCAGAAGATACTAAAAAGAGGTGGCAAGAATACTCAGAAGAACTGTACAAAAAAAGATCTTCATGACCCAGATAACCATGATGGTGTGATCACTCACCTAGAGTCAGACATCCTGGAATGCAAAGTCAAGCGGGCCTTAGGAAGCATCACTACAAACAAAGCTAGTGGAGGTGATGGAATTCTAGCTGAGCTATTTCAAATCCTAAAAGATGATGCTGTGAGAGTGCTGCACTCAATATGCCAGCAAATTTGGAAAACTCAGCAGTGGCCACAGGACGGGAAAAGGTCAG